>CAUIUS010000001.1:18160000-18582500 GCA_961210405.1 Drosophila mercatorum
GAGTCGATCAAGTCCTATTCATCTGCCTATCGATTCGTTCTACTGTCCGTCCGTACGGCAGACCGGCCATCAAACATTCCGGAAGCTTATCCGGCAGCTTATCCGCCTGTCTTTCATATAATCGATAACTATTGCCCTAGTCATATTATCGACTAATAATCGATAACAATTGCCCTAGTCATATTATTGACTAATAATCGATAACTATTGCCTTAGTCATATTACCGACTAATAATCGATAACTATGCCCATAAGAAGAAGACTTGAGTGCCTTTCATATAATCGATAACTATTACCCTAGTCATATTATCGACTAATAATCGATAACTATGTCTATAAGAAAAATACTTGAGTGTCTTTCATATAATCGATAACTATTGCCCTAGTCATATTATCGACTAATAATCGATAACTATGCCTATAAGAAGAATACTTGAGTGTATTTCATATAATCGAAAACTATTGCCCTAGTCATGTTATCGACTAATAATCGATAACTATGCCTATAAGAAGAAGACTAATCGATAACTATTACCCTAGTCATATTATCGACTAATAATCGATAAATATGCCCATAAGAAGAATACTTGAGTGTCTTTCATATAATCGATAACTATTGCCCTAGTCATATATTATCGACTAATAATCGATAACTATGCCTAAAAGGAGAAGACTAATCGATAACTATTACCCTAGTCATATTATCGACTAATAATCGATAACTATTACCCTAGTCATATTATCGACTAAGAATCGATAACTATGCCTATAAGAAGACTTGATTAAGTGTCTTTCATATAATCGATCACTATTGCCCTAGTCATATATTATCGACTAATAATCGATAACTTGTCTTCTGTCATATCAATCAATACCCCTATCTAGCTTTAGTTATTAAATGATATCTCCCACATCTTTAAAGCTAGAGTCTTCAAATTTTGCAACTAGTTTTATGTTTATGTTATAGAATTTTGATTTTTATTAGATTTTGGATGCCTGCTCAAAAATTCAACAAAAAAGCTTCAGTAGCCCATAAAATCAATAGAATATATAGTTTATGCACTGAAAATTTCACTGAAATGCATTGAGTAACTCAGAAGTTATTCAACAAAATGTTGTTTGGTCAATTGGCAAGAGCTCAGTAGCTGAGTAGAGTCAAGCAGTGCCAAGCGCACGCATTTTTTGTATACAGAATGCATAAGAATGCACTGTCTAAGAAGCTTTTGGAAGTCGCACAATTGCAATTGAATTACGTTTGAATTTGGTACTTAACGTTCGTCAGCTGAAGTGGGACGTTGTTGGCAGAGCAGTTGTGGACTGTACTCCTACAGATATTAATTTGTATTATATTTATTTATGTATATATATATATATATCAGAGAGTATCTGCCGGTCGTGTCTGTTTCGACTTTCGTTACTCTCTGCTCATGCATTGCTTTGGCTCGCTTCGTTCGATCCACGCAATGCTCGGAGATGAAAGGTAAATGGGCTCGAGCTAGATTGCCATGGCTACAACAAGCTGAATTTGACGCTTGAGTAATGCGCTCTGGAGTATTTTTCTAATGAAATATTTGAATGCGAGTTCAATGTAAATGAATTGAATAGAAAATTTAAGACTCAAAAGTGTTTACTTGAGGTACGCACTCTCTCTCTCTCCCAACATTTGGCAACTCTTCAGCTGGTACGCAGCTAAGCAAACCGCGTGAAATCTAGACACAAGTAAACAGAACTCGAGTTGCTGAGGCCATTGAATGGGAATGGAATGCTGCTGTGTAGAATGCAGCAAATTGTAGTTTTTGGTACTTAAGAAATTTGCAGTGAAAACAATTTTGATGCCTGCTGGAAATTGTAAAAGCTGCTGCAGCTGCTTACCAGCTGGGCATGCGCTGCCTCAGAAACTTTGCGCCACGACCAATTTAAGTTGCCCAATTACTGCGAGTCCGGGCGGAAGAAGAAGAAGAAGAAGAGTGTATGCAAATATCAAATAAACCGAGAAATAACAGCAGAATCAACAAACGTTGCTAAATAAATAGGGCAGAGCCGAGAGGTAGCAGTCAACAAAATGTTCCTAGTTCCTAGCCTGGCCCAACAAATGTTTGTCAAGTCGTTGCAATAATGGCCATAGCCAACTAGCCAACACTCTTTAACATAATACAAATTATTGAGAATTTCAATGGATATCAAGTGGGCAGAGGACGGCAGGGGGGGAGAGGGAGGGAAGACAAGGACGACTCTCTCTCTGGAATGCGAAAATGTTTTCAAGTGCTTGGCAGTTTGTAGTTTATGTGGGACTGGCCCCGTGACAAGCGAAGCGTGTGCCACAAGATAAATATGCGACAAGTTGGGCCTCTCCAGTGGCCGACCTTGAGTGGTCGTCCGCCAAGGCCCACGGCTGTCCACTGTGGTGCAATCCGCAAAAGTAGTGTCGTCAAAAATATATACTCGCCTTGCAGCTTGCTTGGATAAGTGCTGTTCCTAGTTGTTGTTGCTGTTTGTGGCGCTTGCTTTTCGGAATTGCAAATGCATTATGTGGCCCCGGGCCAGGGCGTATGCCACAAAAGTCTTTTGGCCAAATTTAATTGTTCCAAATGCTTCGCATTGCCACAGCACAGCTGCGACCTGTTTGCTTCCCTCTCTCTCTCTCACTCTCGCTCGCTCTCTCTCTCTCTCTCTCTCTCGCTCTCTCTCTCTCTCTCGCTCGCTCTCTCTCTCTCTCTCTCTCTCTGTGCTGCAATACCAATCTAAGACTATTTACATAAATTAATTATTTTGCCGCTGACGGCAAGTTTCGGCATTGGGCCTCGCCTCTGTCCTTGCTACAAAACTCACATTTACACTGCTGCCAAGTGCTGCAGCCAGCAACTAACAGCTAGTTTAACTGTTTAGAATGTAGCTCAGAGCATCAAATAGCAATATCTTAGAGCATACATAGCCGTAACTGGAGATATTTAATATGCAAAGCGAGTCTTTTCAGACTCAGCCTCTATGAGTCCCCAGGCAAGAGTGATACTATTGGCAATAGCTATATTTCAGCAACTATTTAAGTTATTAATAATTTTTAATTTTTATAATTTTAATTACAATTTGCCATTTAGTCTAAATACTTTAAAATTCAATTAAATATTTTAAAATATATTTTTTTAAAATATTTTTAAACATTTGTATAAAATTTAAGAATTTTCGTTTTCTTTTTTAGCTCTTCACAAAAGTTCATATTTAGAATTCGAATTAGAATTATTATTGTTTGTTTTATTTTATAGCAACTGGCATAGCTATAGCAGTAAATTAAAGTCCAAGTCAGGCCATTAACTGTTTAAATATTTCTTCCACTGCACTTTCATTTGCCATTGCTCTTATCGTGTCACCCAGCTTTCGTTGCCTCTACTGCCGACTTTTGTCGTTTCGCTTATTAAAATATGCTAATTTGATGTGAATTCAAATGCAAACCAAGCTTATTATTAATCCCTCTATATCAGTCTCCTTTTGTTCTCGATTCTCATAGAATTTTTCTATTAAAATATTTGAGTTTATTCTCCGGCTGAAGCCTTTATCTGCAGCCAGCAACTGCAACTTTTGTCAATTGGCATGACTTTAACTATCTATAATCAGTGACTGTGCATAGCTTTTGTCATATTTACCCACAGATTTAACTCCACTCTAAGAGCTCCTCTACTATTTTAGCTGCTTTTTTCCCACTTCTATAGCTTTTGTTTCCATAGATATTATAAGTGCCACGCCCAGCTGCACTGCTGACGCTATTGAAGTGCTACTGTGCAAAGAGTGTAAACATCAAGAGCTCGCCGCTGCTGCTGCTGCTGCTGCTGGGCTCAAGCAATTGCAATTAATTCAATGTCAGTTCAACTGTAGCTGAGACAAAGGCTAAGCTGCGAATGTGGGGCATGTGCCACCCAGCCAGGCCCCCTTAGCGCCCATCGAGCGGGCCAGATGGCAAGTAGTTTGGCAACGCGGCGTCATTCGAAATCGCTAAAACTTTTTGACAATGGTCCCGACAGCGTCGCAGTCGCAGTCGTAAGTGCTTATCTTCCCAGCACAAAGTCGGTGCCTCAATCCATTTGCCTTAGGCCCCCCACCCCTCACTTCGCTAAAGTCGATTTCGATGCCGTTGCTGCCTCTTCAGCGATTAATTCCGCCTGCCACCAGCAAACCGTTGACGATAGACAATGATGAACATCATGAAGATACTATGACGATGACGACGCTCATCACGATGTTGGTGGCATTGTTAACGCTCCGGCTAAAGGCTAGTTGAGTGCCTGCATTCCTCCAACTAGAGCAGCGTGACAACAAATATATCAATTCTTACGCTACAAATTATATATGAAGGGACAACAAATAGTTGCTGAAATCATTGCAAATAGATGGAAAATCGATCAAGATTGACGGGAAGAGCATTTACAAATTTATCTAATATTAATATTTGGCTTAAAGATAGACTAATTGTGCGATAATATAACAGTTTAACAGGTCAATGGCTAATGTCGGGGCGAATATCAGAGAATAGTTTTCGGATCTGCAATCGGATATTGAAGCGTTCTTATAGAAGAAGCCAATTAGGGTGTCTTGACACGCTGTTATATCACTTTGACTTAAGTGTCCTAACTGTTATACAAATGCTATCACACTTGGACTTCATATTAAGCTCTCTCGCTCTCTCTCACTCTCTCTCTCTCTTTCTATTTATATTTCTCTGTCAGATCTACATTCTCCCTCGCTCTCTAATCTAAATGACTGAACTGTCCTAAACTGTGCTACATATGCTCTCTCACTTTGACTTAACTGTTCTAGATTCACTGTGCAACTTTAACTAAACTGTTATACATACTCTGACTCTCTCTCTCTCTCTCTCTCTCTCTCTCTCTCTCTCTCTCTCTCTCTCTCTCTTTATCTCTCTGTGTCTGTCTCTCTCACTCTCCCTCTCTCTCTCTCTCTCTCACTCTCTCTCACTCTCTCTCTCTTTCTCTCTCTCACTCTCTCTCTCTCTCTCACTCTCTCCCACTCTCTCTCTCTCTCTCTTTCTCTTTGTCTTAACTGTTCTACATTCGCTCTATGACTCTTTGTTAACCTTCCTAAACTGTTATACATTCGCTCTGTCACTTTAACTTAAGTGTTATACATTCATTCGATCACTTTGATTTAACTTTTCTAATCTGTCCTACACTCCGTCTCTCACTCACACTTTTGCCTCTCCAAGTACCTCATAGGATTGACTCTCAGATACCCTAACCAAAGTGCATCTGAAGCATAAGACTAGACTAGGCAGACTAATCGAGCTTCTGCTGTGCCTTAAGTACTTCAAAAGCATTTCAAAAAGAGTATTATTTAAATACTGCAATTATATTAATATAATATAATATATATAAAATATATATATGTCTATATAAACATCTTTGTCTATATAAGTATTTTTCTTCCCACCTCTGTGAATGTTTGTTGAAAATATATTTTTAAATAATTATTTTTACAAGCGTTAAAGTTATGAGAATTTATTGCTCTACAGACACCTTTTAACTACTGTTTTTTTGCAGTGTACCGTGTACATTAAACTAGATTGCGTTTTATTTCACATACGATTATTATGATTGAGGTGCGTGCGATTAGTGGGCTTTCGGCTCAAGTTGCCCAAATGGCACCCAGAAGTCCAATACGCGTTAACAACAATGCGCAGCTTTAATTACTGTTTAAAGCTAATTATATATGGTCGTAATGTGAGCTGCTGTTGTTGTTGGGGGCCATTTGGCATTGGCCATAAAATGACGTCGACGCTGTCAAAGGCAGAGCGAACTGCGAACTGCGAACTGCGAATGCGGAATACGAAGAGGAAATAGGAAAACTTTAAAACTGCGCACGGCTACGCTGCGGCAGCAGCTGCTCTACAGTGCCCTTTCAACCCCATTTACCCCGTTTGCCCTAACACCTTCTGCCGGAAAGGGGGCAGGGGGGTGGGTGGGCGAAGAGAAGTAAAAATACCAAAAAATAAGTAAACGCAGCTTAGCAAATTGTGCGCTGCCAACGACTTGAGTTTTATTTTTATGTTGATGCAAAAACTTTACGTGCTCAAGTTTATTGAGTGGCTGCTGTATATGAAATTTAGTTGGCGCTGCGTGTGTGCGTGTATGTGTGTGTGTGTGTGTGTGTGTGTGCCAGTTAAATGGGTAGAAAAAGGCTAAAGCTTTGGGTCCATGCCGAGCTAATCAGCAACTGTTAAACACGATTCGCCCCGCAGCTCATCAGCTCAGAGCCTGCAGATGGGTCGTAGGCGATATCCTTTAGATCTCTGCCCGAGAAAGTCATCTTTCGTCTATCAAAGGCTCAGGTAAGGAACAGGCACACCCATGTCAAACCTTCAACTAAATCCATTTTCATTTCAACTTCTTGTTGCCATAAATTAAAACTACATTAAAGTGAATTTGGGCAACAATAATTAGAATTGCATCCATCGGCTGCAATGGCCGTAATCAGATCTGCGCTTTGCATATTCGTTTTACGGCGGAGCATCGTAACATCCGTAATATCAGCTGGCGGCCAGCGTGAAAGTCTTGACTGCGGGCGATTCAATTTTTAATGAAGCCAACGAAGCAGCGCAGCGCAGCGCAGCACCAGCACCACGCCCCTGCGGCCATAAAATGAAATGGGCAAATTGGCGCCAAGGGGCTAACAGCTGCTGAAAGAAAGACCAAAAATGTTGCAGCACACTTTAACGGGGCTAGGCGAAGGGCATTAGGCAAAACTAAAACCAAAGTGGGCCAGAAGCCGCACGCATACACAACACCGCACTGCAAGCATCTACCTCTTCCAGAGCTCAGAAACTAAGTGCGAACATTTAGCTGCCAAATTTGACTTCTCTTTTAACTTCTTGCTGTCATTGGCCAACCTCACCAAGTCACACATTTAAATATTTAGATCATTTTCAAGTCACACAACAAGTTTATGGCGCTTCCCACAGTCGGACACAAAACTTTAAGTATGGCGAGGAAACTAGCCCAAAGTTTCAACATTTCTAAGTTGAAGAAGGCAAAGGCTTTAAGCTCGCTGTTGCCATTAATGTTGTCATTGTCATTGTCATTGTCATTGTCATTGTCATTGTCATTGTCATTGTCATTGTCATTGTCATTGTCATTGTCATTGTCATTGTCATTGTCATTGTCATTGTCATTGTCATTGTCATTGTCATTGTCATTGTCATTGTCATTGTCATTGTCATTGTCATTGTCATTGTCATTGTCATTGTCATTGTCATTGTCATTGTCATTGCTTCATTGTCATTGTCATTGTCATTGTTGCATTGTTTGTCATTGTCATTGTCATTGTCATTGTCATTGTCATTGTCATTGTCATTGTCATTGTCATTGTCATTGTCATTGTCATTGTCATTGTCATTGTCATTGTCATTGTCATTGTCATTGTCATTGTCATTGTCATTGTCATTGTCATTGTCATTGTTGTCATTGTCATTGTCATTGTCATTGTCATTGTCATTGTCATTGTCATTGTCATTGTCATTGTCATTGTCATTGTCATTGTCATTGTCATGTTGTCATTGTATTGTCATTGTCATTGTCATTGTCATTGTCATTGTCATTGTCATTGTCATTGTCATTGTCATTGTCATTGTCATTGTCATTGTCATTGTCATTGTTTGTCATTGTCATTGTATTGTCATTGTCATTGTCATTGTCATTGTCATTGTCATTGTATTGTCATTGTTCATTGTCATTGTTATTGTCATTGTCATTGTCATTGTCATTGTCATTGTCATTGTCATTGTATTGTCATTGTCATTGTATTGTCATTGTTGTCATTGTCATTGTCATTGTATTGTCATTGTCATTGTCATTTCATTGTCATTGTTTGTCATTGTCATTGTCATTGTCATTGTCATTGTCATTGTCATTGTCATTGTCATTGTCATTGTCATTGTCATTGTCATTGTCATTGTCATTGTCATTGTCATTGTCATTGTCATTGTCATTGTCATTGTCATTGTCATTGTCATTGTCATTGTCATTGTCATTGTCATTGTCATTGTCATTGTCATTGTCATTGTCATTGTCATTGTCATTGTCATTGTCATTGTCATTGTCATTGTCATTGTCATTGTCATTGTCATTGTCATTGTCATTGTCATTGTCATTGTCATTGTCATTGTCATTGTCATTGTCATTGTCATTGTCATTGTCATTGTCATTGTCATTGTCATTGTCATTGTCATTGTCATTGTCATTGTCATTGTATATTATAAATTATCATTTTCATTATTGTGATAATAATCAATCCTTTACATTAAAATTTTTCTTTTCATTATCATTACCATTATCATTGTCATTGTCATATACAAACTCTGATTCCCGTCGTTAAAATGACTTTTGTAACCTGCTGGCTCAGACAGTTCATCACTCAAGCAATGTTTTATTGTTATTGTTTATGTTATTGCCATTTTTATTGGTTTCGGAGACGGTCATAGCACATCTGTCTAATTTCTTAATAGCAATGGCCAATATATGACCACATTTATGGACTATTTTGGCTGGCTTCTCATTGATTGCCCGAGAGAGAGAGAGAGAGCAACGTTCTATGCAAATGTTTACTACTAGAGCTCGCTTAAAGTGCCAGTTAATCAGTCTGCAGTGGACATATATAAGTATATACTAGATACACATGTATAAATTTATCTTTAAGCTACAATTTCTATATTTGGGCTGCCTGCTTGAATGGATACAAACATGGCAATGTGTTAAGAGCTTTATAATCAGGCCACATTCGCAAGATTTTTGCCAATTAATTAATACATCACACACACGCACACATTCGCACACATTTATGTTTGTTCTCTTTAACAATATATAAGAGGCTTAAATACTTTTAATTAGTGCTCGTTCTGTTAGGTAGTTTCTGGCATATTCGGCGCTCGTTTTTGGCAACTCTAAAAACAAATATTAAATAAATGAATGGATTCGAGCACGTGTATAGACAGCAGGCAACAGCAACACACAGCAGCAGCTACAATTAAGTTTCCATATTTTTGTTCACTCTTATCAGCGAATGTGTGTGTGGGTGTGTTGTACGTGCGCTTCTATAGCTGTGTGTGTTTAAGTGTTTGCCTACAACTACATTAACACTTTTTGGCTTTGACTTGATTTGCACAAAGCAGATGAGATGCTGCTGTTTGTCTAGCGCCCTCTTTTGTTTGGAACATTTAAATGAGAAAACTTTTATCTAGTTTTGCCCCTCCCTCTATCTCTCTGTCGTACACCTATCACACTCACACACAGAGAGAGAGAGAGGGGGAGGGAGAGAGTGAATGCGCCTCTTTTACCCATAGATACACAGAAAACATCTAAGAGTGAACTTAACAGTCAAATGACGCACGTTGGTCCAGGCACATCACACAAATACTTGTATTTACCCAAAAAAGAAAGTCGAGTAAAAGCGATTTTCGTTTTTGTTTTTGTTTTTTTTTTCTGTTTTTGTTTGTTTGCTTTTCTGAACTGTACAAGTTAGAGACAAACACAAACACACTCAGGGCCAAGTTATGCGTGAGTTTTATATGACTTTTTATTGACAAAATGACAGCATTATGTGGCCAGCATTCACATAATGATACTATACTACGATTAAAGTACGCTGCATATTCTGAGTCTACCCTGTAAAGGGGAAGGGGGCAAAGTTTGATTCTTAAGCTAGTGAGGTAGATTGTGTGGAAAGCTGAAGGAATATTTCAGAGTTTGAGCTGTGAAATGCTCATTTTGAGAGCATTAGAAAATTGAGCTGAACTTTGCGATAAGCATTGAAGGTCATTAGCTTCTGATAGAGGAGTAAGTCTTCAATGGAGAAGAGACTGAATGCCCAAACCCAGCTCAAACCCAACCCAAGCTCAACCCAAGCCCAGCTCAAGCTCAGCTCAAACCCAGCTGAAGCCCATCACAAGCCCAGTCCAAGCTTAACCCAAGCCCAGCTCATGTCTAGCCAAAGCTCAAGCATAAGCCCAGCTCAAGTCCAGCTCAAGCCCAGCCTAAGTCCACGCCCATCCCAAGCCCAGCCTAAGCCCAGTCCACGCCCAACCCAAGCTCAACCCAAGCCCAGCTCAAGCTCAGCTCAAACCCAGCCCAAGCTCAACCCAAGCCCAGCTCATGTCTAGCCCAAGCTCAAGCCCAAGTCCAGCTCAAGTCCAGCTCAAGCCCATTCCAAGCCCAGTCCAAGCTCATGCCCAGCTCAAGCCCAAGCTCAAGCCCAAGCCCAGCTCAAGCCCAGCTCAAGTCCAGCTCAAGCCCAGGCTAACCCCAGCTCAGCCCCATCCCAAGCCCAGCCTTATAATGAGTCTATAAACACGAGTATAACAGATCCAATAACACCTTCTCACAGTCTTCCTGGCATCCCATAGTCGCGCACTCCCCACTCTCGCACTCTCACTTTGCTCTTCTAACCTCCCCCCGGGCTCTCCACTTTTGCTGCTGTTGTTTGGCCCCACTTTGGGTCTTCCTCGTGCATAGTTGGATGTGTAAGCAAGAGTAAAGTTGCTGTCATCGGCAGGAGCACATAAAAAACTTTAAGCAACAAAATCGCATAAACTGTTGTTAAGTGAAAGTGCGATAAATCAATTTGTAATTGGGGCAAGTTTTGCCTGTGTCTATTCCCCAGGACAAGATACGGCGAGCCGCGACTTGGCCCAAGTATGTCCATGGACATGTGTATACATATATTGGCAAATACATATGGGAGGCTGCGTGTTGTTATGGTGATAAAATTACATTTTGCAGCCCTTCAATGGGATTTTTTTTTTCCATTTTTTGTTTTCTCTTTCTCAACAGCTTAAGCTTGTCCCTGCTGGACTTTGACACAAATCCCTCGAAATAATACATATATATAAGAAAAACATGTTGTATACAGTGTGTCCGACGAGCATTTAGGATTAAGTATTTATGCACACACACACACACAGAGAGAGAGAGTGGAAATCTCAAGAGCTGGTCTTGTTTGCTTGATTTTATTTACAGCTGGATTTGCAATTACAGGACGAGGCTGGCGGCGACATCTCCAGTTTCATAACCAACGGCGAATGGGACTTATTAGGTGAGTGATGCAATAGCAAAAGAGAAAGCCTAAAGACTAAAACTGAATATTGATTGTTGTGTAAACCAAAGCACAGTTAATTAACTAATTAATGACTTTAAATTTAATTCTCATTCTCTCTTCTTCGGCATATGCTCATCTCATTTGCACCAACCAACAACAACTCGAACAACTCGAACAACAACTCGAACCACATACAAAAATTTCAATCGAAAACGCCCAGGTGTGCCCGGTAAACGTAATGAAATCTACTATAATTGCTGCCCAGAACCTTATATTGACATAACATTCGCCATTTTGATACGACGCAAAACTTTGTACTATTTTTTCAATTTGATCGTGCCGTGCGTGTTGATCGCATCGATGGCACTGCTAGGGTTTACACTGCCACCAGATTCTGGTGAGAAGCTATCGCTTGGTAAGTGTCCGTTCAATCAATCAATCAATCAATCAATCTACCAACCAACAACAACAAACACCAAAAACAACAACAACAACAACTTAGCTATTGCAAGTGATGTATTTACCCAAAATGTGTTTCGCAGGACTTCTTTCGTGCATGCCCTCTCCCTCTCTCTCTCTGTCTCTCTCTCTCTGTCTCTGTCTCTCTCTCTCTCTCTCTAAATCAAATGACACACATACGTTTATATATATATATTTATATATTTATTGTGAAACGGAAGCCCATTCGCTATAAGAGGCTGCCAGGCAGGCAGTAGGACACAAGTTGACTGCCGCACACACACTCACACACACACATTACGTATACGCCGCATAGAGCCTTGACTAACTATGCAAATGCAATGCAATCCAATGGCCAACGGCAATGGCAACAACTCTGCCAGCGAACAAACAAAGCGCACGAGTGTTGCAAGTGCAAAAAAAAAAATACCAAAAAAAAAAAAAGCATAGGAAAAAAAAACAGCTGCAGCGGCAGCCGTCACCATCATTTGTAATCAAAGTCAACGCTGGCAAAAGTGAAAAATATGGCACAGCTGCTGGCCCACCTTTCAGCTGGAGAATAGGACGCAAATGCAGGACGACAGCCGACGACAGACGGACGGACCGACGGACGGCAAATGAGCACAGAGCCTTGAACCCTTGAACCTCACCCGACAGCGCCTCTCCCAGTTAACCATGTCAAGCAACGCAACTCAAATACAAATATTTACAATCAACTCACATACATATATATGTATATATATATATATATATATATATATATATATAACTATATAAACTATATATATATTGCATTGCAGCTGCCTAATGCATTCAGGCTACAAACGCAGCCTTTGCCTTTGCCTTTTGTGATACATTTCGCATTGATAATGCCTTTTAGCTGCATTTTTTTTTTTTTTTTTTGGCTTGATTCATGCTGTTGATCCGAACGTTGTTTGGGCCAAGGCCATGATTGAGTAGCCTACGAGCTCTGTTCAATAAGTAAAGAACCTTTTGTTGCTTCATGCTATTCAGAAATATTTTATTATATATTTATTTATATATTTTTTTTTAGTTTTCTATTCAAAAAAATTTATTAATACATTTTTTTATATTACTCATCTATTCAGGTGTATTTAGTATTTTTCTATTATCCTTTAGCTATTCAGAAATATTTAATTATTATTTTTTTTCTATTTTTTTTTTTAATATTCTTTATCTATTCAGAAACATTTTAATTTATTAATTAACATAAATAAATATTTGTTGTAAATTTTAAATAGGCATTCCATTAAAGTTAAAGCTAATTTTGTAAAATTAGTTAGAAAGAAGAAGCATTATATTAATTGAAATCTCTTATAGTGCAATAGAAATAGATAAGACTCTAAAGGAAGGGCAGACGCTGAGCCCCATCAGCTCAGCTATAGGTCAAGGCCAAGAAAGATTAACCAAGAAAAAGATAAGCCTAATCTCTGGCTTCAAGCATCGATTTTGAATATAATTGATTGATGGGTTTCAATAATAAAAAAAAAGTTTATTTATTTTTATTTTTATTTTTTATTAATTTTTATTAACATGAAACTATTTTTTTAATTATTAAAAAAAAAATATATTTTTTTATATTTAATTCAAATTTATTTATTTATTTATTTTTATTTGTTAGGATTAATGTAAGATTAAAGCTAGCTTAGAACTAAAGCGCTGGCTGCTGAGGCCTGCGGCTTGAAGAGATGCTAATTATTATATGAGATGGTAATTATTGCTTTCTTTAATGAACTTAATTACTTTTGGGGATGTCTTTTGGGATTGTGTTTGCGAGGATCGATATGGGATATGAGTTTTTGAAGATTGGGGCTCTAAGGAGAGAAGTTTTTGAGGATATGATTGATATATATTTATATCTGTTGAGTAAGGTGAGGCTTGATGTGGACTTCAATTCAAATTATTTAATTCATTTATTTAAAATGTTAAATAATAATTTTTTGTGCTTTTCTTGAATCATTTTGGATGGGCTCTACATATATACATCCCATGGTGCTATTATTTTCACCTCAGCTATGCTTCTGACAGATTTCATTCCAAGTTTTTTTTTTCGCACCAGCAGACCTCGCCAGCTAAGCAGCTCCAAGCCTGCAGGTGATATATATACATGCCACCTATATCCAGCTTCCATCAGCTGAAAGAGCTTTAAAGAGCTATTTTTTCTCAGCTTGCTTTTGTTAGTCTCTCTCCATGCCCGTTATAGATATGACTATTATGATCTGTTGATCTATGGCTGGCAAACAGTTGCCGACAACTGACTAGGCGGCACAACCACTCACCCACCCAACCACCCATCGACCCATGCACGCATTAAGCTGAGAAAGTTATGCGAAAATGTGGCAAAATGCTTTGCAGCTCATCATATACCGAGCATGTGCCGCGCACAGACAGAGCGACAGGCGGATAGACAGACAGACAGACATTGGCCGTGGGGCTCATCACGTACTCTCCACATGCAGCATATGGTGCATGCCAGAATTTATACAATACAGCTATACCAAAAATACTTATATAAGTATGCTAGATATAAATATATATATATATCGCGTTTATGAGCGAGCAAAACTTTTGCTTGCAGCTGCTAGAGAAAACAAAAAAAAAAACAAAAACAACGAAAATTGCCATATTTTAAAAATTGTTCAGAGCGAAGTCAGCGCCCAAGCCCCTCCCGCCCAGTCATGGCCATGTGTGTGTGTGTGTGTGGGAAAACGCATTAGGGCTGCCAGCCATGGCTCATGCATAATAGACAAGTTTGCGTAAAACCCTGTGGCTAATTTATGTTTGCCCGACACTTTTGGCGGCTGTCGCCTCCGCCCCCGCTGACTTTTCACATAATTTATATAACCTCAAAAGAGCAAGAGCATAAAATATGCACAGGACACACACAAAAATAAATATAAAATATACGAAAAAAATACCAAAAGAAATGGAACAACAGGAAAATCTTTGAGATAACGCTAAGCACTCAAACTGACAAACGGCAGCTGGCCAAAGGAAAACCCCAAGCAAAACCATAAATAATGATAACTTCCATAAGGTGCCGCAGGGCCTCTGTGCATATGTGTGTGTGTGTGTGTAAGGACTCTCTTTTCAGTTATGTTTTTATTTGGTATTGAAAACTAGTTTTGTGACAGCGAAATTGCAACTTAGACTGATTGAAGACAGACGACGAACGACGAACGACGAAGGACGAAGGACGAAGGACGAAGGACGCTTGAGGTTCAGTGCAGAGAATACGGTAGTAGTTTTTTATTCACCAAGTGGGACAATTGTATCATCGCATCCTTGCATCGACAGCAGCGAGCAGCGAGCGAGCAGCGAGCAGCAGGAGCAGCAGCAGGCAGGACTCAGCTGGAGAGCACACACACTTAGCGCATTCGTTTGAAATTTACTAATGAATTATATTAATAATCTCTTTCTCTATCACAATTGCTCTCTCTCTCTCTTTCTCTTTTTCTCTCTATCTGTCTATCTCTCTCTCTCCCTCTACAACACACTCTCACACCGACATGTCTCCTCACCTTTGTGCATTAATCTTGTGCTGCATACTTGCAGGAGTTACTATTTTACTATCGCTCACAGTCTTCCTGAATATGGTAGCGGAAACGATGCCGGCTACATCCGATGCTGTGCCGCTGTTGGGTAAGTAGCTGCAGCGCCATCTAGCGTTCGTCGACTGGCCAATTGGCCAGCTCGCGCGCGCTCTTTGGCAATCCATCTCTCTCACTCTCTCTCTCTCTCTGTGTCTAACTCGTTGACTTCAAATTAACGCACATTCAATTCAGCTCAACTAGAACAACAACAACAACAACAACAATAATTACTACTACTATTTTACAACAACAAGAACTAATGAGCTAAGATTCTTACCTTCCGCACAGCCTCAATAATTGCCGCCTAAGCAAGTTTCAGCATATTTTTATTGTTTCTTTTACGTTTCTCTCTTCTTTTAGCTTGGTTTTTGTCGGGGCTGACCTAAGCTGATACACAAATGATCTATATTTTTGAGCAGTGTATGTAGCTTACAAGTAACTCTAAGTTATACTAACTAACCTATTGAGATTGAGCGCTAGAAAGCAGCAGAACATGATTTTTTCGGGGTGACCAAACCAGAGCTATGCTAAAAGAAACTGCAAAAATATTTAAAAATATATTCTATATTATAATATTTTATATTTTTATTTAGAAGCCACATTCATGCCATTCAATATTCAATCAAAGATTTTAAAGCTAAGCAACTCAGCTTTTCTAGCTAATTTTTTTAGTATCTTTACAAGGTTTCAAAGACTTGCAACAGCAACTGTGATGGATCTTGCTAGCCATAGGCTATAGTTACATGACTACATGTCAAAATACAGCTAAATGTTAGTTAGGTATGCCCAAGCAGTGCAGTATAGGTACTTTGAGTACAGCCACCAAAAGGAGTTTCCATCATAATGAAGCATATAAGCATATAAGACTACTGCTAATCATGGCTCAACAATTTTCAAAAAATGTTATACAATCAAAAAGTTAGCTACTTATCAAATGGCAATTCCAATAGGACAGTTCTACATTAAAAATGTATCGATTGGCTGAACAACTGCTGACTTATGGCTATCAGAAATGGTATCACTCTTGCTTGGTCACGCTTCAAATTGCAGCCTCAACAGCTGCTCTGGCTTGATTAACTTTGCTCTGCAGTCACGTAGATATAGAAACATACATACATATATGTATGTATATGTATATGCCTTATGGGCATGTCAGCTTCACACTCTGCAGTTTATAGCCTTCAATTGTTGTCGTTGCCGTTGTCCAGCTCAAATGCGAGCAGTTTCAATTAACACACAATAAAGAAAGTCAGTGACTGTGGCTGAGGCAAAGCCGACAACAATATTAAATAACAGGAAACTTCTCTCATATTAATTTGTCTGGAGACAATGAAATCAAAGCTAGGCGAAGATTTGCACCGCTATTAGTTTCAAATTTTGAAGTTTTTCCAGTTGCCTTTTGATGGCCGTAAACACGTAGAGCAAATTGGCTCGCTTCGAGTTTCATGCGGCAGCGACACGCGCACCTGCGCGCCAGGGGAGCGAACTTTGGCCAGGGAAATGTTTTAGTGTCTAGTTTCTGGTATTTGTTTGCACTTTGTTTTCTCAATATTTCATTTAATGGCCGCCAAATGGAGCTGATGGCAATGGCAATGGCGGCAGAGGGGACCTGAGCGCCTTGAGCGAGGCGCTCTGATTTAAACGTTTTCATAAACTTTGCTAAATTTATGCGCACTGCCCAATCACGTGCATAAAACTATATATATATATATATATATATATATAGTGTATATATATATCTGGTATACATGGCCAACTTCTTATCATATATATACATATATATATATATATTATATAGGCATTTAAAAAGTATTCAGCCAAGTGATATAAATATTAAGTTAGACTTAGAGCTAACATTGGCAGCACGTAACACAGTGCCTGCCAAAAGTAACCGAACAATAGCCATACTCATGTCATTCGCACACAGCAAAGAACTAGCTCAAGTTAGTCGAAATTCGGATTGGCTTAAGCAGCGATATACAAGCTACTGCTGCTAGTCGCTATGCAAATAATATCAGTGAAACTTTAGTTCAAATCATTAACTTAGTTAGTCACACCATCAACTAGTAGTTCGAACTGTGTTTCTTTGTATGCGTGCCTGTGTGTGTGTGTGTGTGTGTGTGTGTGTGTGTAACAATATATACAATACTACATACAACTAGCATATATACCCCTATATTGATATAGTTCATTTTAGCTCACTAGTTCACTAGCTCCACCCACTCACATTTTGGCATTCATTTTCGGAAACAACATGAAATTGTTCACTAGTTCAAATCTTGATTCGAATGAACGAGTCTTAAAGACAAGATACTCGACAGAAGAACTACTACAGTTTCAGTTCAGCTTGGCTTAAGATTGAATTCACTTTTAAAATAAGAACTAAATCTAAAACTCTTTTTGGAACTAGTTCCATTCCTTAATTGAGCTAAGACTGAATTCATTCTATAAAAAAGAACTAAACCTTAGGTTCATTTTTTAACTAGTTCCGTTCAAATAAGAAATCATACAATCGAATGATCTATCTACAATATAATTTCAAATATTTCTAAAATAATCTATCAGATCATCATCTATATCAACTCTTAGCTCCGGAATATATCTATATACATACATTACGATACACTATATGGCTGTATGTGTGTGTGTGTGAATGTTGCGTTATTTACATTTTAGGATTACACCAAGACATATACATATGTAAGTACATATGTATGTATGTAGATATGTATGTAAGTATGTATGCCTGCGAGTATACATATACATATGTGTACATATGTATGTATGTATGTATATATATATATATTTGTATTGGATGTACATGTATGTATGTATTGAAGTACATATGAATGTATGTATGTATGTATGCTAGTATGTATGTATAGATGTACATATGTATGTATGTATGTATGTATGTATGTATGTATGTATGTATGTATGTATATGTGTATGTATTGATGTACATATGTATTTATGTATGTATGTATGTATGTATGTATTGATATACATATGTATGTATGTATGTATGTTTTTATGTATGTATGTATTGATGTACATATGTATGTATGTATATATGTATGTATTGATGTACGTATGTATGTATGTATGGTACATATGTATGTATTGATGTACATACATATGTATGTATGTATGTATGTATTGAAGTACATATGAATCTATGTATGTATGTATGTTAGTATGTATGTATAGATGTACATATGTATGTATGTATGTATGTATGTACGTATGTATGTATGTATGTTAGTACGTATGTATTGATGTACATATGTATGTATGTATGTATGTATTTATTGGTGTACACATGTATGTATGTATGTATGTATTTATGTATGTATGTATGTATGTATGTATGTATGTATGTATGTATGTATTGATGTACATATGTATGTATGTATGTATGTATTTATGTATGTATGTATGTATTGATGTACATATGTATATATGTATGTATGTATGTATGTATGTATGTATTGATGTACATATGTATGTATGTATGTATGTATTGATGTATATACATATGTATGTATTGATGTATATACATATGTATGTGTGTATATATGTATGTATGTATGGTACATATGTATGTATTGATGTATATACATATGTATGTATGTATTGATGTACATATACATATATGTATATTTGTATGTATATATGTATGTACGTATGTATGTCTTTATGTAAAGATGTACATATGTATGTATGCATATGAGGATGTATGTATAAATGTACGTATGTTGCATGCATAATGTGTATAAGTACATATACATATACATATCTATGTATGTACGTATGTATGTAACTATGTATGTATCCAGTATGTAAACACCACTTAGTGCATAGAGTATTAGCATTTAGGTAGACTCACATTACCATAATTAGTTTAGATGCGTAGTACCACCAACTAACTAACTAACTAACTAACTAACTAACCAACTAGCCAAACCAAGTCCATATCAGTGCCATGCATACATAGTAAAAAGTTTTTGTGTAACGATAGAGTAAACATTGGTTTACCATACTATACTACAGTACTATAACTGACAACAACAAGCATGAAAATACCAAGAAAAAACAGCAACAACAACAACAACAACAACAACAAAATACCAAAAATACTAATAATCCATAATAACAATTGTTCAGTGTTCTAATAATCTATAATTTGTAGCCTAAATAGTGTAAGGTAAGTCATGTGTAAGTCCATACTAACGATTATTATTCGAGAATTTCGGATTAATTCAAGATTTACAACATTTCAGATCAAAAGAAAAAAGAGAGCAAAAAAAGAACCAAATCCTTCATCCATTTACGCATGCCCAGGCCCGTTCCACACATAACAAGAATAATTTTCGTATTTAGTTCACCCAATCATATTTAGAACATTGCACAGATTTTCTATAAGTATGTATGCATCACACACACACACACACACAGACACACACGGAGATACACATACAGACTTCATCACATACATATACACTGAAACGTATTAACTCTAAATTGAACACTTATCAAACGTAGTTGTGTAACTTTTGAATATCGTATTTTGAATATCGTATTTACATATATATATATATTTTATCGTATCGAGGACTGGTATGGCAATCAAACTCACAGCATGCACTCTGGACCTTTCGATAGACAAACTCCTGTATTTGGTAAATCAAAAAAAAAAAACAAAAATAAAATAAAAATTGGTAAAAAAGAGTCCAGATTCATGAGTCGGGAGTCGAGAGCATCGTATGTAAGGCTATGACTATGACGACAAGTTTTCTGCTTCCTTAAGTAACTCCCTCTCTCTCTCACTCTCTCTCTCTCTCTCTCTCTCTGTCTGTCTCTCTTTACATATATACATATATCACTTATATGTATGTATGTATAACTGTATATTTTATTTACAACTTGTGTAGCGCCTTGTTTTGTTTCGATTCTGTGATTTATATTTTGGATTCTATGCGTACAACGAAGCGGCTCGCATTATCAATGCCAGCGATGCCAGATATGTACTTTTGCCAAGGACCACTACCACATAATGTAAAAGAAAAAACGTTCTTGTTGGCATGCAAGAACACAAATGCCTCTAAACTGTTGACATGCCCCCGTCCCCGTGCCTTTAGGCCCTCCCCCAACACACACACACTCTCTCTCTCTCTCTCTCTCTCTCTCTTTATATATTTCTGAAACAATTGATGAATACACTATCGCATATGATTTTTGTATTGCACATTCATAGACACGCCGTGAATATGAATACAAATGTGAATGAAAAATTGACTATGAATATGAATATGAATAAATGTGGCAAACATTCCTGAATTGAATGGGAACAGCTCGCGCAAACGGGGGCGGAATGGCAATGTCAACCTCAAACCTCAAACCTCAAACTCAATGTCAACACGGAGAGGCCGGGCGCTAGAGCGCTAAGCGCCAGCTGGTCACACACTTGCCCACACACACACACACCCACACCCACACCCACACCCACTCACACACACACACACACACATACGTATACACACAGCTAAATGGGAACAGCTATGTAAATATCTATTGAAACAATTTTAATGTCCGTGATAAAAGTTTATCTAAAATAAAACCAAAAAATTGATATTAATTCCAAACTAAATTCTGGCCTGTCTCTTGCTTTCCCTTCACTCTCTCTCTCTCTCTTTCGCTCTACCCCACCCACACACGCTGTAACCCCCCTCTTTCTCTCTCTCTCTCTCTCGCTGTCTCACGCTCTGTTTGTTATATATATGTATATATATAATTTATGCTCTATGTCTGTCTTTAACTGTTTAGCTTAAAAAAGAAAAATTAAAAAAAAAAAACAAATATTTTGCATGTAAAATTGCAATTTTTGGAGAAAGAGAAAACCGCCAGAGCGCAGCGGCTTCAATGGATAATAATATGTTGTAAATATGTCTAGGTATCTCTCTCTCTCTCTCTCTCTCTATGTCTCTCTCTGTCTCTATCTATGTATATATGTTTTCTCACGGGCTGTACATATTTTGATCTTATCAATTTTTGTTTATGCTTTTTATTCACTTATTTTTGAGTTTGTGAACAACAAAAATTGGTTTTAGTTTCGTGACGTAGTGTGGTAGCAACTCTCTCTCTCTCTCTCTCTCTCTCTCTCTATCTAACCATCGCTCTCTCTCTCTATCTCTTATATAATCCCTCAAAGCCTCATACAAAATTATTGCTAAGCGCATATCACATGTTTTAATATATGTTTAATGGTGTTTCGCTTCTTTAACACACCCACACACACACCCACACACACACACCCACACACACCCACACACACCCACACACACACACACACACACACATACACACACATCATTGTATCATACACAATTAGCTGACAAAAAGAAGATGAAACCCCAGAAGAACAAACACTTGTAAATAAAACACATCGAAATATATATATAAATATATTTATTTTTTTGTTTGTTCCAATGGATGCCTTTAGCATACATACACACATACATGCATATGCATATGTATGTCTATATGTACATATGCATATGTCGTAGAATACGTACGTATGTCTGGCCTTAAGGTAATTCCATGATTATCTACTACTATATGCATATGCGACTAGTTGCTGTATAAAAAAAAACAAAAAAAAAAAACAAAATAAAAATCGAAAATTAATTCAAACTTACATTCATTCACATGCTTAAAGCGCCGTAGTGCAGTGTATGGGACCCAAAAACAAAAACCAAAAAAAAAAAAATACTCTATATATAATCTAAATTGAAATTCAACAAATCTTATGTAAAGCTAAATGCAAAAAACTTAATTCATATGCACAGTGAAAAGGCTGAAAATTTTTATATTTTTTTTTATTTATTTTTTTATTATAGTTTATATATATTATAGTCTCACACACACACACACAAATATGTAAATAGTCACAGGAAAAAAAGGAATTTTATTTTTTTTATTAATTTTTTCTCTATATTTTTCGCTCCTCACTGTGCATAACCTAAATAAATGCAATTAAATAGTTTAAGCTAAATATGTATACGTAAATCCAAAAAAAAAAAAAACAAAACTTGATACGCACTGATCCAGACAACAAACTAAACGAAACCAGTTCCATTTCCTATTTGATTGCCAACAAAGAAAAAAATACTAAAATACTAACAAGAACCACAAGAACCAAACAACAATAACCGTAGTCATACAGAAAAAAAATACCAATAACACCTTTTTGCCCAAGACCCACGTCTTTCATCAATTTACAGCTCAACATTAATGAGGAACCAAATCAGATCTCGATTTTTAACTCAAAATGATGATTGCGGATAATTGGTTGTGCACAAAAAGCGACAGCAAAAGAACAAGCAAAAAACAAAAAGGCAGCCCGAAAAAATACCCAAAAAAAAAACAAAAAAATACCAAAATACTGAGCTAGCGAAATCGGTTGTAAGTTGGAGACGCAGGCAAACGCGCGGTTCGGTTCAAAAGTCACAGCTCCTTTGGTTCAAAGGAACCGAATCGCTCTTGAATCGGGCCACAAGTTTGCGGCGATAAATCTGAGTAAGGCAGGGGCGCAAAGGGACGAAAAGGGACGGCTTGAGGCTAGCATCTAAGTAGCACAGAGCTTTTCTAAACTTTACTTAAACACTTATCTCTTATATATCTCTTTTCCATATCTCTATATGTCGGCGAGGCGTACACCTGTAAAATAACTTGAACAAACAACAACAACAAAAAAATAAAACAAAAATTCAAAAAGAAATTTTTTAAATATATACATACATAAATGTTAATATATATACTACCACTACTACTACCACTACCACTACTACTACTACTACTACTACTACTAACTTTTTTAATATACTGCTTTGAACTTTTTCTCTAACTCTCTTACTTCCACTTGCCACAAAGTTAAGTTTTCGTAAGCATTATGAAAGTACCGAAAGTACCAACAACAAGCCAACAAAAGCAAAAGCAAAAGCAAAACAAACTATAGTCTGTTGTTGTTGTTGTCTTTCGATCGATCTTTCGATTGTTGTATATATGTATGTGTATGTATATGCATAGATCAGCGAGCTATCGAACTGTGTACAAAGTTTTTTTACTCAAAACCAACAACAGAACAAACAAAACACAACAACAACTCACACACACACACACACACTCGCACACGCAAACAAGGAAAAAAGCTAACGATAACGATAACAAGCGATAACGATATCAGGGCAAGGGGCTTTAGGTGTTCGACAAACGAAAACTTAAAATGAAATTTAACAAAATCCCCCCCAAAAAAAAAAAACCAAACCTATCTAGCTTAGAATGAGCGTCAAGCGAATTCGTCCAACATCGATATATTACCACAATGTTTGTGTAATTTTTGTGTCCTTCTAGGAACTTATTTCAATTGCATTATGTTTATGGTGGCCTCATCAGTTGTGTCAACCATACTTATCCTCAATTATCATCATAGAAATCCAGATACGCATGAAATGAGTGAATGGGTAATATTTATATTTAAACTAAACTAAACTTAACTAACTTACTTGCTAACTACTTACTACTTACTTACTTATTTATAAAAAACAAAAAAACAAAAACAAAAAACAAAAATCCAAAAAAAAAACCAAAAAGAAAATACCAAAAAGGAAATCAAGCCTTCTTCCTACTTCTTTTTCTTTCTTTATGTTCTCTTCTCTACATTTACATTTACATTATTCGTTTCTTATACTTTTTACTTACTCTGAGATGCCGATACGTCTTCAATTCGACAAATCATTTCAACTGAAGATTCAAAACATCCAAACTCTACTCCACAAACTACTCCACACAGTCCAAACAAACACAGACCCATTGTATATACTATAATGCCCACACACTCACACACTCACACACCCATACACACGCGCCTTATCACTCTCAACATTGAAAACTGAGCAGAAAGAAAACACATACATTTGCATACATATTTACTTACGATTCATATGCATAAACTAGTTCTTCTTATCCTTTTACACTATGCTGCATGCAAAATATATTTGCAACTCATGCGAAATCGACTCGAAAATCGATTTACATATACCCAAAAAATATTCACAAGAAATCGAATTTGTTATTAAAAAAAAATATATAATAAAAATTTAATAATCATATATAAAGTTATTATTAAACAAAGACTTGAATAATAAAATAATTATATATGTCTATATATATTTAATATAAAATTTGAATGCATTTATGGCCAAATTTAAATATTTAAAAACTTTCTAATATAAACTAAATTTTTTAAATTAAAAAAAATCTTAAATAATATATTCAAGAAATTGATTTGTTGCTTTTAAAAACTAATTTAATCATTATAAATATATATTATTTAAAAATAATAATAAATTATTATATATGTCTCCATATATATATACATAAAATATATCAAATTTAAATGCATTTTCTGCTAAATTAAATAAAAAATTCTAAATTTTAGTTTTTAAAAATTCTGCAAAATTTAAAAAATATTTTTAACAATTAAAAAAATATTTCTTTTTAACATGCAGAATTATTTTACGTAAATTCAAATAAAAATAAATCTTATTCTTAACGTAAAAAAATTAAATAAGAAATAATTAACCTCAAGCCTTAAACCTTAAGTGTTGCATAAAACCCATATATCCATGTTTTCTTTCCTTTCCTTTTGGAAACTTCGAACATATACCAAAGTCCACGCATATATACATATATGTATATAGACTTATATATATATGTATATATGCCAATTTTGATTTAATTCCAATGCTCTGCTGTGAGTTATTTTCCTCTCTTTAACTTATATTGATTGCATACTTACATATTCGAGAGCCAAAGCACAATAATCACACCGAATTTTTATTTCTCTAACAAATACTCTGGCCAACTACAACTACAACAACTACAACAACAACAACAATAAAAACTACTACTCCAACAACAACAACAACAACGTTAACTGGCAAACTCGCAACGCAAACAAAAACTCTACTCTCCAACTCAAATGCCTCTTCAACTGTTTCTTTTTCTCCTCTGTAACTAACTAACTAACTATGTAACTAACTATCTTCGCAAAACTGCCAAAAAATACCACAAAAACAAATATAAACAAAAATTTATATATACATATTTATATCAACTACTTGAAATGCGGCCAAACACTCGGTTCTACGGCCGCAACAACGCGTGTGCTGTTGCTATCCTCTACCAACACACTCTGAACAACACTCTTAACAACTTAACAACAACAAACAATAATAACAACAACCTTCAAAACTCTTCTAAACTAAAAACCAAAAAAAAATAAATAAAAAAAATGAAATTTAATAAATTAAAAAAAAAAAACATTTTCTTAAATCTAAAAACTAAAAACTCTAAATGAAAAAAAAAACAAACTCTCATTGAACATGTATATATATAAATTTATATATATATACTTACATATCTATTATATATTTCGTGTCTCGCTACAATTTCTTAAAATACCAAAAATACCAAACAAAAAATCACTTCATTTGACTTTAAATCAAATCTAATAAACCCAAAAAAAAACTGCTTTAAAAATACCAAAAAAAAAACAAACAAACAAAAATCCAAAAATTTAAAAACCAAAAAAAATACTATTTATACCGAAAAAAAAAACCAAAAATATACTTATTGCTATTATTTTTAACCGCATTACCCAACAAACACCCCGTCTCTCTGTCGAACTCGCACACACAGATAAGAGTAATATTCCTTTATTGGTTACCTTGCATATTGCGCATGCAAAGACCCGGACAGGTTGGCTACGAATGCCCGCCGCCGCCCTCGTCGTCGGGCTCCTCGACAGCTGGTGACAAAAAGCAACAGATCCAAAACGTTGAGCTCAAGGAAAGGTAACCGACCAAATTTCCGCTTTTCTCTCTACTCACACTCTAACCACCCGCCCGTCGGCCATCGATATATGATATTTCGATAAATCGATATTTCGATATATCGATATTCCTCTAATACATTGATCTATTTACCCACTATTCTCTATTATAATGTGCCACCCGCAATCATACAGATCTTCGAAATCGCTGCTCGCCAACGTTCTCGACATTGATGACGACTTTCGTTGCAATCATCGCTGCACCAGCGCCACGTTACCCCATCAGCCCACGTACTACAGGACAATGTTCAGGTAAAGTTCGATCGATTCGTCTTAGAGCAAAGATATAATGCAGCAAGTTGTTGTATTTTGTCAGTATAAATATTATATACAATTGTACAATATATCAAGCTAAATTTCCACTAAAGGAATACCCCTAATGGCAGCACTCAAATCATCTTATTTAAACTGGGCAGGGTATCTCCTAGTCGTGTACTACCAATTAGACTTATTCCTCTTATTGAAGTATGCGAAATGTCAGCGCTATAACTAACTGATCTCTAGCAATATATACGAGATATATCTGGTATATTTCGTATATAGTATATTGAATATTTTTTGATTATACAAGTTAAGCCTCGATTTATAGTAAACTCTGCGGCACTTGTTTAAGAGCAGAGGAAAGGAAAATAATAGAAAATGACAATAACAAGAAAAGCTCGAACAAGACACATCCGCATCCGCATTCGCATTCAGCAAGCCTCAAATGACAGTCAATGACAATGACAATGACAATGACAATGACAATGACAATGACAATGACAAGATGTGTGCCTCAACGAAACAAAACAAAATACACACACAGAGAAACAGATAAGAGAAAAAAAACCTTAGAAAATAGTGGCAAGTGGCAAGGACACGCATTTAGTGACAAGCAGAACGCACAAATGCGACGACTAAGGAAAAGAAAAGAAAAAGAAAATAGGAAAAGAAAATAGGAAAAACACATTCGTAATAGAAAACGCTTGAGCAGCGAGATGAACATCTACCGGCACGTGGCTGAGGCTCAGGACTCAGACCGAGGCTCAGCTGCTCTCAGCTGTTTCCACATGTCCTCTCGCACAATAGACCATTGAATTGGGTCAATAAACCAACAGTCACAATTACGTTGTCCTTTAAAATATTGACTTGAGCTGAGTTGAGTTGGGTTGGCCAAGGATAGCAGAGTTCCAGTTCCAGTTCCGAGTTTTCTCTGTAATTGTTGACTGCTAGACAAGAGGATTTAAGATTTGGGCTCAAGATCAAGCTGTTGTTAGACGAACTATATCTAGAGCAGAACTAAAGATCTATAAAATATTGATAAAACTATTGCAATGAGTGCTTCATGCAGGCAAGGCGACGATGGCAGCGTTGGCCCAGTTGGGCCCGTCGGTCCCGTAGGTCCTGTCGCACCTGTGGCCGACTCGCGCATGCACGAGGCCATTTCGCACACCTGCCTCAGCTCCTCGGCGGAATACGAGCTGGCGCTGATACTCAAGGAACTGCGCTGGATAACCGATCAGGTGCGTACCTTTACCCACTTCAGGTGAGTCCATTGTCATCCGTCTATCCCAAGCAGCTGAAGAAGGAGGACGAGACAGGCGATATAACACGCGATTGGAAGTTTGCCGCAATGGTCGTGGATCGTTTGTGCCTTATTATTTTCACGCTCTTCACAATTATAGCCACGCTGGCTGTGCTCTTCTCGGCGCCACATTTCATTGTAAGTTCGCACAGAAAGAAGCCCCCTCTCTCTCTCTCTCTCTCACACACACACACTCAAATTTCTCTGCCTCTTTCAGTTCCCATAAATGATTCACTCTGACGGTCTACGTAATTTCTTCAGTTTGACACGAGTCGTACAAAATATTGTTTCTACTTTTGTAAAATACTCAAAATACTAAAAAAAAAATACTTCAAAAGATACCGAATTAGAATTCATGTAAAGAGTACATAAACAAGTGAATGCTTTTCAAGTTCTTTTCAATTACAATTCTTGTATAGACTTAATTCCCTAATCACATTTCTCTAGTCGAAGTTGTACGACTTTATTTCGTCCTCTCCCCCCACACAACTGCTGCTGACTTCATCATTTGTTGCATTTGTCTCTTTGGTTCCCTTGTCGAATTACTGTAAAATAGTTCATTTCATTTATAGTACGAGATAGGTTCTCTTTGATTTTCATTTTTAGTATGTAAAATAGTGTATACAAATATGTTGCTGTGATAGAAAAACGTATGAACAAAACGTGAACCAGTCACAATAAAATTTCAAATTCAAAGTGAACAAAAAACCGAAAAGGAAAATCCAAAAAATAATCATTAAAAATTCAAAATGAGCACATTAGAGTCGGGCGTCGTCGACTGCAGGATGCTCGTTCAGTGGCTTCCACTTGAGTAGAGATAGCTAACTGTCTGTCAAACTTACTGTCAAACTGACTGTCAAACTGACAGTTTAACTGACTGTCAAACTGACTGTCAAACTGACTGTCAGGCTGACTGTCAAACTGACTGTCAAACTGACTGTCAAAATGACTGTCAAACTGATTGTCAAACTAGCTGTCAAACTGACTGTCAATCTTACTGTCAATCTTACTATCAAGCTGACTGTCAAACTGACTGTCAAAATGACTGTCAATCTTACTGTCAATCTTACTATCAAACTGACTGTCAAACTGACTGTCACACTGACTGTCAATCTTACTGTCAAACTGACTGTCAAACTGACTGTCAATCTTACTGTCAATCTTACTATCAAACTGACTGTCAAACTGACTGTCAATCTTACTGTCAAACTGACTGTCAATCTTACTGTCAATTTGACTGTCACTCTCTCTTAGTATCTCTATCGATCTATCTGTAAATGCTCAAGGCGCATATCTTCTCCTATACATTTCAAGACTACCCTTAATATTCTCTATAGTCTCTCTGGTCTATAGAGTCAATATAGTCTCTCTAGTTTCTATAATCTCTATACTCTCTATAGTGTCTATAGTCTCTATAGTCCCTATAGTCTCTATAGTCTCTATAGTCTCTATAGTTTCTATAGTCTCCATAGTATCTATAGTCTTTGTACTCCCTCCAGTCTATATAGTCTCTCGATACTCTCAAAGCCCCATCTGAACGAGCATCTGAAAGCAAAGGCACAGACACACACAGAACACGTTTCGTTTAGGTTCTGCTTTTAATTGATTTTATTTTGAAAAATATTTCATAAATTTGAATTCTAGTTAAAGTTAAGAACCTTCGGCTTATTAGCACCGCAAATTGGCATTGCCTTGGCACAAAAAGCAAAAATCCCCGAACTTAAGCAATCTGTTTATGTATATCTATCAAGTACTACAAACATGTGTTTAGTATAGCTTCTTCTGCTCGATGACTTTTTCTGTTCCTCACATATTTTTTTTTTTGTAACAATTTCAAAAATTTTGAGCACTCAAAAAAAAATTTGTTAAAAATACTTGAAGAAAAAAACTCAAATCGAATAAAAGTTCGAATTGGAAATTGTTTAACTGAAATCTAAAAAAAAAAAAAAACATGGCCAAAACCACAACAACAATAAAACGAAAAGAAGACGCGAAAACTGAAAACCAGGAAAATGGAAAATGGAAAAAGAAAAGGCATTGTGCAGCACAGCATAAGCGTTGAGGAAAGCAGTCGAAAGCAAAGTATAAAGTTAACTATTTTTAAATATTATATATATATACATATATACGAGTAAAATAAAAAAAAAATTAACAACAGAGGAAAACAAACATAAGCATGTAGCATATTAATGCAAATGAGAATTAGATAAAAGAAATGCTTCTAAAAGGGAAAACCCAAAAAAGTTAAAAAAGGCAAAAGTAAAATTAAAAAAATTAAATTAAACTACAGTATTTAGAGTAAGGGATAGTTAAAGCATAGAGCAAGCGAGGTTAGTCAAATATACATATGACAAATACTTAAGTTAAAAACTAATATATTAATAAACAAAAAACAAAAAAAGAAAATAAATTTTTAAACGAAATTTCAACAAAGAACAGCAAAAAGTTAACAGCAAATTCGTGCGTAGCGTAAAAACAACAGCAAAACGTATTCAATTACAGAAATACCCTACATAAATATATTTAAAAAAAAAATATTGAAAAAATACTAAGACACATCACATACACTCAAATACACTCTCACATACACACACACATACGTATATGTATTTTATTTTGCATAAAGCTTACACAAGCAATAAATTTTTTAAAAAATACCAAGTCTAGCAGGAACACCCCTCATGCAGATACCAGACACAATTACGCTGTAAACGAATTATAATTTCTTGTGTCACATTGACATGCTTCTTATAAACAAATATTATATAATTAGTATATACATAATATATATATTAGCATTAGATCAGGGCATTATCATACACTTAGCGAATCAAAAATAAAAAATAAACAAAAAACAATAAAAATATATATTAATATATAAAGATTTTTTTTGTTTAGCCTCGTAAGATTTTATAGTGTATGCAACTTACACACACACACACACATACATATATATCAAATCACACACACATACGGCTACAATAGTTCACCAAGCAGCTGCTAAGGGCTATGCACAAATGCAAAGGTCTTCCTTAATCTTAAAAAATACCAACAAAAAATACCAACAGAAGTTTATAAAAACACACACACATACAAATTTAAATCAAACAACTAAATAAATTACGTACTTACCTAAAACTAAACACAAAACCTAAACAAAAAAACTTAAAGTAAAAAAAAAATTAAATAAAAACCAAATTGCATGAATATTTAACTAACTATTTGAACTCAACTGTTTTTAAATATATATACATATATATGTACACAAATATATATATATATACATGTGTGTTTACATAACTGTTAGCCGTCTGTTAGCTACACAGCGGAGCTTTTAGCGTCGTCTAGCGACTGCACATAAAGCTCTGCCCTCAACAACAAAACGCAGCCATAAAACTGTTCTTCTCCTTGTCGCAGCTTCTTGGCCAAAACAGCCACAGCCATAAAACTGTGTTCTCTTTGGTCTAAAGCTTGCGCAAAAAGGTCTAAAAGTGAAAGAAGAGCTTTCACTGCTGTAGCGGTAAAAGAAAAGAGAGCCTCAACTTTGAGTTATGCCTTTTCGGATTTTTTTTTAAAGATTTTTACTAAAGGAAAAAATGTCTTTTGTTTTTTACTAGAGCTAAAAATTTTTTTTAATTTTAATTTTCTGATTTTCTGAAATATATATATTGTTTATATGTATATTATATTTAAAATTATTTGAATATTATTTTTATTTTCAGACTTTTTTAAATTTTTTTTAATTTGTAATATTTTTAATTTTCATATAGATTTTTTTAAATTTTTTTTTAAATGTTTTTTATTAATAGTTTTTATATTATTTTTTGTATATATATATATATTTTTTATTAATTTTTTATTATAATTTTTTCCGTATTTCAAATTTATATTTTTTTAAATTTTTTTAACTGTTTTTTATTAATATTTTTAAATTTTTTTTATTTTTTTATTTTTTTTTATATTTTATATATATATATATATATATATATATATATATATATATATATATATTTTTTTTTATTAATTCTTCTATTATAATTTTTTTACAATTTTTTAAATACTGACAACTATTTTCGTATTTTAAATTTATATAAAAATTATAATTTTGTAACAATTATAAATGGTTTGTGTATTTAATTTCTTAGTATGTTTTTTTTTTTTTTTTTGTAGTATTTTTGGTATTTCCAGTCAAGTTTCAGTTGGCGATCTTCCATTTTACCTCCGCAAGTGGACCTTTCGCAAGCTTCCCTTGGGCCCTGCTCGACGGCTAACACCTGAACTAAGTCTCTACTTATAAATACTTGTTAAACAAACATTTAAAATGCTTAAAATACGCACCTAAACTAAAACTAAAACTAAACCTAAACCTAAAACTTAAATAAAAACAAGCTAAAAACAGTACACAAATAAATAAATTTAAATTTAAAAAAAAAAGAAAAAAACTTTAAAAAAACTTAAACTACATTTTGCTTGAATACTAAAGCCAATTGCATTCAGGCTACTGCGAATTTACTACCAAAAGCAATTTAAAAACAATATATAAATAAAAAGTAAATTAAAAATCAAAATTAAAGCTAAAAAAATGCAAATCTGAAGCCAAAACAGAATCAATAAAAAAGAAGAAGAAGAACAACAACAACAAGAGCAAATAAAGGGTAATTTTTTCCTCGTAGTATTTTTTTGTTGTACGATTTTGTTAAGTTATTTAAATTTTTATATAAAATGTAACACGAAGAAAAACGAAAAACGAAAAACCAAAAAAGCACAAATAATCGTTTTTGATGAACTTTTTTTCTAGTCTGAAGTACATTTTAAATAATTGTATGTATTAATAATGTGAATGGTTTCATGCAAAACACACACACACACACACACACATGAAGTATTCAGAGACAAAAATAAGTTTTATAAATATAAAAAAAAAAATTAAGAGAAAATACAGTTTCAATTCGTGACAGAAAACAGAAAAAAGAAGCACAAAAATTGGCTGGAAATTTGCTTAAATTTTCCACTTAGTTTTCGACTCGATGAAGTAACTTTCATATACATATTACGAGTATGTATAGACAATCGCCCGATATAAATAATACAAACGAAATATCATTTTGACAATAGTGAAACCAAGAGCAACTACTTCTAATCCTATCTATATACATACATATATAGTGAGTAAATCTATTGAAAACCTATGATTTTTGTGTACTCTCCTTCTCGATACTTTCGAATGATTTTTGAATTTAGAAAAAGATAAAACTCTAACGGCATCTATGAGTGTATTTGTCAAAGGCTTACGCGACACACTCAATGAGCACCTCAACTTTATTCGGTTTCCAACTAAAGAGAAAACAAAAAAAAAGTCTAAAAAATATGAATCAAGTCTAGTGCTATATATACATATATATATATATATTGAACTTGCTTTACTTTTAGTACTGTCACAGAGACTCTCGCTCACCAGGCACTGGCTTAACCAATACGTGTACCTATACTTATCGCTATACTCGAATACGATCTGCGGATCTCGGATAGGCGACTTGCTACACGCTTTGCTTCACACACACACACACATATCTCTAGGTAAAAATGTTCTCTTTCCAGAAAGTAGTGCCCATGCTTGAGCACATTTCATAGATTGTAATGTTCGAGTTCTATAGAGACTTCAGATTTAGTTATACATACGAGAGATCATCTATAGAATCTGTATGTACTTTTCATCTGGCAACAAGTAATACCCTTTCATAGATTCCATATCTATAACGATCAAGCTCATATATAGAGTCTCTATATATAGATGCTACCATTCTAGCATTCATATAGCTTAAAGATCTATAACTATTTCAGTTGGGTTATACCTATACTTGATCCGCTTTCATTGATTCCATATTCCACATCATACGATCTATAGCCATTTCAAAGTTCAGCTTCAGTGCTACTACCCTTACATACATATATCTCATGCATCTATTTAACCCGTTATAATTTGTTCCTAAAATTATCTTTGTTCTTTCTTTAAGATTCGAGTTCTTGGCATGTTATAAACCACACTTAAATTAAAAATAGAAATATACTAAAAAAAAAAAAGAAAACAACGTTGGTGTAAAGCAAATATCTAAACTAAATCTATAAGATAACACTCACACACACACGGACACTCGAAATGTATATAGTATTGGTGTGTGCTGTTTTTTTGTTTCTAGTTCGTGATGAGTTAGACACTAAGCGTTAGTCTAGGCCGCCTACAAGACAAGTGTATTAGCTCTAAGGCAACTTCAAGAAAGAAAAATAAATAAATTAATGTTTGCAAAGAATTAAGCCTAAGTAAGTGCTAAATGAAAACAATAAATAAAATGTAAAAGCCAAAAGCAAAAGCAAAAGCAAAAGAGAAAAGAAAATACAATCTAATTTTAATATACTCACACGCATACGACATATAGAACATAGAAACTAAAAAGATTATAAACCAGGCATAAGCACAGTCGCTCGCTAAAGAGAAAAATAGAAAACAGAAGAGGAAGAAGCAAAAAAAACTTAGTTTAAAGCAAAAAACAATAAACACTTAAACGAAATAGCCGTAAAACAAACAAAAAATGTTAAACTTAACCGGCTTAGCGCAACTGAAAGCCAAATATATGCTATATATGCTATACATGTATATATGCATATATATCTATAGCCAGGAATTGAAGCTAGACTCAATCGAATGTTTTTTCAGAAATATGCCCGGAACTCAGGCCATAGAGCACAGATGTGTAGACGAAGAACAGAGTTGTTCAAGCCAAGCTCAGCTAGCCTCAAGGAACTCGACAAATACAAAAGCTAGAGACTGCAGATCTTCAGCCAGAGAGCGCAGATATGAAGATATGAACTAAAAAAATATATTAGAAATTATTTTTTTTTTATAATTTTTTTTTTTTTTTAGTTTATGATTCTATAAGTCAGCTATACGCTGAGTTCCGCATATCTGCTAGTCGGATACGCCCGACTAGTGCACCTTTTTACTTCATTTTTTTTTTGGAAATTAATTTTTTTCTTAATTTTTTGAAAGACAAATAGCAGTCAGATATAATGGATGCTATTGCCACTTCACTGGTCTAGGACAATAAATCGAGACAGCAAACAAAATGCCTCAAATTGTAGCTATCCATGATATATATATGTATGTACATACATATATCTATATGATTTATTCGATTGATACAAGACAACAACAACAACAACATTCAGCTAGCATTCACATAAAACCTAATTTAAAGGAAGCCTATGGTTGTATGAGAAAAAAACAAAAACAAAAACCAATAAATAAATTGAATACCCAAGCCATACTCAAAAATAAAAAATTAAAAAACAAAAACAATTTTTTTTAGAATGCCAAAGTCAAAAAGCGACAAAGCAGTAAACAAAACTTAAAACAAAACTTTAAAAAAAAAATTTAAAAAAAATTAAATTAAAATAAAAATTTAAAAACTAAAATACACACAAATTAAACTTAAATTTAAAAACAAAATAGACTTACACACACACATACACACGCATTAAAAAACAAAACTAAATGAAAGCAAAGCAAAAAAGCAAAATATAAAACTAAAAATTTAAAATTTAAAATTAAAAAAAAACAAAAACAATTTAAAATGCCAACAACTACTAAAGGGCAAAAATGTTAACTTAGTAAATAAAAAAACAAAAACAAAACACGCAAGAAACGATACAATATGCAATTACATAAAATGTTTTAAACAATAAAAAAATAAATAAAAATAAAAATAAATAAAGAATGCAGATCCATATGGAATTCAAGAAATTTCGTTTTTTTTTTTCTTTCGCTCGACTTATTTATAAATATATATTTAATATTTCATTTCAAACAAAACAAATGTTTCTTTTGGTATTAAAATTAGAGGGGTTTTTTAGGGATAGTAGGTCTTCTTGAAGCGACCCTCGCGATTCTTGCGTCCGCCGGGCCGCTCCGCCTTCGGCACGTAGACCTTGTCGTGCTGGTCGAGCGTACGGCGCCAAGGATTGATGCCGCGCTCGAAGTAGCGACGACGCGCCTCCATGGGCCGCGTCTTGTTGTCAATCTTGTAGAGCTTCTCCCACATGTAGATCTCGGGCAGCTCCAAGTGCCGTGGCCGCTTCGATGCCAGGTGCTTGAATGTGCGTTCGAGGAATTCCCGCTGTTCCGCATTCTCGTAGTCGGCGGCGCGTCGCAGCGCTGGGCCGCCCACATAGGGCTGCAGCTCGTCGGCGGTGCGCTGAATACTCGGCGCTTTGATGTACAGCTCGAGCAGCTGGCGCAGCGTGCTGTCGTTGAAGTCCACACACTTGCCCTCGCTCGAGATCTCTCCGTAGAGCGGCTGTGGCGCTGTGCCGCGGCAGAAGTTAACCCGTGGATTCGTGTCCACATGCGCGCCATGGACCAGCAGCGTGTTCAACTGATATTCGTAGAAGCTCCACTCACGGCCATTGGTGACCACGGTCTGTGTGTTCAGCGGATAGGTGAGCTCGTTGTAGGTATTGAAGCCGTTGTAGTTGGCCTGCGCCAGCAGCCAGGCGTAGGACGATTGAATGGCCAGCGCATGGAGTGCCTCGAGGTCGTCGAGTGCGCCACAGCCCTTGGGGCGCATCTGTTGGTGGGCGCGCGACTGGAACGAGAGCATTCCAAAGTTGGGCGCATTGGCGGTGGGCCAGTAGCCGGGCACGTTGACAGCGTGCTGAAACTTGGTGCTGTAGCCCAAGGTGCGTGCGTCATGCTTGAAGCGCGGCAGTTGCTGGGCGAGCGCCAGGTTCGCGCTCTCCTCTGGCGTCTTCCAGGTGGGCAGTTGATGGCGGTGGCGCAGCGCCAGGTAGGGTTCGCCCGTATACTGCACCATGCGATCAACGCTGTCGTGCGCGTCGTCCTTCTGCCAGTCGCGGTTCTGCTTCAATTTGACAATGCTCTTGGGCGGATCGACGCCGCCGACTGCCCAGAAGGCTTCGTGGCGCGGATTGTAGTCGATTTCCACCTCGTTCAGGTGGCCATAATCAGCGCTGAGCACCTGCAGCGCCGACCGGTTTATCAGCTCTACGATAATTTGCGTCAGCTGCTTCTCCCGCGTGATCTCATCCGGCTGAGTGTCCAGCATCGACAGCTGATGCCTACAACAGTCAGTGGGATTAGCTATATTAGTCTTGGCTTAAAATTTGACTCACTTGTAGACATCGTGGGCATATTCCAATGCCTCAATGACATCGTCACGCGCCATCTTCACGGTCGCGTCCAAGTCGTCCTTCTTGCCCTCGACCTTCTCCTGCTTCGTCGGCAGCTCCTCCAGCACGGTGCGCGTGTAGTGTTGCGTCAGCGCCAGCGCATTGTAGGGCACCCTGCTGTCATTCAAGTCCACCACCTTGTAGCCGTAGTAGCGCGGCATGTTCAATTTGATCATTTTCTCCTCAATGGTAGGCACCTGGCGTATCGTCTCGTGCCAATTGGCTGCATTCTCCTGCTTGCGGCTTTTGAACGACAGATCCTTAATGACGGGATACTCCGGCTCTGCGGAGTATTCGGCATCAGCTGCTGCGAGTGCTTTGGGCTCCGCCTTAACGGACAGATAGCGGCGGCAGGCGGCATTTAGACGCGCACGCAGCTGCTCTCCACGTCGCAGCGTCAACATTTTTGCCGGTCTATAAATTTAATACAAGACTTATTTAAGTAAATAAAATAGTCAAAGCAGAGCCAACGAGGTTATGAAATCGAATTGCAGCCAGACCGATAGGCTTACCTGTCACAAAAATCTATCGATAGCTGGCTGTGCAGCATCGATTACCAACGGCGCCAAAACATCGCAAAGTGTAGCTAAGTATGCTGTACTCAGCATACATGCATAAATTATGCAATGGTGTTTGAGTCATAATACACATATATATATAAATTTTTATCTAATCAGTATAAATATATATTTAAAAGCAGATAATCATTTGTGTATGCAGTTCATTGTCCAGTTGTTTTGTACAGCGACGATGATTAGAGCATCGATGTACATTTAAAATTTAAAATTTCAAAATAACTGCAAGTCACAATTTTTTAAAAGATTTTAATTACATAAACAATCTTCGCTGTTAAAAATGTATAAAAATATTTATAATGAGTGAAGTAAGCTGCGCGTAAGCACGAAGTATCGTATGGAGTTGTCCATTTTGCTTGCTATCAGTGAACAGCATACCGATCGCAGCATGACGATCGCTTTTGTTTTGTTTTTTGTACAATATGTTAAACTGGACATAAACAAGTATTGAGTGTATTGATTATTTAGTGTAATTCCCACATGAATGTGCTTCCCGGGAAGCCTTTCCGCATTTGAATATTACACCAATTAGAGCGCTGAACAAGCAAAACACGCCCACTCCTTATCGGCGAAAGGCTACTGTCTTAACTTATCAAAGAACAGCAAGTATTTTTATATACACATATCTGTATATGTATATAATCTCTAACATATTATAATATTGATAGGCAGAACTAATAGACAACGTCACGCGCTCGGCCAACCAAACATCGTGAAGTGGCATGCACAAAAACATGTCCAATTTGACCACATTGTCAGCGGCTCAAGAACGTACGCGGGAATGGCTCGACTCGCAGGAGGATGAGCTGGAATCCCTAGCTGAGTCATCGGTGGTGGACAGCTTGGATGACTACAAATACAGTGAGCACACGTTTACCGAGCAAGAGGACGACGACGATGACGACGACGACGACGTCACGGGCGAGGAAGTCAGCACCATAGCGCTGGGCACACGAGAGGGTGAGTCAAATATACATATGTATACCGTCTATATATCTATCAATCTATTTATACATTTGCAGGCACCAGCAAAGGCGGCATCATAGGCGACACGCTGCGCGATCTGCTCAATTCGATCAACAGCATTCAGACGGTGGGCAATGTGAACATTAGCAACTCCACCAACGTGCACATTGGCAACGTGACGAACATCAATGGCAACATACAGATTATAGCGGAGCACATGAAGCATCCACGCAGCACGCGCCGCAGACGGCGCAAAGCCTCCATTGTCGAGGTGACCGAAACCAACGAGGAAGACCACGTTGAGGGCGAGGAGCTGGACGAGTCCGAGGAACGTGTCAGCGCTGATATGTTTATCAATAGCCAAAGTGAGCGGGGGAAAGGGAGGAAGAGGAAACATAAAATTTAATTCATATATTTACAGAGTTCAAAATACCACAAGAGCTGTGCTGCATTTTGCCGCGTCACTCCTGGCTGGCCCAAATGCCCATGGAACCACCCGTCCAGCTGCAGCGCCCAGTCAAATATGTGGTTATATGTATGTGTATACAAGGATATAGATTATATATGCTAGACATGTAAGCAGTCAGCCTGAAGAGTTGAACTCGCAAGATATAGAGATATTCTATATAGATATAGATACTATCTAGCTATCAGATTAGGCCTGCCTTTAGAGAACCCATAAGATCTTAAGGAGTATAAGCCTGTGTCAACCCACAGCTGAGCTAACAATTTGTAACTCTCCTCAGAGACATTATTGAGCATGAATAGGAGTTTCTCAAGGATCCATAAGATCTTAAGGCATCGCTAACCATCGCTCAAAGACTGTAACCTTATCATAGAGACGGAATAGATGCATTTTTACGGTTCCATTAGATCTCAAGGCTCTACCTCTGAGCTCTGGCTTCTCTAAGCTATTTCGTTTAGATAATATCTATCTATAGATAGCTGCATAAGCCTTAAACACGATTAGACTCTAACTTTCCACAGAGAGAGCATGGAGTGAAATGTAATTCCTTTAAGAATCCATAAGATCCACAGGCAGCTCAAGCTACATTAGCCTTTCTTAACCCATAGTTAAGCTGAGAGACTGTATCTCTCGTGAGATATAGTAAGATCTCTATCTGTACAGCTCTAAAGTATATCTTGATGTTTCTCTATAGTATATCCCCATTATATATATGACTTATATATCTACATCTCTCTCTCTCTCTCCCATCCACAGTACACACTGCCACCGAGAGCTCCGAGAAGCGTGCTATCAATGTGCGCCTAATACGCGACATACAGGTGAGTGCTCCAATTTCTCTATAAGCTCCACTCTTCACACATAATACTAATCTTCGATCTGTTCTTCTAGTGCTTCCACATTGAGAGTCGCGGCTGGAACGACATCGCCTACAATTTCCTGATTGGCTGCGATGGCAACATATACGAGGGCCGCGGCTGGGAGACCGTGGGCGCCCACACCTTGGGCTACAACAAGCTGGCGCTGGGCATCAGTTTCATTGGCTGTTTCATGCGGGAGCTGCCCACGCCGCACGCCCTGACCATGTGCCGGAATCTGCTGGCCCGCGGCGTCGAGGATGGGCACATAGCCAAAGATTATCGCTTGATCTGTCACTGCCAGTGCAACTCGACGGAGAGTCCGGGCCGTCGACTCTTCGAGGAGATCCAGACCTGGCCGCACTTCTACAATCTGGCCCAGGAGGGACCCTAGTTAGCATATTACATGACTTCCAAATCGAGATTCGATATATTTATACAGTTCGTGGTGATTGTCTTGGACAACTATTGTTAAGTATTTAAACCGTTCTTGTCCGCTTCCTATCTCTGTTTTTTTTTCCTGTTTTTGTTACCTGTTTGTGCAATAATCTGTTCGTTCTTAAGGAATATACAACTGTAGAGCTGTGGTTCTTCAATATATGACGAGGTTATTCGACAGAATTTTTGTTTTGTTTTCAATTTCTTTTAATTCGTAAATTTTAAATATGGAAACAACTCAACATTTTGCCCACGCATCTCGATGGCCGCCAGTTGATTCGGTAGCGTCTAAGCAGATTCCGTTTGACGAGCTGTGTAAAGGGGGGAAACCCGAGATTAGTATGAAATAGTATATGAGAATATATGCTAATATGTAGAGAAATATATATATATATAAATGTATAATAAAATATATAACAAAACAGTTAGTTAATCACACAAACAGGGCTCAGGTTAAACAACGTAGGCAATTATTTTTGGCATAGCAAGAGATTTGGATCTCTCTGCTTTCTGGATATGGAACAAGTATTATTAGAAGAGAGAGAGCGAGAGAGAGGCTGGCTAATTAGTAATGCGGATGCATTGTAACTTGGGTTTTTTTTTTTGGGGCAACTCAAAAACTTACAACTTGCTACAGAACGGACATTAAGTCGTTGAGGCAATTATGCTTTTTCATCTGCAAGGCACAGAAGAAGTGAAATAGAAATGTTTTAACTAAAAGTTGAGAACCATTTGGGGGGGAAGAGTAGAGCAGCTGCTGCAAGGCCAACAGCTCGCTTTACATAATGCGCTGCCATGGGCTGTCTAGTCCGGTTGCTATTGGCTGGAGCTGTCCATGTGCATAACGGGATCTCCGAGCAGCTCGATTTGCGATTGCACAACGATTCGTTTACTTACGTGCAGGTCTGCCGTTGGCCCAGGGTGTGAACTTCACGTGGGTCTCGTTGCGCTTGGCGGCATCGGCGCGGAGCTCGGCGCGCAGGGCATCACGCAGCACACGGGCAGCAATGTTGGAATATTGGATGTAGCTGCAAACCAAAGCGGATATTACACGAGTTCATTTCACCTTTTTCTCCCAGTGCTAACAACACTTACGTAACGCACGCAAAGTGCGTACATCAGCGTAAATTCTGTGCACTTGATTAATTGGGTTTCTTATATCTTCATATGCGCTACTTACGTAAGTCCAGCGGCTCTCCAGGCGTTGGTCATTTTGATAAATCTTTTTGCAAATTATTCGCACGGAGAAACAAAATTAGAGACCTTTGCTAGTGCAGGCGCTTTCGGAGTTCGTGATGAGAACTAGTGATGCTAAAGCTTAATCGATAAAGCCAACTGTCGATAAGTGAATTCGAGCAACAATGACCATTTATTGTATCGATACGTTATAAACTTTGACTATTTTATAATCTTAATATTTTAACATGCACATGAGTTTAGTAAATGAATTAATTGTGCCTGGTTTTGATTTTAATTTGTTGTCATTTGCAGTCGCTGCTGTTTGTATGTTAGGGAATATCCACATTTCCAGTTTGTATATCGATATATCGATACTTTGCTGCTCCGGCCACTGTGCTTTGTTTGTGTTGTGTCTCTCTTGCACATGTGTAACTGTTGTTGTTTAATATTCATATTTTATTGGGAATAAGAAATCCCAACGACTTTTATATCTTCAAGATAATTGAATGCATTTGATGTGAGCAATGCATTGTAACGGCAATCGCTGAGCATGTCCCTGATGTGCAGAAGCCCATTTATTATGCATAAATATCGAGTGGTTAACGGGGAAAACATGTGCCGCTAACTTATCCAAAGGTTAAGGTTAAACGAAGCGCATTTATCAATTGCACAACTCTCGCTTAGCCCCAGAAACATGATGTCCGCCAAGCCACAGATATTAATTATCGAGCCCTTTTTCGGCGGCAGCCACAAGCAGCTCATCGACACCCTAGTCGAATGTGAGTATCGATTCCAATTGGAATCCAATCTAAAAGGGATTTACTAATGAATACCGTTAACAGGCTTGAATCTGGCTGACTACGAGATCTTTAGCCTGCCCGCCAAGAAGTGGCATTGGCGTGCGCGCACCTCGGCGCTGTACTTCTCGCAGCTGATTCCGCCGGAACACGAGTACAAAGTGCTCCTAACGAGCTCCGTGCTCAATTTGGCGGAGTTGATTGGCGTGCGTCCGGATCTGGTTACGTGTCGCAAGATAGTCTATTTCCATGAGAACCAACTGGTCTATCCGGTGCGCGAGGTCAAGGAGCGCGACTGCCAGTACGGCTTGAACGAGATTCTGACCTGGTAAGCCGGACGGATGTCCGGACATATTTGGTATAGTTGAGTAACTCCAGTTGGCATTGTTGCCTTTCAGTCTCGCTGCCGACGTTGTGCTCTTCAATTCGAACTTCAACCGGATGTCCTTTCTGGACAACGTGCAGCCCTTCCTGAACATCCAGCCGGACTTCAAGCTGAAGCACATACGCGAGCGCATCGAGAAGAAATGCGAGGTGCTCTACTTTCCCATCAAGTTCCACGCCTTTCCCAACAAACGGCACATCATGGAGCCGGAGCTGAGCACGGCGGAGGCGGACTGCCTCCACCTGATTTGGCCGCATCGCTGGGAGCACGACAAGAATCCCAAGCTGCTGGTTGAGGTGCTGATGGAGCTGAACAAGCGCCAGGTCGACTTCAAGGTGACCATCTGCGGCGAGAGCTATCAGGCGATGCCGGAGGCCTTCGACGGCATACAGCAGAAGCTGGGCGCGAAGCTCATCAACTTCGGCCACCTGACACGGGAGGAGTACATCAAGGCGCTGCTCACGGGCGACATTGTGATCTCGACGGCCGGACACGAGTTCTACGGCGTGGCCATGCTGGAGGCGACCTACTGCGGCTGCTATCCGATAGCGCCCAACAAGCTCGTCTATCCGGAGATCTATCCCAAGGAGAATCTCTACAACACCTCCAATTCGCTGATCAAAATGCTGTACAATTGGTGCCGCAATCCGGAGATCTTTCGCCGGCATCGCGACAAGTTCTTCGACTGCTTCAACTTCGAGCGCCACTCGGCCCAGCATCTGGTGCCCAAGTACATGGAGAAGATGCGCATTACGGCTTAGCCGAACCGGAGACTCAACGAATTTAGCACGTACAAAACAAAAAAAAACTTGACCAATTTTCTTTAGCTGTAGGATGGATGCAGGATGCCAGGCCAGGCCAGGCCAGACCAGACCAGGTCTTGCATAGGGTTTACCTAGGGCTCGTAATTGTTTCAAATTTAGTTATGAATATATACATATATTCTTTTTATATTTAGTATAAATCTTGTTAGCGGCGTATTTTGTTGAGCTGCGCGTTGTTAGCTTTAGTTTGCCTGCTGTTTTGTTGTAATTGCTAAGGATCAAGAGGATTATCGTAAGGACTTATTTACACCGTTGCCTTAAGCTATGCTATGTATGTCTGTCTCTCCCACTCCCTCTCTCTCTCTCTCTCTCTCTGTCTCTTTCTAAGCTATGAATCATGTTCTCATCAAATCTGCCTGCCAAGGATCAAAAGGATTTTTGTCAGGATTGTTTACGCCGCTGTCTGTCTGTCTCTTTCACACACTCTGTCTATATCCATCCCTCTCTAAAGCATGAGTTTGCTCTCTCTCTCTCTCTCTCTGTATTTCTCTATCGTTCTATATACATTTGAAGCACTTTCGCGGTCCAGGACTACTTTAAGGAAGCACACACAAGAGGAAAACGCTTAAAGTCGAGAAATAAAGTAGACTAATTAATAATTAGTTAATAGTTAAACAATAACATGGTATAATTTGGGGCTTTAGAAGTGATTCTCCTTGAACTTGGGCGGCGCGCTGTATTTCTCCTTGAGGTGCGCCCGGTACTCCTCGTCGTCGTGGCACTCGCGATAGCACTGGGCGCAGAAGAGCTCGCCGTCGCAGCCCTGGCAGCGGTAGACGGCGTCCTCGTCGCATATGTTGCACCAGGGCAGCTCCTCGTTGATGGCCGCATTGCCGCCCGCCGACAGCTCCGACTCCAGCCCATCAGCAGCTGCAGCCGCGGGCAGCCGAGCCTCAGCCACGTACTGGAGGAGGAGGAAGGGAATGAGTTGAGCTGAGATTGGCATAGTGATGATACTCACCTTCTTCATAATCTTCTGCAGCACCGTCTCGTCGTTCTCGTCCTCGTTGTCGCTGGGCGTGTTTGTGCTCGTGCCCGTCTCTGCGGCTGCTGCAGCTGCAGCTGCTCCTCCTCCTCCGACCCCTTCGATGGGCGCATCGCGCAGCGCGAGCAGCCGCCGCTCGATGTCGCTGATGGCCTCGTTGCGTGCGTCGTCGACGCGCTGATCGAGCGCCGTTTCGCCGAGGAACTGCTGCAGCAGGTCCTTGATCTTGTCCTGGTCGGTTCTTTGGTCCGTGGAGAGCAGCAGATCCTTCTTGTCGTAGTTCTTCTGGTGCGGCATCCCGCTCAGGTTGGAGAGACGCGAGCGTATCTCGTCGTCGGTGGTGTCCACAGCCTTGAGATTCTGCAAACGTTTGCTGATCGCTCTGTCCAGATTCTCGTCTATGTCCTCGCTGTCGGTGGCCTGGGCAGCGGCCGCCGGACTCGTGGGCGAGAGCACGGCGGCCAGCTCCTCGGAGGGCAGCACATTGCTGCCACGAAATACAGTTAGAGCGGAGAAAACCTAGAGCCCAGCTAGCTACTCACTCGAACAGCGCGTCGGCTGCCTCGCTGTCCGTTTGGGGTTTGTGCGGCAGTCGCTGCTTGGTCACCAGCTCGCCGGGCAGCGCCTCGCAGTCGATGACTTTCTCGGCATCGGCGCTGGCCTGCAGCTTGGACAGTTTGTCGTAGCAGATGAGGCAGACGTTGAGCACCTTGTTGCCGTGGCGCGGCACAGCAATTGGCCTCTTCAGGCACTTGGCGCAGTACGAATATCCGCAGTTGGGGCACCCGTGCTGCAAAATTTCAATTAGGATTAGCCAGAAATCTGAATGTCTGTCTGCCAGCCAGCCAGCGCTTACCTCCTTGCAGAAGAGTCCATACTTACGGCTGCAGCCGTAGCAGCTCATTTTGTGCACGCTCTTATATGTATATATACAAAACTTGAACCAAACTACGTTTTTTCGCTTTAAAATTTAGTCTGGAACTGCTGGAACAGCAAGTAAACAAAGACGTCTAATTAGACCGTTGACTCACAATGTTTGGCATATCGCTGTTATCGATAGTTGTGCTTTGGCTGCGTGCAGCTCATCGGTAAATATTTTAATATATTTTTTTTTTTTTAATAAACAGTTTATTACTTAAATTGTAGACTGTTTCATTTTCGACTAACTATTTTGATTTTTGTATATTTGTGCAGTTTTAGTTGATTTTTATATCAAATTACAAAAATTCTGTATATCGATATGTTAACGATTGTTTGACAGGCTGTAGTGTCATCGCTAGACAGGCGACTTCAATGTTCTTTTTCAAATTGCAAGGCTTATAAAAATCAAGAAATTATATTTAATATATATTAGATACAGTTATGTTAGTACACTTGGCGATATGCGCTGTTGTCTATAATTGAAATTTACTGCTTAATAGTTTTCTTTGCTTGCTTTGCCGCCCTTGCTGGCTGTCCGTTGCAGTGCGCGCCAAACTTATGCTGCCTTAACAGAGCACAGCTCGCATATGTGACGTCACAAGTTAGCTGTTAGTTAACATTGAAAGCAGAGCTGCTCTTTGCAGTCTGCCAACAGCAGCTCAAGCTGTAACGCTTGCGGATTGCATAGAAAGGCGCTGTTAAGCAATAAATAAGCGATTTGAGCATTTAATACACAAAATGTCTTCATTTATTATTAAACATATGCAAAAAAAAAAAAAAAACAAATAAAAAACTGATAATATTTGCGAGCTTTAGGCAGCTCAACCGAAGTAACTTTTTAGCTGCCGCGTATTAAATTTTTGTTTTTTATTTTTTTTTTTTTATCAATTTTTGAAGCTTACTCAAAATTTGTGATGATCAAAAAATATGCATGTATTTTATATATATATATATTAAAATCAATATATATATGTTATATTGAAAAGTTTCAGGGAATGTTATATGTTGCTGCATATTCAATTGTTATTATAATGTATTTATGTATATAATCATAATTATCTTTTTTTCTTTTCTTTTCTTTTCATTTTTTTTTTAGTATAATGTATTTATGTATATAATCATAATTATCTTTTTTTTTCTTTTCTTTTCATTTTTTTTTTAGTATAAATGCAAAATACAAAATGTTCATGCGCGTGTCTTCTATATACTTTTTCTATAGACTTTAATCCTACGAGTGTGAGTATGGGAAATTATCTATATATATATATGGATATATATATATATATAAATATATATGTATATATATCATATCGTAGCTGTGTGAGTTAAGGAAACTTGCGTTTGTTTGATTCTTGCGTTTGTTGTTTAGGCAACAATAAACGAAAAATTTGATACTGCCGTTGCCGTAGCGTAAATACTTTCACATCAAGCGGTTGGGTTGGGTTCTTGAGAGTTCTAGAATTCCATTGTTGATTGTTTGCGTATGCGTGGAATTGCTGGCGGTGCTGGCGCGCTATTCGGATGGCGTGAGATCGCGTTCCAGTTCGTTTTCGTTGAGTATCTGGGAGAGCAGATCGTGGAGCGGCTCGAGTATCTTTTTGGCGCCGGTGTTCGTCAGGCTCTTGTAGTCGAACATGTCGTGGTGGCTAATGCTGCCGTCCGTGTGCACCAGCCCCTTGTCGATGGCCACCGTCTGGACGCGATCCATGCCCTTTGTCTGCTCCTTGACCAGCTCGTTGATCGCTACGTTCTTGTCGCGCAGCGCGTTCGGCTGCTGGCCGCGCGGCAGCAGCGACTGCAAAGGGAACTAACTTAGTATATATACTAGATGCATATGGAGTGTGGATGGACTCACGGGTAGTATGATGTAGGCGCCGGGCAGCTTTTCGCGTATCTTGGCCACGTTGGTGAGCAGGCCCTCGGCCACTTCGGCGGCGCTGTTGCTCACGTTGTTGGTGCCGACGTGGAGGACGACGATCTTGGGATTGACATTGTCGAGGGCGCCGTTCTCGATGCGCCAGAGCACGTGCTCGGTGCGGTCGTCGCGTATGCTAAAGTTGAGGCAGTGCAGCGGTGCGAAATATTGATTCCAGGTGTCTGTGTCCTGCAGCGTCTCGAATATGCAATCCCCCAGGAATATCACGTCCGGATCCTTCTCGCGGCAGTCCGATATGAAGCGGCGGTGTATGCTCAGCCAGCGCTTGTCGCCGTCAACATCCGGCACGGCTGTGGGCACAGTGCAGGGATTCATATTGCTGCTGTTGTTGTTGCTGCTGCTGCTGCTCTCGTTGCTGTTGTTGTTGCTGCTGCTGCTGTGTTCTTGTATTCAGCATGCGGTGTCCGCTGTCGCAGCAACCGTTCAGCAATGGCACAGACCTCGTAATGAGCTCAGTGGAGAGAGTGGCAATGGTGGGTGACTTTTCTATTGGTTACTATTCGCCGGGAGGTTCGTATAGCGAACGCAGATGAAAATAATTGTAACTAAGAGAATAATTGACAACACAAAATAGCGGCGACGTTAGAGATGTGCACTTGCTGCAGTCTGCAGTCTGCAAGCTCAACCCAACTATCGTAGAAGAATCGCGAAATGCCAGCGACTTATCGATTACTTAATATGCCATATATATATATATGTATTTGATTGCATTGAAGCGCTTTAATTATTGAAAATAATATGAAAATATGCATTGTATATTGGTATATATTTTATATATATATATATATATATATATATATATATATATATATATATATATAAACGTGCTTTGTACGGCTGCGAGGGTCAGCAAGATATATGTATGTAAATGTAGCTTAAGTGTTTTGTCGTTGAGTTATATAATTATAATATTTATATTTGACTATATTCTTATATAAAAAAAAAAAACTAAATATAGTTAAGCAATAAAAAAAATATATAAGCTGACGGCTTTTAATATAAACATGCAATATTAATAATATCGATAGTTAACTTAAAACGTACTATCGATACACAAATTGGTTGGCGTGCAGCCCTGGCAGCCGCTTGTCACTTTTATTTAACACCAGACACAGCGGCAGCACCGTTTGTAGAGTAACTGAAATTTTTGTTTTCAGGCAAAAATTTTCGAGTTAAAAGTCCAAATTTCTAAATAATAGATTAACAAGAGCGCACCGCGCGATTCTAGCATTATGGACGTGGATCTCAGCCTGGACGAGATCATTGAACGCAAGCGCGCACACATCCAACCACGGCTCATCGACAAAAAACTGTAAGTGTGTGCTGTTCGAGAAGCCAAAAGAAAATGGCGATGATTTGCTAAACAGTTTTTTGGCATATTCACAGCCATGGCGTGCAGATGAGGGCGCGCAAGCCGGCGAACAAGCCCGGCCAGAACTTGCGCACCTACGACGCCCGCAACAAGATCATCCAGAAGACACGCGCCAAGATCGTCGACGCACGCGACATACTCAACCAGAACATTCGCGACTCGGGCATCGATGCGCGCAACTTGCTGCTGGAGCGCAAGAAGGAACGCATGCCGTTGCCCCCACCCCTGCCCTTGCGCACGCCACTGCGTGGCATGGGGGGCGGCCGAGGAGGCGTAGGTTATGCTTCGGATGGCAGTGCCGAGGACTGCGTGCACAAGGGTCGCTTCGGCGAGCGGATTATCACGATGGGCAAGGGTCTGGGCGGCACCATACAAACACTCTGGGATCAACCCTCCAAAACCTCAAGCTCCGCCCAGACGAGTCGGCTCAATGCCACCGCTAAGCCGTTTGTGCCACGCGGCTACGTCGACTACGACAACATGCAGCAGCTGGAGGAAGGTAAGCGACTGATCCACGTCACTAACCCCAGTCACTCTCACTCTCTCTCTCTTCTCGTAGAGGAAATTTCGCGCACCTTGCATCTGGGCAGCTATATCGCCCCTTCGTCGGGTGGGCAACGGGTGCGCATGTCGCATAACTTCGCCGGGCATAATATGAGCATGGATGGCGTGGAGATAACGTCGTCGGGCAACAATGCCATGCCCTCGGATCCCTTTGGCATGTACGAGGTGGAGCGCAATCGCGTCGAGCGTCCAGCCATGCCGCCTCCGCCCATGGACAATACGGCGTTCGATCGACGGCAGCGCAATCTGGCCACTTCCAACCTGCCGGACTCGCTGCGCGCCCGACTCTTTGGCAGCGAGCCCGATCGCCGTGTCTCGCACGGCATCTATGCGAACGAGAATGGCGCCGGGCACGCCAAGGGCCACATGGAGCCCACCATGATGCCCATGCACCAAGGCCGCAATCCACAAAACTTGCCCCTGAGCGTGGCCAACAACAAGCCCGGCTATCGGCTGCTGGTGAGCAATCTGCATGCGAATGTCACCACGTCGGACATACGCGAGCTGTTCAACGACATCGGACCCATGTACGATGCCCATGTGGTGCGTCCCGGCACCGCCGAGGTCATCTACAAGACCCTGGAGCATGCCGAACTCGCCGTCGATGCCTATCATCAGCGCGAGTTCGATGGCCAGCCGATGCACTGTGTGCTGGTCAATCCGCACTCCTCCAATCGCGCCACCCACTCGGCCAGGTGGGTTCACCAGTGACACCAATCGACCAAGTCAACTGAAACTAATCCCTTCCACTCTCTCTCTCTCTCTCTCTCTCTCCCATGCACAGCTCTCGCACTGTCACCACAAACTCATCGGGCGTCGAGGTGGACATTGATGCGCTGCACTCCGTGCTCTTCCGGGACCGCTAGGCCCAGTCCAAAATGAACGCAGCTTAGACAAACACTAAGCGAAAGCTTAACTATCACTAATCACTCACTAAATACAACCACACCCTCACACCCATCCCCCATCAAGTCAGCCGCCAAGCACACTTCCTAGTTTTAAGTCCTTTTGGCTGTTGACTTTTGACCGTTGACTGCTCCCTGTTGGTTCTACTTGCACACAGACACTGAGACGCGTATATACGCACACTCACACACACACACACACACACACACACACACACACACACACACACACACACACACACACACACACACATACACACACTCATACACACACTCATACACACACACACACACCCACACACACACACACACACACACACACATACACACACCTCAGACGCACACACAACTTGTTCTTATCCTGGACTCGGTCTTCAGCGCCTCTCTGAATATCTGGCGCATACTCAAACCACATCTGGGATCCAAGTTTCTATAACTCTAGTAACTTTCATATATATATATATTATGTATATATATATATATATTTCATATATATATATATTTCTTCATATATATACTACAGCTAAAATATGCTTTAGTCTAGGTTTTCAGCTGCCGTTTAAATTTTATTAGATTAGATACATCTATGTATATATATATATATATATATATATATATATATATATATATATATATATATATATATATATATATATATATATATATATGTATATGTATGTATATATATACTTATATATTAGTCTGGAAATGAAAAATAAAAACATGTATTGCTCTGGAAAATGTGAAATTTGCATATGATTTGTGGAAGTGGAAGTCAGGGGTATACATAAACAGATATATATATATATATATATATATATATATATATATATATATATATATACATATATGTCATCATATATTTTTATTTAAAAATTTCTTTTGTACATATAATATAAAATTGTATTTTATTTATTTTATATTTATATCATTTTTTCTTATTTAAAACTTTTTAATATTTATATAATTTTTTTTTTAATTTGCATACACATTATTTGTTTTTCTATATTATTTTTATATATATGTATTATTATTATAAAAACAATATATGTATATATTTAAATTTTATATATGTATTCATATATTAATGGAAAGTTCCTTGGGCGAATCAGTTCTAGTTCGCACTGCCCAACGCTAGTTCCTGTTCCTTGTTCCGATTGGTCAATTGGAATTACAGTTGGTTTGCAAAGTATTCCCATGCTGTTTAGCTGTGTTTTAAAGTTGCATATCAAAAAAGGAATTTAAAAAAAAATATGAAAAATTTTGAACTTTAACAAAATATTCATTATTAAAAATTAAAAAAAAAAATAAAAATTGTTGAAAAATTCGGAATTTATTCAAATCTAATAAATCCAGAGTTTTGCAACAATTTCTAAATATTCAAAATCTTATTAAAAATATTTTCAAAAATTTTTAAAAATTGTTAACTACATTTCAGCATGAATCATCTTAATTCCCTATGAAGCTCAACCCGATTCTGATTCAGATTTCTTGATTTTCGCTTTAATTTAAAGAAATTTTTGTTTCTGTTTCGTTGTTTGTTTTAATATTTATTACATATTACATACAAATGTACAGTAAATTTAAAGATCGCATAAAATTAATTCATAATAATTAAGTAGAAAGCGGGATTAAGTGAGGTGGGCCAAAAAAAACTATCTAGAGCAGAAGGAGAAGGAAGGGCGGGGGGAGGGTGGAGGAGGAGACGCGTAAGAGTTGAAAATTGATTGGTGACGGGTGACTGCGCTGCCGCTGCCCGCCTACTAATTGTCCCGGATGCCGGTGCCGTAGTTGGCGCCGCCGGCACGATTCAAGGCCTCGCGGAACAGCTCAATGTCCAGCTCCGCCTCGACGCCCGCCTGCAGCTCGACGGCAAAGTTCTGCGAGGAGAGAGAGAGAGAGATGAGATGAGACTCGACTGTGATGAGAGAGAGAGAGAGTTTCACGTACATTCAGCACATCCTTGATGAGCGCCTTGTCCGTGGACATCTTGGCGCGCTGTATGACGCCCACCTCCTGGCCGATCCACGTCAGGAAGATGAACTTCTTGCGCTTGGACATCTCGTCGCCCATCTGTATGCGAATGTAGCCAAAGGCGCGCTCCGAGTCCCCGAACTGCTCGCGGAACTGCTCGAAGCACTGGCCACGCCCATGCACAATGATCTGGGGTCCGTCGAACTTGAAGACCGCCCACTCGGTCTCTGTCAGATCGGAGCGCACGTCCTCGTAGGCCTCGCGGATGGCGTCCTTATCGAGCGAGGTGGCCACGGGCATCTGCCAGAGAGAGAGAGAGAGGAGAGAAAGATGAGTTAACTTTCGAGCAATACGGAAGACCACGCCCCCGCCCCCGCCCCCGTCCACATTTCCAACTGGATTCGTGTTGGCTTCGAGCTTTCGCTTTCGTTTCCGTGCCAAGCGCCCAGCATAATAACAATAACAATAACAATAGCAATAACAATAACAATGAAATTATGAATCAATCACGCCAATGCATTTTGCCTCCACAAAACTCTTCAATTTGTTCAGCTCGAAATGCTGCATAAATTTGCAGCGCGTGCGCATGCGCGCTGCATGCGAATCGAACGAACGAAGGAAAAAGGGAGCGAAAAACACATAAATTATAGACACTATATATATATATATATATAATCATAGCTATAACTTTTCATATAATATATGTTTTTTTTTTAGTTTTAGCGGAAATTGTTTTCGTGCAATTGATAACGAAACACAAAGTTGCGACAATTTCTATAGCATGTTGTCTCCGATCTCAGATATGGAATATAGAATAGAGAGACATTGACATGTACTCATAGGCCAAGACGTAGTCGCAGATAAAGCCTTGACAAGTTCCAACAAAATCTCTAATTGGCTTCGGGTTTTATATAAAACTTATTAGAAATCTAGCTATAGCTATATTTCCCTAGATATTCTAGTCTATCTGTATACCTAACGATATAGAATCGAATCTATATGTCTTTATAGAGAAACAAAAGGAGGGGGAGAGAGAGAATGAGAGAGCTATGCATAGTGATATGGCCAGAGATCTATTGATTTAGTTCTCTTGCTCTGCTTCTCTCTTATATAATATGTATATAATCAAGATCTTCAAATTTACTCAATAATAAAACCCTTCCCTAAAGTAAATTTTATATATAATACATTAACATACATATTCACCCATATATATCGATATAAATATAGCCCAATAAAATTGGAGGCAAATAAACAAAAAATAAATTGTTAATGTTTTGCCCACAAATGTCAGTTGTTAATTTATTATGTCTTAATTCCGCTTGCATGCATTTGCTGGCCGTTGACTTTTGACAGCGGCTGTGTGAGCGTTTTCGATATCGAAAGTGAGCTAGTTACTGCTGGTGCGCACATCTATCTCTTGCTGTTCGATGTCGAAAGCCCACATCGTTGCTCGAATAATTCGAGCGAGTTACAGCTAGTTTTGAAAGTCATCGAGAACGGCCGTTTGGGTGACAGCTGATCTCGGGCGTCTTCAATCGAGATTTATGCATTGTTTTGCTTTGTTTGTGCGCGCTCCATTTGAAACAATTTAAGCGTCACAATTTTCAATCAGCAAAGCCGCCGCCGCCGTTGCTGCCAACAGCAACAACAACGGGAAAGAGAAATATGAAAAAAAAGAACGGTCCACAGATAATTTTGTTGCTGGGAAGATGATGCTGGCGGAGACAAAACAAAGAGCATAAAAAAAATAACAACAAAACTGTCGCCATATGGAGCAGTGCAGAATGAATGAGCAGCTGCGAGCGGCAGAGTGAGAGAGAGAGGGAGAGTAAGCTGGATCATAATGCGTTCGTTGACCGAAATTGGTTTTGTGTGTGTGTGAGCTTGTGAGAGATTGTGTATAGCTGTGTGCGTGTTCTTGTGAGAAAAATCAATTAAAAAAAAGCGCAAAGCGATTTAGAAAAGTGCGCTCTGATAACACATGGACAAGCAATTAGTAAGAGCTGAAAGAATAGAAAATTTTGACTTTCACGACAAAAAACAAAACTGTAATCGCTTGATTTGTATTGAATTAATTAAGCAAAAAATAATGAGCAGCGCCAAATCATGCAAACTGTGCCAGCAGCAGAATAAGATAGACAGAGACAGGTATACATAAATATGTATGCACACACACACTCATGCAGTCGGGGAAGAAACAGAGTAGCGAAATAAAACCGTTGCCATAATTTGTGCGCCGCCGACAATTTGCTAATGCAGAAGAGGAGGCAAAAGAATTGCCAAATTAGAGCTGCGCGGATATACATACACACACATACATATGTATGTAGTTATGCATGCTTATGCAGAGCGCAAATTAACGGCTTTTTGTATTCTGCTTTGTTTATTCATACATATGTACATTCATATCTGATAAGACAATTTCTCTCAACTAACTCGCGCAGCTAAATAAATTGTATGCGCCTGTTGACTGGGCGTGGCTGATAACTAATCATACATATATTGCCGCAATTACAGCGCCCGTCGTTGTTTGTCCTGGGCTCGGCTTTGGGTGCGAATGCGGGCGACGATGCGTATGCGTAAGCGGGTGCAGCACTGACGTAAGCCCAAACGCTGGCACTCGCTTGCTCTCTGTCTAACGCTTAAGATTTATGCCAGGCCTCACACACACACACACGCATGCCTGCTGCATTTGCTTTAATGCTTTTTCTGCTCTTCTAGTTGTCTTGCTCTTTGAGCTGTGCAAATAGTTCTAGTTCATTGCAACCAGTTGCTGTTCCCTCTAACTAATGCACAAGTGTTTGCGAAAGAAAGTAAAAGTTATCGATATTCGTAATCATACCGGCAAATTATTATTGATTGCCATCCTTATCGCCCGCACACAGGTTTGTTGCCAAGTGCATGTGTTAATATACTATGTATTTAAAATATATGTATTTGTCTGTGTGTACTTGTTTAATCTGCCGTCATGCTGTTTTTTTTTTATCTAATCTTAAGTCGACAGCTACTGAGCTGATCGCCTGTTTCGCTTTAAGCAAATGCATTCAATGTAGCAATAGCTACATTTTACAGTTAGCGATTTGCAGCCTAGGCATGCCAGACTAGGCAATACCCTAGGTAAGTGCTCGTACATATGAATTTTAAAATGAATATACATACATAGCTCAGCAAGCTATATACCCGATATATATATAAATTTTAAACAACTACATATATGCATAACATAATCTAATGAGTTCTTGCTTCATTTGAATTTATTCGAATTTAATAATATATATAAAATATTTTTTTTTATATACTTTTTCTGATTTTTTTATATTTTTTTTATTACATTTTCGTCAGTTTAAATTAATTTATACTAATTTTTTATTGAAACTCATTTTTTCCCTTGCATATATATATTCATTATAAATTGAAATGTTTCACAAAGGCTCAATTGGATCTATATGTACCATTAAATTCGTATTTATAAAAAAATGCAATTTGTTTTCAATTTTTTTAGGCCATTTCCCATGGGCGCTTGTGCTTTGATAAGGCACGCGATAAAAAAGTACATAAAAAATGATATATAAAATAAATTGTATATCAATATCTATGTGCTTCGATATCAGTTAAAGCGCCAAACCATATCAGCAATATTAAAAAAAAAAAACAAAAAAAAAACAGCTAATGTTAGCGGAAATCTAAGGTGCGCATAGCAGGTGTTGTTACACGAGTACGCATACCGATATATACAGATATAAATACATATATTATTTATATATAATCGCTTAATGTTGACTAATGCCATTCCAGATACGCAACGCTCGTCGCGCTCCTACAAAATTCCGCATAAATCGAATAAAACTTTTTTCGCTTTGCGAAAATAATGCCAATCGCAGACTCGATGCGTGGGTGTGTGTGTGCGCGTGTGAGTGAGTGTGAGTGAGTGTGCGTGGGCGTACGCGTCGTGTGTGTGTCAGAAATTAAAAAAGAAAAATCATAAGAAGTTATACTTAAGCTGTCGCCTAAGAAAAATATGCGTCAAGTGCGGCAAATGCGTGAATCACAGAAGTGAGGCAAAGGCTGAGGCTCACTGAATACCCTGTAGGAGATGAGCGAGGGCCGCTTAAGCGCTTATGAAATTACGTTGGATTAAAGTTAAAATATATATATATCAAAAATAAAATAAAAAATCATATTTATTAAAAGTAAAATATATTTAAAAATATAAAAAATATTTTTCAGAATAAACTTTTAATAAAAATAATATTCCTAAGTTGATGATCAGCCCCCCCTAATGCTCATTTCAGCTGTCGAAAACTCTTTTCAACTGTTTTTTCGAACACGAAGTTCGAAAACGAAACCGAAAAAAAGTGCAATGCAAGGCATGAATCAGCGCTGCTGCGTGACAGGCGGAAGGAGCGACAAGTGCAGAGAGAGAGAGGAGAGCGGGAGACAGAGAGAAGAGGCGAGGAGAGGGGCGATTGGGTAAGGGCAATGGCAGACTGCAAGGCTGTTAATTTTTTTGTTTTATTTATTTGTTGTTATTCTTCTTACGCTGCATGTATTAATAATTCTGCAAATGAAACAAAGGAACGTCGTTTATTGATTTGTGTGCGTGACTCATTAGCGAGCAGCAGAGAAATATAAAACACAAAAAGGAAAGGAAAAAAAAACAAAAAACAACCAAATTTGGCGCATCAGGAAACGCAGCCAACTTAACAAAACTCAAAGAGAGGTGTGTGTGTGTGTGGGTTGCGTGTTACACAATAGCGTTTTGCTAACACAATACTCGCTTTCAATTCTAACGGTAATGAAATGAATATCGAATGCAGTTCGCTTTAGAGGGCGGTCTGGGCGGGGCGGGGCGGTCGAGCGCACGTTGCGTAGAGATTTACGTTATTCAATATTATTTATTGCCATTGGCATTGATTTGAGGTGGCATCCGCACGTAGCGTACCGATTTTCAGTTTCAGTTTTCATGGCTTTTTGTTTGAATTATAACCGTAAATGGTTCGTGCCAACATACATATGTATGTATGTATATGTATATTTTTTTGTTCACTCGTTTGCATTGAGCGCGCTGCTAATCGCCTGCAACTGCAAACAATTGTTCTTGAGGCAGTTCAGTTGAACATTTTAAGCTAACATTAGTTCACATGAACTTTTCTTAACTTTAATTTTTGTTCTTACGATTTTCTTTGCACTGCACCAGCTGAACAAACGTTCAACGCTCTCTCTCTCTCTCTCTCTCCTTTACTGATTAAATTTTGAGTCATGTCGCTTCGATAGCTGCTTAATATAGTAGGTAATTGAACTGCAGCTGGCTGGCTGGCTGGCCTGAGTGTATATTTCTGTCTGTGTGCGTATGTGTGTGTGTATGTGAGTCACAGTGAATCAATCGAATCAACCAAAAATGAGTCACACACACACAGCCAATGGCCCATATATCAAAAAATACAGTTACAGTAGCTAAATAAATTTGATATGCAACTCAATGTAACCGCAGCAATTACTCGATAAGATACGAGATTCAAAATCTTATTGTGTGTGTGTGTGTGTGTGTGTGCATACAGTCGACGTTGACTGCGACGCCATTGCGCACTTGAACTTGATATGCATATTTGTTGCTGTTGTCTAATACAACCATGCCCACACACACGCACACACATACACAGATACGCCTGCTTATCTACCCCTTTTTGGCTGCTGCGCTGCATGCTGCATCCGCCCCCGCACTACAAAGCATAAGCAAGATATTCATTCTTTTTTTTATGTTGTTTCTTATTCGTGTTCTTTTGCTGTTTCTGTGTTTTTTTTTTTCGTTCTTTTTTCGTTGTCTGGCGTCGGCACCGGCACCGGCGACTGTGACTGGGGGTACTGGCCCTGGCCCTGGCCGGTTCTTGTGTGTGGAGTCACAGTTATTTAAAGTTCAGCACACACACACGTGAACACTAACACATACGCTCACTTGACTTTGGGCTGGGGCTCCCAACTACAGCGAGGCTACTTTGCCTGTCTCTTCCCTCTTCCTTTTTAGCCTGCGCGGCCAACACACAGCTTTTGCACTCGCCTCTCTCACTCACGCTCTCTCTCTCTCTCTCACTCTCTCGCGCGCGCTATCTGTTTCTGCAGATTTTCTTTTGCGCTGCTGCTGCCCCGTTGTCGCATCTCTTACGAGCAGTGTTGCGAATTTAGCTATTTTTTGCAAGCACATTGTGATCAAGCGGCTGGCGGGAATTATAGCTGTCTTTTAGCGGGAAGGAAGTGTGGGTAAGTTTGACGATCGATGATGATGAAAAACATTAATATCCAAAACATATAAAAATCTGGCAAAAATTCTCCTAGCAAATAAGTTTTCAATTCTAGCTTTTTTTCATACATTGATCTGGCGTGTTGTAGCTCTCAAGAGTTCGCAACACTGTTTATGAGTCTAATTCTTTTTGTTTCGTCTTGTGCCGCACTTAATATTTATGCATGTGTGTGCGTGTGTGTATGTGTGAGTGTAAGATTGTGTTAAAAGTATCTCTCACCCTTTTCGGCTTGCTCTCCACAATTTGTTCAACTTCAATGCCGTCTGACATGTTGCTGGTTGGCTGAATGGGATGCTGCGGCTACTGTGTTGGGGCTGTTGCTTCTTCTTCTTCTTAGCGCTGCTGCGGCTGTTGCTGCAACTCTCAAGTGACAGTTCAGAGAATTTTTACCGGCTTGATTTTTCGGTGCAAATTTTGGTTTTGCAATTGAAGACACTGCGCGCAAATGTTTAACGATAAACAACAACAAAAATTAATAAAAAAAATCAATGCATATATATGTATAGGTATATGTGTGAACGTAAATATTATATTAATAACGAAAACAAAGACAAAAGGCAAAAGGCACACAGGCTTTAATCGGTAGTGACCAAAAATCGCCAACCGACTCCGTCCGACTCGCACGAATTGTTGCTCACGAATGCGGGCCGGCAGCGCGTGCAACTCCAACGAAGTGGCTGACGCAGAAGCAGCGCCAACCCAGCACCAGCAGCAGCAACACAAAGCATAACGACGAAAACGAAGCGGGCAGCGCAGTTGGCGAGCGAGCAAGTGGGAGCACCCCAGTTAGCCGGCCTACGTTGCCAGTGTGTGAGAGAGAGAGAGGGATAGAGCGGCGACGGCGCCGTCACCGCATTTGGTTTTATTTTCAGTTTCAGTTTCAGAGTTGAAAGTGCGCGGGCAGCGACGCCGACTGCGCCGTTGACAAAATGTTTGACACCGTTGAGCGCAAGCGCATATGTGTGTATGTGTGAGTGTGAGTGTGAGTGTGCGTGCATAGGGGCATGGTTTAGGATGCGTAGCACTGTACAACATCACATTTATTTATTATACATATGAGTGTGCTTAATGTTCTTAAAATAAATGCACTGCGAGAAATCTTCAAGTATGTTGAAGAATGGAGATAGTTAACTCCTTAGCTTAAATACATATGTAAGTACATACATATATGATCATGATATATATTATATACAGTTTTTTTTTCTTTATATTTCATTGGAATTCTATTGAACTTATCTGAAAGTTCCACTTAGACATTTTTTGTTTATCAATATTATGTACATATCTAGTATAGATGTATATATATTTTTATAGAAATTATTATCACATCGAAATTTGAAATTGTGTTAAACAAATAGACGCTTTATCTTTCAATGTAGTAACGCTCCAGCGATAACTTGAAATACTTTTCGAGAATTGATTTATTTTACTTTTTGTTTTAGGGGAGGGAGGGCGGGTGTTGGGGCTGTAGCCTGTTCCCAACCGGTCGAACACTTGCATGCTGAGGTGTAGGCTTAACGGCATCTTCAGCCAGCCTTGCCTCAGCCTTGACGAGAACAGCCTAGACCACAGCCGGGTCTCTCTCTCTCTCTCTCTCTCTCTCTCTCTCTCTGTCGCAGCTGCAGCTGAAGCTGGGGCACGTTGCAATCAAGTGCGCACGTACTAGTCTGCCTCTGTATGCGTCTATGTGTGTGTGTGAGTCTCGAGCAGAGCGAACGACGACGGCATTGGAGCTTATCCGGTGCAGGGCTTATCGCCGGCCAGTGTCATCCACGTCGCTTTATCAGGCGGCAAACAGCGCAATGTGAATCAGGCAATCAGTTTGCCTGAATTACCCGTTGCTCCACTAAAATGGCAAAGATATATTATAGCCGGGTACGTGAATGTGGATAGAAGTAATCATGGAGCATGAAACATACGTAGAGCCTATATATAGAGCAGTACAGTGTATATAGAGCAGGGAGTGTATGACGAGAGCAACAGCAAACGTGCTTCGGGGCAGAGTATTTACGGCGGATAAAGATTTTACGGCGGAAAAGGAGCCAGCTGGACGCAGGAGCTCGGATGACAGTGCTCCCTTAGAGCCCATGAAGCCACCTTGAAGGTTAATGGAGATATCTTCTGGCGCCTAGGCCAAGAAGGACCAGCTCCGACCTGACTGGCTGACTGAATACATTGAAAATGCGAATTATGGGCATATTGGCTTTTTGATAATGCATATGATGGGCAGTAGAAGGCATGGCAGATGCCATAAAGTATATATAATATTGATCAGGACGATGAGCTTAGTAGGTATACCTATGTCTGGCCGCCAGTGCCTACAGTGTCCGTATATAAATTTGTATGTCAATCCGTCTGTATGTCCAATTATATATGACCGTCCATATGTCCGCCTATATGTCCGTCTGTATGTTCATCTGCATGTCCGTCCGTAAGTCCATCTGTATGTCCGACTATATGTCCATCTGTCTCTCCGTCCTTATGTACGTCCGTATGCCTATCTGTATGTCCGCCTGCATGTCTGTCTATATGTCTATCTGTTTGTCCATCTGTCTGTCCGTTCGTATGTCCATCTGTCTGTCCGTCTATATGTCCGTCTGTCTGTCCGTCCGTATGTCCATCTGTCTCTCCGTCCGTATGTACGTCCGTATGCCCATCTGTATGGCCGCCTGCATGTCCGTCTATATGTCCATCTGTTTGTCCATCTGTCTGTCCGTCCGTCTGCATGTCCGTCTGTATTTCCATCTTTACGTCCGTTTGTCTGTATATCCTTCCACCTGTTCGGCTTTGTATATTCCCGAATTTTGGATGCCTCGCCTCGCCTCTCTTGCCAAACATTCAATAATTGCAATAGCTGGCACTTCTGGCATGCCCTAGGGTATCTCCTCACCGAGCACTCCCGACCATTTCACTCGAGCTCTTGCACTCCTCAATTATTCAGTTAGATTAGATTTATTGCTTCTTCTTCTTCTCCTCGAATTTAATAGACTCTGATATATGTGTTATTGTAATAGATATGATTATGGGTCTGGGTCTGGGTGTGTGGGTTTGGTCTATGGGCTCTGTTGACATTTCGAATTTAGTGGAGAGGAGCTGTTTCAGCTGGTGGTTATCAAAACTGCACACAATAATGCGAAGATAAACCACAATGTATTCGCATTCGAGCCGTCTAAGCAAACAAACAGTTGGCATAACATGTGCAAAAGCAATAAAAGCGAATAAACAGAGATCAACACAGTTGGCCCGCAAAGTGCGTTTAGAGACAGCCAAATGCCGTCAAATGGAAGATATACATGTGTATGCATGTATGTACATATGCATGCATGTGTGTATGTGTGTAGGAACTGTATTTGTACACACACAAAAGGCACTTTTATAGGTAATCCATAGAAATCACAATCAAATTCTGTGTTTAGTTCCGAGGTCTGTTTTGTTGTCATGTTAAATTGGTTTATAAACACATGTGTAACATACATATGCACATGTATGTACATAATACCCAAGGCAGAGCAATTGTAGTTAGTGACGTTCTCTGTGATTCTCATAAAGTGAAGTGAAGCCAGTTATAGCTTGCATGTTATATACATATGCATTTGAGACATTTATACATGTTTTTTTTTGTGAATATTGTGCATGCGTAATGCATGCACGCATGCATGAATGTCTACAAGTTTGTTTTTATGTGTGTGTTGTATGCCCATATGTATGTAAGCATGCTTACATGTGTGCCATATATGCGAGATCATATGCATGTATGCATGTAAGTCTAAATATGCTTACATGTAAGACTGTGTGAAAGTATGTATGCTCAGCTGCATAGAAATGCATATGTGAAAGTATGCATATACATATACATATACATATGCATGCATGCATATGCATGTATGTAGCGTTACATAGATACGCACTGTCTGCACTCATATGTCAACATGTGCATACATGTGCACACATGCGACATGTAAGTCAACATACATGCATGCATTCTGTATGCAAGCATGCTTGTATATCTGTATGCAAGTGTGTACATATACATGTAGATGTATGGATGTTAGCATGTATGCAAGGTAGTATGTAAGTATGCAAGCATATATGTATGTATGCATGTGTGGAAGTATGCATGTTAATGCATGTAATGAAGTATGTATGATGCATATGTATGTCATGTTAGCAAGTATACATGTATACATGTGTATGTATGCATGTATGTCGGTAGGTATAAAATATACGCATGTATGTATGCATGTCATCACGTTCATCACGGATGCATGTCTGCATATTATTTAGCATGCATGTATGAATGAATGCCTTTATGTACATATGTATATCTGTATGTATGCATGTTGATGTCATCACGTTTACACTGTACGCATGGCATAAAGTATGTATGTATGAATGTAAACATATTTACATGCCAGCAAATATGTACATATATATGTAATATCCATGCCATATGCATGTTGATGCATGTCATCACGTTTACATGTAGAATCTGCCCTGCATGTACGCATGCCAGCAAGTATATATGTATGTATGTAAACATATTTGCATGCTAGCACATATAAACATATGTAATATCCATGCCATATGCATGCAACCATGCATGTATGTATATGGTATGATTGTATATATATACATACATGTTTATGCATGTTACAATGCCTTTATGTACACATGTCTGTATGTATGCATGTCAGCATGTCAGTAAGTTTACATGTAAACGAAGCAAGTTATCATATATGAACGCATGCATACATGCATGTACTTAGGTTATGTGTGCCTGCATGCATGTATGCACTTCTCCACAAATGTATTAGAGTATGCATGCACTTATCTTAGGATGTGCTTATGCATGTATGTATCTATGTGTACATGTACATCTCTATATGCATATGCATGCATATCATACTATAACATACTTGCATTCATTCGCATGTTCATCTTAAATTCAACATATAAAACATATATAAAATTTGTATTTGCAAATAGCCTTCTTAGGCCGATTTGCAGATTTCATAAATCTCGCTAACCGCAGGGAAAAACACGCAGACAATAAAATGTATTTTAAGCCGCCGCCGTCGCCGTTCCAGGGAAAATGGAAAAATGGAAAAATCGTAAATAAACGGGAATCAAGTGAATCAAATGTCCATCATTCAATTTGCAATGATTAAATCAATACGCTGTCAAAATAAAATGGAATAAGATTTGCCGGAATTATTTATGAATTCGATTCGATGCGAGGAATCAACGAATAAACAATGTCTTTGCCTCGTATTAAATCATCAGCAAAGAATTAAAAACGAAATTTAATTCTTTAATTTGGATTGAAAATGATTTGGCGATAAACGCTCTCAGGCAACGCCTAAAAGGACAACAACAACAACTCTAAGCCTTGCGGCAGAATCTTTAAAGGGCTCAACGTTGCCTTCCTTGCGGTGCCAAGTTTTTGATACGCCAAATTGTAGTTGAAACTATATAAATGACTTTGGCTTTATTCGGAAAGGAGCTTAAGTGCTCCAACTTATTTTTTGTCCACATTCTGTTGCTCCTTTCCTATCGGGGGGTTGGGTTGGGGCGTGGCTGTAACTTTGCAAACAAACATTTAAGTTTGATTGGATAATGGCGCGAGAGTTTCGTATAAGAATTTTTTAGTTCTAGAGATTGGATTGTGTGTTGGTGATCAATCAATCAGTCAGTCAGTCAGTCAATCAGACAGGATTGAAGTTGTAGCTTCAGCTGTGACCCATCCAACAATCAGTCAAGCTATGAAAAGCAATCAATCAGTGCACTTTGAACGTCAATCGATTAGTCAATTATTCAATCCATGACTAATAATCCATCAGTCAGTTGGCTGATCAGTCTGTCAATCAATTAATCACGCATTGTTCACCTTTTCATTACAGTCAATCATGTTGTCAATCACTTTCAGCTAACCAGTCAATCATTTAGTTTGTCAATCTGTCAGCTAATCAGTATGTCAATCAATCAATCACTTACTATTAACTTATTCATTATGCAACCGATCGATAATTGGTGAATCAATCAGTCAATCAATCAGATAGTCAATCAGTCGCTTTATCAATGATCAATATGTCGATCAGTCAGTCGTTCAATCAGACAATCATAGGCAGTCAATCAGCTATATAAGCCATCAGTCAATCAATCAGTCAGTTCATCAATTACTTAGTCAATCAATCAGTCAATCACTTCACACAGTTCTTCAGCTCATATTTTTTAGAGCTTTCTACCACACTTAGGCTATGAACATCAGTGGGCCAATCAATCAATCATCAAATCAGTCAATCAATCAATCAATCAATCAGTCAATTAATATACAACTCCATCAATTAGTCAATCAATCAGTTAATCAATCAATAAATCTATTCAATCAGACAGTTCGTTAGACAATCAATCAGTCTGTCAATCAACGAATTAATCTGGTCAATCAGTCAATCTATCAGTCAATTAGTCAGTCGAACAGATTGACAATTAGTCCGTCAATCAGGCAGTCGACCAATCAATCAAGCAGTTAGTCAATCATTCAATCAATCAGTTAGTCAATCAGTAACTCAATTCTTCCCTCAGTTCATCAATCAGTCAATCAAGCAGTCGGCCTAAGCAGTTAGGCCCAATTGTCTATGATTTTTAGCTTCTAAGCTGTGCCTATGACTTAGACTCTACTTTGATCATCAATCAGTCAATCAATCAGTCAATCAGTCAATCAGTCAATCAGTCAGTCCGTTAATCAGTCTGCCAACGCAGCTGGCTCAAGTGCTTCGCATCCTTAGCTCCCATGCCTTTCGCTCTACTTTCAATCAGTCCGTCCGTCAATCAGTCCGTCAATCCATCCATCCGCCCGTCCGTAAGTCAATTAGAATCCGTTTCGATTATCCACAATCTATTTGGAGCCACTGTGGACAAGACGTTATTTGGCATATTAATGAGGAGTCCTCGAAATGTTGCTGGCAACATGTTGCGGCGCGGCGTGCCGCATGTTGCTGCCGCCCGTGGTGAGTTTGGCGGACACGAAACGCAGGCGCCACGCAGTGGCCCCGTCGGCTGCGGCCAGTTGCCAGTGATTCGTTCAACGTAACGGTAACGGCTAGGCAGAGCGAAGCGCGCCAGCTGACGACGTCAACGTCGTGGGCGTCGCTTGCCTCGTATTATCTCGTTGCCAGGAGCGCCATTACGGCCGTAGTCGAAGCGACAGAACCGTAAACGTTCTCCAGTGCCGCGGATCGCGTCAACTGCGTGCGTGCGCGCGCGCGACTCTCCAAGCCAAGCGAATTGTGATTCGATTTGATTTATTTATTTTTTTTTCATATTTTTTTCCTGTTAAGTGAGAAACCGGAATCGGAACTGGAACCGGAATCGGAATCGGAACTAGTTTGACTGGGGCAATGTATAGCGCCAGCGCTGAAGACGCCGCCAATGCGGCCGCCACCTACAAGGCATTGGTGGACTACTACGCCAACGCCCGGAACGCCGCCAGCCACATCGTCTCCCTGACGCTGTCGCCGCTGAACGAAACGCTGTCGCTGGGCCTGGCCGACGCCGGCAATGGCAGCAGCAGCGCCACCGGCAGCAACATCAGCAGCAGCAGCAGCGGCGCCAGCTATGAGGACGATGCACTGGGCGCCGGCAGCTTCTTTCTGATACCCGAGGGCGCATCCACTGAGCGCAGCGCTGGGTCACCGTCGGCAGCGGCAGCGGCAGCGGCAGCTGGCGGTGGGGCGGCTGGCAGTGGCAGCGGAGGCAGCGGCAGCGGCACCAGCGCCACCGAAATGCCCGCCTGGCTGATACCCAGCTACAGCCTGATCCTGCTCTGCGCCATCGTGGGCAATCTGCTGGTCATCTCGACCCTGATGCAGAACCGTCGCATGCGCACCATCACCAATCTCTTTCTGCTCAACCTGGCCATCTCGGACATGCTGCTCGGTGTGCTCTGCATGCCGGTGACGCTCGTCGGCACGCTCTTGCGCAACTTCATCTTTGGCGAGTTTCTCTGCAAGCTCATACAGTTCTCGCAGGGTAAGTGTTTCACTCGCCAGGGAATTCCCTGATTAGCTGTGCGTGCGTTTGGGTGGGTGGGTGGGTGGTGGGTGGGAGGGTGTCTTATGGGACGACGCAGAAGTGTTTGTATTCAAGCATAAAGTTGGACATTTTCTGGAATGAACCTTTAGTTTGTTCGAGCAGCATTGCGTGCACGCTATGGCGCCATCTAGCGTCGAGTGGCGTGTACTATGCTGGCTACTCTACAGCTTCTGCTTAAAGTTTCTGCAGAAAAATGTGCTACAAATATTTTTTTAAATAACAAACTTAACAAAACCTGAACTAGACTTATTTTTCGATTTTTTTTTCTATTTTTATAATATTTTATTTTTTATTTCTAGCCTTCGCTTAAAGCTTTAACAGTAAATCTACTAAAAATATTTAAAAAAATGTAAAAAAATATTAAAAGTTTTAATAAAAATAAATAAAATATTTAAAATAAATTATATTATTTTAACTTGATTTTTTTTTTATTTTTTCTATTTTTTTTCTATACTTTTTTATTTTTAGACTACTCTACCGCTTCGCCTTTAAGTTTTTAATGAAAATTTGCTTCAAAAATATATTTTTATTTAAATTAAATATTAAAAAAAAATTAATAATTAAAAAAAAAATTAGAATATTACTTATATTATTTAAAAAAATTTCTTCTATTATTTAAGTTTTTTAATATCCTTTTCTAACAATTTGTAAAAAAAATATTTTTAAATAAATTAAATATTAAAAAAAATAAAATATTTAAAAATTTTAATATTAATTGATATGATTTATAAAATTTTGTCTTCTATTTTCTAGTAGAATCTTATATTATTTAAAATATGTTTTCTATTTTTAACATTTTTTATTTCCCTTTCTAAAAATATGCTCAAAATATATTTTTTAAATTTATTAAATGTTTAAAAAAATAAATAAAATATTAAAAAAATATAATAAAACTTAATATGATTTATAAAATTTTGCCTTTTATTTTTTAACATTTTTTATTTCCCTTTTTTAGCCAACTCCACAGATTGCTTAAAGCTTCTGCCCAAAAATATGCTAGAAATATTTTTAAAAAATTAATGACTTAATAAAACATGAACTAGACTGATTTCCACATATTTGCTACATTTGTGGGCCCCAAAAAAATATATATATATTATAATATTTTGCATCAATGTTGCAGCTGTCAGCTGCAGACAACTGTCAAATATGAGATTTCAAATTTATTGCCCATCGAAATATATTTTTATATATTTTCGGACAGTTGAATAGAAAAACAGAGAGAGAGAGAGAGAGAGAGAGAGAGAGAGAGAGAGAGAAATTATGAATTAGAGATAGAGTGGCAAGTGGCTGGCCGTCGGCCACTTAGCCGCAGCTGTGGCTCGGCGAAAAGTTGCTTAAATTGAAGTTCTCATCATTTATGAAAGGGCCAGCGCAGCGGCGTTTCCATTACAAAATGCGACCATGAGAACTTCTATGCTGCTGCCTGCTAAACTTTCAGTTCCTGAATACATACATAACACATGTGAGCGGGTGTCACAGACTGCAGAATACACTGTCAAAATTAGGGAAAAGTTGCTGAAAGGAAATTCTACAATACATGAATCTCTCTCTTGCTAGCAATAGCTATAGTTATGGCTATCTCTTGAGAACTTTTCTCATAACTAATATGCCCTGAATAACTGTGTAAGCAGTGTATACAAATCGCATACATAAAATTGTCAACAGTTTTTGCTTTACATACGAAATGAGCAAAGTTTTTATTTTTGTGAACAAGTGAAACATCAACCAAACTGAACTTTCATAAAGTTATCAGATATTTATATGTATATATATATGTAAATATCAATGTATGTATATATATCTCTCAATATATAATTAACATTTTAGCGTTTACCACTACAAAAGCTGACAAAAGTGCTTAAAGCGTAAAATGATTATGAAAATGAACATATATGTATTTTTATAGCTATATCCATATCTATATATATAGATATGTATATAAGCCCAAAAATATCAAAGGAAAACTTTATAATTAAAGAGATAGGCTAGCATTAGCGAGCAGGCAGGTGTTACGTGCACGAAAATCATATTTAATGAAATTTAATAAGCAGGAAGAGGAGAGCCTGTGCTGTGGGGAGTGCTCGACTGGGCGGCACCCTGACCCACAGCCTGACCCAGACAATAGCTACAATTTGTTATACTTTGACAGCACGATTCTAGCTGATAGAGCCATAAATGCATTTCATGATAATCATAATGGAAAGCAAAAGCAAACTCAAATAATCAGAGCAGTTAAGCATAGACTATCTTTAGTTCCTTAAAGGTTTGCGGGTTAAGGGAACGAGACAGGAACTGGGCCAGAGAGGTGGCAAGAGAGATAGAGAAAGCGATAGGTAGATAGAGTTACAGAGATAGAGATAAAAAGAGAGAGATACACATAAATTTTAAGAGAGAGAGAGAGAGAGAAAGGGAGATCGAAAGAGAAAGAAAAGGTGAAGGTGACAGAGAAAGATAGAACGAGAATGAAGGAGGGGTAGAAAATGACTGGGGTCAGAGCGAAAGGTAGAGAGAAAGGGAGTGGAGGCTGCTGTAGCAGAGAAGTGACTACCTTAAGCATACTTCGAGATACTAAACTGTGTGTTGCCTATGCTCGAGTAACTTTAGTATTGGTTCAGAATATAGCGAAAATCAGATCAAATTGATTTCTATTCTGGAATCAGCTGGGCCTTCAACAGGAGCTTCAGCGTGTTTGCTGACTCCTGTTGACCCGTGTAAATAACAAATTTGTCAAATATATATAAACATGCATATATATATATATATATATATAACTCAATATATATATGTATATATATGTATATATATTAAGACTTTTACAAGGCATTCGACAATAAATTTGAACAGTATTTACATTAGGATTACATTGATTTGTGTATTTTTGCGCTTGTGCCCGAAGTGAAACTGAAATGGCAGTTAAGTGTGGGGAGTGCACGACTAGCAGATACTCTGTTCGAGTGTGCAGAGAGTGCAGAGCCTAGAGACGGCTCTAGCTCTCTAGCCAACAGACATTCTTGACTTTGATCAGGCTATAGAGCTGAGGCTATACATCTACATCGTATATCACCTCACGCTCTTCAACTGCCACGCCTTCTTCCACCTATTACTTCCACTTGCCCAAAAACCAATATACCCTGAATCTTTCAGCGTATAAAGGACATCCACAAGGTATTCGCAATGAATTCATTGATGAAATTTTGTAATTAACTTATTTCTTTGACATCAAATCTTTTGCTACGCAATTACATTGCTCTCCCTCCCTCTCCCTCCCTCTCTCTCCCCCTCTCTCTCTCTCTCTCTCTGTCTCTCTCTTTCTGTGCAGATTAACTAATACCAGCGTAAGCTGACAAACAGATTGAATATATCGTTTTACTACAAGGGTCGGCGGCATCTTAATTTACAATTTTATTTCATTTAATGGGCCCACGCGTTTGTCTCCTTGTGATTTGTTGCTGCTGTTGCTATTGTTGCTGTTGTTGTTGCTGTTGTCGCCTGTCACATTTACGATTGCTATTAAAATTACACAAATTAAATCACAATTTATGCTGTGCAGACGCGAATAAATAACGCTTTTCACTTTCGTTAGTAGCACAGCTGCTCGCGTCTGACCTTTACAATTTACAAATTTTCTGCTTTTCATTGTAGAATTTTTTAAAGTTCTTCTCTCTCTCTCTCTCTCTCTCTCTCTCTGCTTTGAGCCAAAAAATGTTGGCGTAGATGACTGGCATAAGAATTTAAGCCATGAAACTATGCGTAATTTGAGAGTTAGTTGAAAAAGCAGCACAAAGAAGATTGCTGCAGGCGGGTGTCGACTGACAAATACCCGGCAGAGGAGAAGGAAGCAGACAGTCGCTCTCCCTCTCTAGCTTAGTGAAGGAATATTTCCCAAAAGCCAATATACTCTTCTCTGTTTGGCAGAGAACTAAACCGATCGATCTTCCACTTACCTTGCAATCTTGGGTGTCTGCTAGTCGTTCACTTCCTGTCCTCCGCACAGTTACTAATTTATTTTTGTTGTTTGTTGGTGTTGTTTGGTGTCCTTCAGACTCGGACCTCGCCGCCCACTCGGTTCGATTCGCGATGCTCCCAACTTATTTTCGGCGCCCTTTTGTCATGCAAATGACATGCAAAGCGCAGGCGGCAAGCGGCAGGCGGCAGGCGATAGGCGGTAGATGGCACACAAATAACATGTAGCACAATCATATTGAAACGCAAGCAAAACCCAGAGGGGAAACAGAAAACACAGTTGAAAACAATGATAAATTGCAAAAAAGGAAAAGAAGAAGGGAAGTTGGAATGAGGGAAAGAGGGAAGCAGGGCAACTACAACTCACCGAAGTCGAACTGCTCTCGAAGGTCACTGATAAGCAACAAGATCCAAAAAGATATGTGAATATATAAATATATATATATATTTATATATGTTTTGTTTTAGGAGCTCCACGAGATTTGAGAAAAATATATGTGAATTTACTTTTGTGTGTATGAAGTATGACTGTTTTCCTACAGCGACGGAGAGCTACTGAGACTTTCCTGAGACGCTGCCAACTAAGTTAGAAATTTACTCAAATCAATTTGATAGGCCAAAACTTGGCTTGCTACGATTGCTTTGGATTTTCGGATATAGAAAACTATTCATGGCGATCTCTTGCATAAAAAGTAACTCTTACTCATTATTATTAGTATTTCTGATTATCTATTTTGGACTCTTCAAGGTAGTCCGCATTAGAAGAGGTCGCAGAAGAAGCAGCAGGTATACGCTAGCTACGTTCTCCATATACTCTACACTCTCTGCAGTTCAGGGCTCTCCACACATTTTAGACTCTGTACACTCTCCATACGCTCTATAATCTCTACACTCCCTATAGTCTCTATAATCTTATACTCTCTAAAGTCTCTAGAATATCTACAGTTTCTACAGTCGTTTTAATCTCTCAAATCTTTCCAACATATACAGTCTTTTCAATCTCTCCAATCTCTCAAATCTCTCCAATGTCTCCAATCCCTACAGTCTCTACAATCTCTATAGTCTTTATAATCCCTCATATCTCTCCAATTTCTCAAATCTCTACAATCTCCACAATTTCTATAATCTCTACAATCTTCCCAATCTCTACAATGTATAGAATCTCTACAATCTCTGAAATCTCTTCACTCTCTATAGTCTCTAGAACATCTACAGTCTCTACAATCTCTACAGTCCTTACAATCTGTCCAGTAGCTCCCATCTCTACAGTCTCTACAATCTCTATAGTCTTTATAATCCCTCATATCTCTCCAATTTCTCAAATCTCTACAATCTCCACAATTTCTATAATCTCTACAATCTTCCCAATCTCTACAATGTATAGAATCTCTACAATCTCTGAAATCTCTTCACTCTCTATAGTCTCTAGAACATCTACAGTCTCTACAATCTCTACAGTCCTTACAATCTCTCCAGTAGCTCCCATCTCTACAGTCTCTACAATCTGTATAGTCTTTACAATCCCTCATATCTCTACAATTTCTCCAATCTCTACAATCTTCGCAATCTCTACAATATATACCATCTCTACAATCTCTACAATCTCTGAAATCTCTTCATTCTCTACACTCCCTATAGTCTCAAGAACATCTATAGTCTCTATAAACTCTACAGTCCTTACAGTCCTTGCAATCTCTCCAATCTCTCCAATCTCTACAGTCTTTACAGTCTTTATAATCCCACCAATCTCTACAATTTCTTGACTCTCTACGGTCTCTACACTCTCTGTACTCAGCACAATCTCTACACTGTCCACACTCTCCATACTCTCCGCACTCTAAACATTCTCCACTCTATCCACCCTCCTCACTCGCCCCACTCTCTCCATTCGCTCCACTCTCCACACTCTTTCCACTTTCTCCAGACTCTCTCAACTCTCCACACTCTCCACCCCGTTCAATGCCTAACGCATTTCATGACCAAATTATAATATCCGCTCAAAGAGTATCAGAGCTTGAGATGTTTTGCCTCGCCGCAATTCGTGTCTACGCTGCCAAGGAGGTGCTGTACGGCTCGGCCCACTTGCCGGAATGAGTGCGTGCAGTATTCATGTATTCCGCCTTAATATGGACTCTGATTAAATCTGTACGCGTATTTTTTTTTTTTTTGTTCTGCTTTTGCCGCCTTATGGCTGGCGTGCGGCACACGCAGCTCGGCGGCGATGTAATCATTTTGGCTGGCACTTGCTGCATGCCACTCGCCACTCATTAACGTAGTGGGCATATAATGCTAACGATTTCATGACTGAATATGAATAATCATATTCCATCACACATAATCAACTAAACAAAAAATTTCATTAAGTTTTCCTTGAACGGAAACGGTTCTAAAAGCTTTTTTTGTTTTCCCTTTCTATTAGCTAGCATAAACAATTATTAAAGCTATTTTTCTAGGTTTTAGTATTTTCTTCAATGATTAATCGAAATTTGTGTAGCATACTTTTGTGCGCTGCCTGAAAATATAAGCGGAATGGCTGACCCAGCAAGAGTGATATGATTTGTAATGTCTATATCTTGGCAGTTGGTTGAGTAAAAATTTAAATTAAAATTTTAGAATATATTTAAAGCTTTGCCATTTAATTAAAAATTATTAAATTTGTTTTTAATGTGTGAAAATAATTTTTAAAAATTGTAATTTTTTGATAGTATTTCACAGTGAGTTGCGCTGAGCTGACAAGTTTGTGCGTTAGCCAACTTTTGTGTCTATCTTAAGCTAATATCTTGAGGAAGTTTGGTATGAAGTGAGGTAAGCATAGTGAGAGTAGAGCGCATTAGTGAAGAAAGTTATGAAGTGCAGTAAATATTGATAGAGTCGAGAGTCTCATTGAAGCAGATCCCCGCCTGAAGCAACTTGACTAAACTTTTACAGCATGTGTAAAGGCAAAGATGTTGCCTTAAAATGAAGCTATATTATATAGTAAAAGTGAAACAGATCTTTATCTTTATCTTTATAGTCACTTCTTATGGCATTGCTGTTATGCCATTTGGCACTCATACTTCAGCTTGTCTCTCTCTATTCATTAACAACAAGAGCTTAAGTCTATGCAGGCTAAGTATAGATTCTAGAGTCTTAGTTCTAGCTAACAGGGCATCTGACAGTCGCTTATACCCCACACAGGCATCAAGTTTGCTTCTCTCTTTATTATGTTGTTTGTTGTTGTTATGCAATGCGCTTACATAAGTTTCTAAATAAAATTTGCCGCTGGCCTTGGGCAGCCGCAACCGCCACGAATTACTGTCTTAAGTTTGCCTGTATATATGTATATGTGTGTGTGTGTGTGTGTGTGTGTGTGTGTGTGTGTTTGTGCCTCTGCTAATGCGCCTACAACATAATCATAAACATAAGCAACAATAAGCAGCGAGCGCGTCGACCTAATTCCGCCTAATTGTCTTCGCCCACTCCGCCCCGCCCGAGGTTGACAAGAGTCTGACGCCAGAAATTACTTTGACACCGACGCAGCGCTGTTCCGGCCGCTCTCGCAAATATCATTTTAATAGAGTCCGAGCGGCGCTGGTGTTTGATTTGAAATTATTTGATGGCCATTTCGCACATGGACACATGCTTGGCCAGCACGGACCATCATATATCACGCCGGCCAGGCTGGCTTAGCGCGGCCAAAGGACGACAGCAGCGCAGCGAGGATAACATTGCCACCAACTACTTAATTCCAATAAAGCACAATGAGCCATCTTCAGCAAACAACACTCAGATAGAGACAGAGAGATACATACATAGATAGGCTGACTGGCCTGGAGTCAGGACTTCGATTGGACTGCGTCTCAGGCAAGTTATTGTGAAAGAGCTTCGGGAGCTTGAGACGGTCAAATATCAATTGATGACTAAGAACTGCAGCTCGTGGGGGCTCAGCCTATATTCAGTCTCTAGTCTCTTTAGTCTCTCTAGTCTCTAGCCTCTAGTCTCTAGTCTCTAGTCTCTAGTCTCTAGTCTCTAGTCTCTAGTCTCTAGTCTCTAGTCTCTAGTCTCTAGTCTCTAGTCTCTAGTCTCTAGTCTCTAGTCTCTAGTCTCTAGTCTCTAGTCTCTAGTCTCTCTCGTCTCTCTAGTCTCTCTAGTCTCTCCAGTCTCTAGTAACTGGGGTATACATGACTGACATATACACTAGCTAACCAATATACTCCTTTAACCCACATAAATAGGTATAGATATCAATTTGAGGTCCAGCCAAGAGACCCACCGAAACTTCAGTCCGGAATGAATTCAAACGGAAAACTCTGCCTGCATTTTGCATGCCTGATAAAGCCCACAAAGTACGCCAGTTAAATATAGATCGATGCCACTCTTTTTTCCCATCGCTGCTGCTGAAACATTAAACATAAAATATATGCATAAAAATAAGAAGAAAAAACTGAAACTTATGCCAAACAAAGTGGAGCGGAAAAAAAGCGAGTTGTCTCCAAATTTTCCGCATGTGCGGTTAGCATGTGAACGGCGTCTGTGCATGTGTGTAAATATGCATATGACTATGCATGTGTGTGTGTTGTGTGTGTGTGTGTAGCCAGCCATTGCTAGTTCGTGCCCGGCAAAAGTCAATAAAACGATTCATATGCGCAGATAATCATAAAAAATGATTTTAATGCGCTCCATAAATGGCCACACACCTACACCCAATCCACACACACACACACACGCACACATAAACTTGATAGCATACAGCACTATCTCCTCTCTCACTCCCTCTCCCTTCCTCTACGCATTATGCTACGGCATATTGTCTAAATATTTGTAAGCTTTGGCTAATTGAAGCCTGGCAGCTAAGCCCTCTGCTCCCCCCCTCCCTTGCCCCCTCGAAGAGCTGGCAAAACTAAAGTAACTGTATTTAAGTGGGCCATTATTATAATTGGCTTACACTAGCTGTCAGCCAGAGGGCAGGCTCCAACTACAGTTAGCCGACTTGATGGCTCAATGAGCTGACGCCACTGGCGACGCATCAGAGGAACATGCTTCAAATTTAGACGAATGTTAACATGAATATGCTATGTATATATATATATAGACATATGCGAGGTGTGCTCATTAGGTATTGCCAATTTTGAATTACATTATATCTACCTCAAGCTCTTATCTTGAGATTTTCTTGACTCCTCTCCCCACCTTCTCAATTTTAACTAGTTAGTTCAACTCTCTAAAGTTAATTTGAGTTTATCTTGTTGTTTAGTTAGTACTTGGAACTAAAAATGGATTGAATTTTAAAATAGATGGAAATTTATGAAATATTTTGGATTCATTTTTAAAGGTTTTCCGCATTATCTTATATATTTTCAATATATCTATATATGTATATTACTTTATTATTTTTTTAATATAATTTATTTTTAACTATTAATAAATTATTTTTAATTTTAGTCATTAATATTTAAAAATAAAAAATATTATTTTTATATTTATTTTATTTTTATTTATTCATTAATATTAATATTTTATTATAAAAAATGAAATTAAATTTTAGCGAATTTTTTATTTTTGTTTTATTAATTAAAAATTAAAATTAAAAAAATATATAGCTTAATTTTTATTTATTTGTATTAGTTTATTTTATATTTTTCTTTAATATTTTTTTTTATATATATTATTTTATTTTATATTTTTATTATTTTATTTATTATTTTTATTTATTTTTTATTATTTTATTTTATATTTTTATTTAATATTTTTATTTATGTTTTATTTTTTTATAGTTTTATTTATTTTTTAATTTTTTATTTCATATTTTTATTTATTTTTTATTTTATATTTTTATTTATTTTTATTATTTAATTTTTTTAAATCTGTTTTTTATTAATTTTTGTAATTTTTATTAAATATTGTATGCTATTCATTTTTTGTATTATTATTTATCATATTTTTTTTTTAATATTACCTATAATACATATATTTTCTATATATATTTTTTAAATAAAAATAATATCTATTTATAATATTTCCTTTGTTTTTTACTCCTTTTCTCCTGCCATGTGGAGTGACCTCGCAAGACTGATACTAGTTTAAATATTTATATTCAAATTATTGTTCAAGTTATCATCACCAACAAGCTATTAAAATATTTAGTAAGATTTGCCATTGCATTTAAAAATATTTTTTTATAAAAAAATCTGAAAGAAAGGTGAGTTGGGGAAGTAGCTCGCTCCATAGTGACGCAAAGCACAGACCCAAAGCAAACTATTTATATATTAGTTTTTTTTTTTTTTTAAAGAGAATAAGTGTCTGTCTCTGCGAAGAAAATGTATTTTAGTTTATTTTGAGCTCTGCGTAAATAGATTTTGATGAGCCACAAATATTTGGATGCGAATATAAAACCGAACGAATGCGTGCAAATTGAGCTGTTGCGCTTGCGTTTTGGTAATGACTTGACTTAAATTTCATTGCCATGGCCATTTAATTATAGTTAATGAAAGCTGGACGGTGGGTGGTGGGTGGGTGGGTGGTTGGTTGGTTGGTTGGAGAGTGTCAGCACTTCATGTAGAGCAAGCCGGCTGAGCCACAGTAATCAGCGGCTTAGCTTTGGCCAGCCACAGAGGATGTGTGTGAGTGATATTGAAATATAGCTGTAAAGGGCCAGCAGAGTAACAAATACGGATCTTTTGGCCGCCAGCTAAAAAGTCATTAGGCAAATTGTGCAACCTGCCAAGCAAAAGAAACCTTCTCGAACAGAGTGGACAAAGGACAGGAGCAGCAGCAGCAGCAGCAGCAACGACAACTGCCATAAGTAAACAACATACAGAGCACTCACTGTGCTGTTTGTCATCGTGCTTTTGTTTAATCCAGGCGTAGTTACAAGCCCGAATATCCAGATAGCAGGTCGCCGGCCAGGTGGCCAAATCCCAGCTGTCAGCCTGCTCGCATATGTCATACGTCCACGCACAGCGCTAGCCAGAGTGCGTGTTCGAGAGAGAGAGGGGGAGAGAGAGAGTGTGTTTGTGTGTGTGTCCGCCATGTTAACAACACATTTTGCATTTTATGTGGCCGTTGCCAAGGCATTAAAACTTTTGCTTAACACATTCATTTCAAATCGCACAACAACAAAATGTTTCATGTTAACATTCAAAAAACAAAAACTAAAAACATCAGAAATTCTATAATTGAATTATATTCAACAACTAACTCGACATATTAATAGAGTTGGCTTTGGCAGAGTTACGAAAGTTTTGAATAGAGCTTTGTCATGCTAAATTTGACAGCTGTGCTGGGTGTGTGGAGGGAGGAGAGTGCTTGACTAACAGATACCCGGCAGATAAGCTATATCTAGTGCAATTTTGGATATGCTGTTGAAGTTAGTCAAATGAATGAGTGTGGTAAATATAGATTCATATATCAAATTTAGTGGAGAGTGCTTGACTAACAGATACTCGGTAAATATATAACAAATCCAATTTTTGATCTATTTTGGATATGCTGCTGAAGGTACTCCAATGAGGGAAGGTAATAGATAGAGTTTGGTATATAGATTCACGAATCAAATTTAGTAGGGAGTGCTTGACTGGCAGATACCCGGTAGACTAGTTGATATCCACATATATATGCATATATGTCGTAGCGGTGTGAAACTATTGCGATAGTTTCAATAGTGGCTGAAGGTGGAAATCGATTGGCAAAAGTTATCGATAAATTGAGTTGGCCAGCTATCGATAGACTACTAGATGAGAATATGAGCCGGCAGAGAGACAGACGGACAGGCAAGACAAGACGAAGACACAGACAGACGAGCAAGGCTAGATCAGCTTGACTGTTGAGACAGATAGGGAGGGCATCAGGTAACAGGACTTATAGGTACAGTCACGTCAGCTTCAGTTAGCTACGATATTTTCCATGAAATATGAAAATCAGTTGAGCTGAGAGTATATAGAAACTATATAAGTCCAAGGGAAGTCTATCAGCTCAGCAACTCTACTATAGAGCAGATCTCTGCAGCAGGTGCAAAACTTTAATATATGTAGAGACTACCCGATGCGAGTGCGCGGCTTAATGAATGCGCATTAAGGCTTAATCTGGTAAGCTCTATTAATTGGATCATTTAAGCGCTGTTGTTAAATGATTTTTCCTTTTACATATTTTCAGTGCGGCTGCGAGGGGGGCACAGCTCAGCTATGTTCAGATTCTTGGGAAAGTTTTCATTTTGTTTGTTAGTTTGGATGCGGGTGTTGGGGGGGGGGGGTTGGGAGGTTTCAAGACAATGCAATGCCCTGATTGTGCTGGCTAATGACTCTTCAGGGCTCAATGCGTACTGTTAGCCAGATTGTTAGCTCTATATATACTTCAGACTTGCTCGGTGAAGCTGATGCCATCGGGATTCGGTTGGAAGAAAGTTTTTAATGAATGCACATTCGGTGCAGCCTCTCTCTCTCCCTCCCTCTCCCTCTCTCTCTCTCTCTCTCCCTCTCTCTCTCTCTGTCTGTCTGCAAGTTCTATTATATTTCGCTTGAGCAGCTACAGGACTCTCGATAGACACGAGTTTGGTCTAGCAACCAGCTTAGCTATATCAAAGTTTTCCCCCTCTCACACAGAGGGAGCGAGAGAGAGAGAGAGAGAGAGAGAGCTTCGCGTAGGCACTTTAAAATACTTATTTAATTTGATGAAAAACGCGGGCGTCGCGCAGTCTCAGCCAAGTTTGTTTCACTTTTGAGTTAAATAGAATTTTCGTAGCATGCCGGGCGACTGGCAAGTGGAAAGTGGAAAGTGGAAAGTTTTTGCGCTCCGCCGTAACCCCTCCGGCCATTTGTCGGCAGTCCGCCGCAGCCGCTGTGATTGTTGCGCTTAAATGCTGGCATTTACTTATGTGTTAAATCCATTGAATTTAAACGAATTTGCCAGCTCGTTGTTGCCGCCCAAAAGTTTCAATAATAGCATTAGGATCTGCCTCCGCCGTGATGTGGCGCCCGTACATTTCGGAATAACGCAAATAAAATTAAAACAAAACAAAATAAAAGTTTCGCTCTTTTTTTTCTTATTCTTATTCTCTCGTCACATTTTGGAAGTTTTCCAATATAATTGAATGGGCGGCCAGGCCAGCCGGATGCGGAAAAACGAACTGTCTTTAATCGCGCATATGTATGAGAAGCGCAGAGAAGAGCCGAGCTGAGCTGAGCTGAGCTGAGCTGAGCTGAGGGTAACTAGGGAAGTTGCACTGCGACGAGTCGTTAATCATGGACTGGTCAGCATGTGGCTTATCCGCCGTAGGTGCAAACACGACGGATTGAGTGAAGAAATAACTTTTGCAGCAGCAGCTGCAGCAGCTGCAGTCACGCCGACAATCCTTGAGCCTGAATGAAAGTAATTAAAGCAAAAAGAAGCAAAAGAAAAAATATAGAAAAGAAACTTTGCCGCGTCTCGAGTGTCAACGGGCGAAAAGTTTCTCAAGCTTTGCGCAAAATTTATAATTCGCCGTCTTCGAGCTTAAAGTCTAACGTCAATCCCAAGCGTGCAAATGTCAAATACATAAGCCAAGACATACAAAGACGCGTAAATTTAGATAGATGAATATATACGCATAGAGAGAGAGAGAGAGAGAGAGAGAGAGAGAGAGAGGGAGAGAGAGGGAGAGAGAGAGAGGGAGAGAGAGGGAGAGGGAGAGAGGGAGAGGGAGAGATAGAGAGGGAGAGAGAGAGAGAGAGGGAGAGAGAGGGAGAGAGAGAGAGAGAGAGCGAGAGAGAGAGAGAGAGAGAGGGAGTGGGAGAGAGAGGGGGAGGGAGAGAGAGAGAGGAGAGAGAGGGAGAGAGAGACAGAGCAGACAGTGTGGCATGAGAGTCGCAAAAGTTGCCGCTTAAGGACATTATTCATTTATGACGTGAAGGAGTCTATTGGTTTTGTGCTCCGCTCGTCTCGATGTGCGTTTGTCCGTTTGCATCTTCTAGTCTTTCCTTTTCTCTGTCCGCTCGTTACGCTCTTCCCCGTCCGTTCCTCTACACTTTTCTCTGTCCGTTAGTTCCGCTTTTGCCTGTCCGTCCGTCTGTTCGTCTGCCTTTGTGCTATGATCGTCTCGATGTCCGCTAGTCTGTTTATGCATTCTTCTCTTCGTCTCTTCGTCTCTCTATCTGTCCGCTTGTACGTCTATCTGTCCGTGTCTCTATCCGTCCGTTTGTCAGTCCGTCCGACCATCTCTCTATCAGTCCGTCCGCCCCTCCGTCCGTCTGTCAGTTTATCATCTATTTAACCAACTCTCCTTCTTTTCCTCCTTCCTTTCATCTCTCCGTCCGTTCGTCTAAGCTAGAGATAATCTCACCTTATATATCTCATACATATCCTCTTCTGGCTTACTACCTACTGAGTCCTTCCTACCGAACGAGCATTGTGCCATCGATAGCACCCTGCAGCAGCAGTCCTGCTCTTGTTTACTGTTACTTTAGATTATATCGCTCAAGACTTTTCGCACTTCACAGCGAATGCATTCGAGCACTCTAAAGTGAGGCAAACTTTGTGTGTGAATATATACACTCGAGGCGTCGCTCGACAATTTGATAAGGTCCAAAAAGTCCAAATTGAATTTGGCCGACTTGAAGCATTATGAGAAAGCGCAAAAGGTGATGATGCAGCGCTTTGCCTCAAGTCCTTGCCGCACTTTGCTGCTGCTCCTGCTGCTGCTTCTGCTGCTGCTGCTGCTCTTTTCCTTTCATTGTGAATTGTCTATGTGGGCGAAATAATGAAAATTTTCTTTAGATTTTTTAGTTCAAATTCATATAACTTAAGGTAGAGCCAGCAACTGGCCAGTCATCAATATCTCAATTAGCTTTGCATACTTTTAGGCTGCAGTGTGGAGCAACGTTTGGCAAGGCTGACATATGGCCGGCTTACAAACTATAAATAAGCGGATATACACACGCGCGCGTGTGTGTGGGTGTGTGTGGGTGTGTGTATTGAGGCATGTTTGTTGTTGAGCTTAAGTGTGGCAGCTCAACAGTTTGATTGATTGGCCTCAGGCGCCATGACAACTAAATCATTTTAAAATTTCGCATGAGTGTTGCCTCTATCCATGTGTGTGTGCGAGTGTGTGTGTGTGTGTGTGTGTATACGGATGTAATTCAATTGACAAATGCTAAAGTGACTAGAAGGCGGACAGGCGACAACCGAAAACGAATAAACATTGAGCACAAATTCAATTTTATGCTTTCTTTATTTACTTATTTATGCATATGCATGCCAATATATAGGGTGTTCCAACCAAAAAACAAAGCACAGCCGACAGCTCAGGGCTATTCCAAATAGAATGCTACACAAAGCAACAACGTTTACTATATTAATCAATAAAAAAATTAACAATTTTTAATAATAGATCTGGGTTTTCTATCAAAATTACTTCTTGCGTGACTTTTGGGACAGCCATTATTTCTTGCGCGGCTTATGGGACACCCTATATGGATCTCCCTCTGTGGTTGTGTGCTGATTGAATTTGATTTGAGAGCGCTCGCACGCAGCATCTTTAAGTCATCTTAGCAGTCGCCAGCATAAATCCAAACACACGATTTGTGGATCTCTCGCATAGCTGCAGCCACAGCCAGAGAGAGAGAGAGAGAGAGAGAGAGAGAGAGAGCTACGGCCTTGGCGCCCGCATCCGATTTCAAATCTAGCTGCCTGATTTGGTCGACGTGTTGAGCATATTACGTATACGACATGTTCGCGCAAGGCAAACATAAATAAGTATGCGTAGCAAGGCGCTGTGACAGCACCAAATTTATAAGCGTCAGTTGGGCGATAAAATTTGATTGCCGCAAATAAAAACGGTTGCAGATGGGAGGAGTGGGGCGGGGGTTGGGGGCGGTGGTTGATAGGCGTGTTCACGTCCCTGACAGCGGCAGGCAAAACAAGGCATAACAAGGCATAAGCATCAAGGAGCCAAATACCACAAAATTTGTATAGCCGGCCCTAATACAAACGAACACGGCAAATGCCACAGGCAACAACAACAACAAACAACAACAACAACAACCGTTAGTAGCTATAGCAAGCATCAGCTAAAGTCCAAACCCGATGACATATGGCCAAAATGTGTGCGTGCTGTTTAAGTTAAGACCCCGTTTACGTTTCTGTGATTACAAATTTAAGCGGCCAATCCTGCATATGGCCCAAAAGAACATCAATTCGAATTCCCGCTTACACCTCACCGTGGCCCATAGACGTGGCCCTCCCTGCACCTCACCCCTCAACCCCACCCCTGCTCTCCCCTCACTCCTCACCAGCCCAGCACGTTCCACGTTTATGTCTGTTGCTCATATGCCAGCAATTTGGTAATAGAACCACCTCGCCCCACGCCAGCCAGTTCGCCTGTCGAGCGTTTTACAACACTGAAGGCGGGGCGGATCTTTGTAGCAATGGATAGAGGCATATATGGATGGATGGATGGATGTACTACTATATAATTATGGAAACTACTGTAGACTTGGAGATACTACTATATAATTAGATATACGGCTATATACACAGATTGTAGTTGTCTACTATTACTACTACTACTACAATCTGGGAATATAGTAGTATACCATATTAGCAGAAGTCTACTACTACTTCTACTACTATTGTGCAACTGCTATCCACTACTATTATACTACTGCTCTATTTCTATTCTACTAGTATTCTACTACTATTCGAATACTTCTCTACTCCTACTTCTACTACTTCTCTACTACTACTCTACTACTACTACTCTACTACTACTCTACTACTACTCTTCTACTACTCTACTACTACTACTACTCTACTACTACTCTACTACTACTCTACCTACCACCACCACCACTCTACTACTACCTCCACTACCACTCTACCACTAATCCACTACTATTCACTACCACTCTACCATTAATCCACTACTACTCTACTACCACTCACTACTACCACTCTACACTACCCTGCTACCACTCTACTACTACTCACTACCACCACCACCACTCACTACCACTCCACTGCTAATCCACTAGTATTCTAGTACCACTCTACCATTAATCCACTACACTCTACTACCACTCTACCACTACCACCTACTACTACCCTGCTACCACTACTACTACTCTACTCCTACTTCTACTACTACTCTACTACTACTCTACTACTACTACTCTACTACTACAACTCTACTACTACTCTACTACTACTCTAGTACTACACTACTACTACTACTCTACTCCTACTTCTACTACAAATCTACTACAACTCTACTACAACTCTACTACAACTCTACTACAACTCTACTACTACTCTACTACTACTCTACTACTACTCTACTACTACTCTACTACTACTTCTACTTCCCTACTTTACTACTATTTCTAGTACTCTACATTACTACTACTTCTACTTTAATTCTACTACTACTCTACTCGACTACTACTTTGATTACTCGCTTCTACTACTACTCCATTCTAGTACTACTCTATCCTACTACTATTTCTATTCTACTACTACTTCTACCCTAGCACCACTACTCTAGTATGGGAATATAAGAGAATACCTTATAATAGTAGTAGGCTACTCCAAAACTCTACTATTATGTCTACTCTACAACTTCTACTACTATTATACTGCTGTCATACTGCTGTTATATTACTATTATATTATTTTACTGATTGACAACTGTTATACAACTGCTACAGCTGTAAAATACAACTGTTATACTACTATAATACAACTGTTATACTACGATTAAACTACTATTATACAATTATTATTCAGCTGTTATACTCCAATATACAACTGTTATACTACGATGAAACTACTATTATACAACTTTTATACTATTCTTAGACAACTATTATACAATTATTATTCAGCTGTTATACTTCTATTATTGTACTATGATACAACTGTTATACTACTGTAATACAACTGTTATACTACTGTTATACAATTGTCATACAAATATTATACAAGTATTACACTACTATTACACTGTTATTATACAACTGTTATACTACTCTGCAAATCTCACACTTATACAATATAAACACTCCTTATGAATGTTGAATGTCCTTCAAAAGGCGCGTCGGCCTCTGCTGTTTATTCGCACATTCATTGCACACAGCCTCGCCCACCAGGCGTGTTCGTTATTAACGGCTTGTGCCTGCGTCGCCTTTGTTTTCGAGTTCAAAAAAATGCGCCCATTTTAGAGGGAATTTGATAAGGAGACACGCGCTGTCCTTGTCCCTTCTTTGCATTCCATTTAATTAAATTATATCTTAAGCTTTCGTGGTATCCCTAAGACAAATGAAGCAAACAAAAGGCCTAACTATATAGTATATATAGCGAATACACTGTAAGCAAAGCTGAGTGAAAAGTAAAGTAAAGCTGAGTGAAAATAGTTATTTATAGTTTTGTTGTTGTTGTGTTCTTCTGCCATTTGCAGCTGCTTCTGTGGCCGTCTCCTCGTGGACTCTGGTGGCCATCAGCTGCGAGCGTTACTATGCCATTTGCCATCCGCTGCGCTCGAGGTCCTGGCAGACAATTAGCCATGCGTACAAGATAATCGGATTCATATGGCTCGGCGGCATCCTCTGCATGACACCGATAGCAGTCTTCAGTCAATTGATACCCACAAGCCGCCCAGGTGAGTTGTGTGGCGTGGGCTGGGGGCGTGGCCCGTAGAACGTAGTCGATGCTAAGTAGTGGCTGTTGTCATTGTCCTTTCCCCCCCCCCCCCCCTAGGTTTCTGCAAGTGCCGCGAGCACTGGCCCGACCAGGGCTACGAGCGCTTCTATAATATTATGCTGGATCTAATTTTGCTGGTGCTACCGCTGCTCGTGCTCTGCGTGGCGTACATTCTCATAACACGCACTCTCTACGTGGGCATGGTCGTGGGCAAGGATGTCCGAGTGCCGCCCACTGGCAGTGGCAGTACCCAGACGATGGCCACGGCGGCCATAAGCGCTGCGCCCGGCAGCAGCAGCTGCGTTCTGGTCCTCAACGTAACGGCCGAGTACAATGGTAAGTGGTCGAGCTGCCCGCCCACCTTCCTCCGTCCTGCCTTCGCCCCCCCCCCCACAAATCCAAATTGCCCGCATTTTATGTTCACAGAGAGCAGCAGCAGCAGCAACAACAACAACGCCACGCGCAGCACAACAACAACAACAACGGCTACGGCAACAACAACAACGACAACAACGACACTTACAACGACAACAACAACGACTCTGACAACCGTTACGCCGGCCAAGACCCCAGCAGCCTCGCCCAGTCTACGCATCCACGACGCAGCGCTGCGCAGGTGAGCGCTGCCCCCATATAGCCCTTGACCCACCCTCCGACCAGCCACCAGCTGCCCATTATCATGTATTAGTCATGGACCCAAAAATTTCAGATTGCCATTACCATAGCCAAGCACTTAGCATAATTATCTAGCCAAACTGGCCGATATTTGGCAGCATTTCAATGAACTCGACTCTGAAGCTAAGTGGTGCAGAAAGTGGCAAAGGAGCGAAATTCAGATGTAGCCAATTGGATTACTCAAACTGATAGCGTCGTCAGCTGAGTGGGGCAGAGGCGAGAGTAGCTAGTCAAGGACTTACTGAAGTCTCGACGAGTTTTCTAGGATCTTTGCTGGCTAGAGAGGCTAGAGTCTCTAGTATCTAGAAGACTTCCATAGTCAAGTTTATCCAGGGTCTTTGCTGTCTACAGGCAGAGTCTAGAGTATCTAGTATCTAGGAGTTTTCTAGAGACAGGTTTTCCTAGGATCTTTAGTGTCTATAGGCAGAGTCTAGAGTGTTTAGTATCTAGGAGTTTTGTGTAAAGAAGTTTTCCTATTATCTATATCTAGTATCTGGTATCTAGAAGTCAAATGGATGAGTAACTGAATCGTCTATCTATCTATCTTCTTTGAGCTTTCTACAAACAAGTTTACGCAGGACCTTCAATATCTAAAGTTATGTTAACCTTATTAGGCTCTGCCCACTTCTACGTCAAGTCCCTATAGCTCCACTCACACCCACACCGCAAGCTAACAAAACTCAGCTTAGTCTCAGCCTTAACCCAACCGCCCTCACCTGCGAAATCCTTGCTGTAATTCGTTCAACAACTTTCGCAGATCCAACGAGGCCAAGACGCTGGAGAGCAAGAAGCGCGTGGTGAAGATGCTGTTCGTGCTGGTGCTGGAATTCTTCATCTGCTGGACGCCGCTGTACGTGATCAACACGCTGAGCATGTTCATCGGGCAGGCGCTGTACGAGTACATTGACTACACCACGATCAGCTTCCTGCAGCTGCTCGCCTACTCCTCCAGCTGCTGCAATCCGATAACCTATTGCTTCATGAACGCCAGCTTCCGGCGCGCCTTTGTCGACACCTTCAAGGGGCTGCCGTGGAAGCGGGCCGGCACGGCTGGCGGCCAGCTGTCGGCCAGCCAGGCCACCGCCAATCCCGGCCTGGCCATGGGCATGGACACCTGGCGCACGCGCTCGCGCCACGACACCCAGCTGAACTCGGTGGTGTACACGAACAGCGCCGTCGCCGCCGACAGTCCACAGCTCTAAGCTCTAAGCGACCCACATTTCGATTAGTCGTTGTCTATCTAACTCTATATATATATATATATATATATATATATATATATATCTCGATATATATCGCGTGTAAATATGTAAATGTCGCTTGGTTCGTCTTTTTTTTGGTAGTGCTTTTTTTTACATAACAATTTCATATGATTAAGTACTTTTGATGTTTCAATTACATACGATTCCCTCGGGTTCAAACAATAATAAAATGAAAAAAAATAAAAAAAAAAATAAAAAAAAAATAAAAAATTGAAAATAAAACTAAAACTGAAGAAAAAAGGGAAACGAAAGGTTTTACAAGAGGAGCAGTTCGCGCCTGAGGTAAGTGTGGATGGCGTTGAAGCGGCGCTTGACCCACATCCAGGAGACGTGCGCCACTTGCTTGGCCTTGCGCCATTTGGTCAAGGGGCCGTGGAATCTCTGCCAATAGTAGCTGTACTGTTGGAAGTAGTACGGATTGCTCATATTCTGGGCACACCAGCGATGGAACATCATGGCCGAGTGGATCTCATCCTCCTGACGGCGACGCTCGTCGATCTGCACCAGGTAGGGATCGTAGTTGACCTGCAAATCGATCATGTTGACGTCCGTCATGGCCATCGGGTGCGTGTATTGCAAGTTGTAGTTGAAGGGCTCTCCCTCATCCTCCTCATCGGTATCGTTGTCGTACGGCATGTGGTAGAGCCCGTCCGAGCGTGCGCGATAGATTCTCTTCATGTCGGCGCTCTTCATGAGCTGGCACCTGATGACGATGATATCGTGCACGAAGATAAAGCGACGCTTGTCGTAGGTCAGAGCACGGAGTGTGTCCGTCGGATTCTTGTAGAGCACGTAGAACATCTGGTCGTTGAACGCGCGCATCGTCTCCAGTGTGCCCATGCGCGTGAAGAAATAGTAGATGATGTGATACAGATGATCCGGAATATCCGACACGCGCACCCAGTGCCCAACGACGCGAACCAAATCGTTCGTCTCGAAGAACGGCGTGTTCACTGGTGGACGATACGGTAGCTTAGGTTTTCTCTCCTCTACGTAGCTGTCGCTCTCGATGCCCCCGGAATCGTCGTCTTCGTAGTAGTAGCCGTCGTCGTAATCATAGCTCACATTTGGGTTTCTGGCAAAGCTCGTGACTCTGCGCTTGTTCATGCCCGAATTGACATTGACATTGCTGTTGCCGGTCTCCCACAATCGGTGCCTGCGTTGCCCCAACTGACTCAGCAGTATCCTTGGCAGTGGCACTTCGAGTCTGTCCAATCGCACGGCCCTTACAAAGAGCTCATCTATTGGTCCGCCAATGAACGGCGGTAGGTACTCATCGTCTGGATGGCGTCCAGCCCAGCGCTCTCCAAAGGCTTCCAAATCCATTTCAGTACTTTTTTTTTACTTTGTCTAGTTTATTTGAAAATTTTTAAATATATTCTTTTATTTTTTTTTTTTTTTTTGGTAATTTTCTTATTTGCCAGGAAACTAAAACTAATTGACAGCTCGAGCGAGACTTCTGAGTGACAATTTTGAATGGCAAAAATTGACATTCTGTATATCGATGAAATATACATCGGATGTAGAACAAGTTTATCGAACAGTTGAAGGAACAGCGTTGCCACCTGTGATTTTTGCAAGCGATTCCATTTCAAGTGTTCACAACAAACGTTGCTTGCACAACTTGCGGCACGTGGCCTTACGTTCATATTATGTAAGCTAACAACCAGTCTAAGTGGCCCAGATTATGCAGGCAACGGAGGGCAGCCAAGCAAAGGCACTTCATATGCAGGCAAGGCAGACTCAGCATTCAAATCATCAAATATTATACACAAAACTTCATTTCACTAAATATCAAGTTTATTTGTTGTGCGAAAAGTAGTGCAGCTGAAGGGGAAATGGTCAAAAATATAAGAAAATATTTAAAAATGTATAAAAAAATAAAAAAAATATAGAAAAATATAAAAAAAATATAAAAAAATGTAAAAATTATAGAAAAATATAAAAAAAAAAGTAAAAAATATAAAAAATTATAAAAAGTATAACAAAAATATTTTAAAAAATATAAAAAAAATAAAAAAAAAAACAAATAATAAAAAATATATAAAAATATATAAAAATATGTAAAAAATATAAAAAAAATTTTAAAAAAGTATAACAAATATATTAAAAAAATTAAAAACCAAACATAAAAATATATAAGAAAATATAAAAAATAAAAAATAAACAATATAGCAAAAATATTAAAAATATATAAAAAAAATGAGCAAAAAAGAAAAAATATAAAAGATATAAAAAATATAAAAATATATATAAAAATTAAAAAAATATAAAAAATTTAAAAAAAAATATAAAAAATATAAAAAATATTTAAAAAAATTAGAAAATATAAACAAAAAATAAATAAAAAATTATTTTAAAATATTAAAAATATATATAAAAAATATTTAAAATACATAAAAACTTATAAAATCATATAAAAAATATAAAAATATATTAAGAATAGTAAAAATATGTATAGAAAAAATATTAAACAATTTAACAAATAAAAAAAATGTAAGAAATTTTAAAAATATATAAAAATATAAACAAACAAACAATTTTTTTTTAAACATAAAATATATATAAAAAATAAACAAAATATAAAAAATATAAAAAATATTAAAAATATATAAAAAATATAAACAATATATAAAAAAATATTTGCAATATTAGAATATCAAAAGCAAGAATCAGAAATAATACTTATATGGTAAGAAGTCGTGGTTCGTTCAGTCTAAAATTTTCCCCAGGCTTTATGGACACTTTAAGCATAGAGTATACAAAATTTCAGGTCTTTAGCTCAAGTTTTCATATAGCATTTGGATTAGTTTGTGGGCAAGGTGCAGCTGCTGCTGAGCACATAATAAAAAAGTATTTTAACAGCTCGATCTGATATTTAACTTAAACAATTGTCTAAAAAATAAATAAAAATGATCTAAAATAGTATCACTGTCTGTCTGCTCTGTAAACACTTTGCTAGAGTTTCTGCTTTAAAATATGAGTAATAAAAATATATAGGAAAGTTAAAAAATTATATAGATCTAGTCGAAGTCTTTATGTATAATTTTTAAATTTTTCTAAATAATCTAAAATATTTGCTAAGCGCTTCTTGAGCTATAATAAGATGAAAACAACTCGACTGCTGTGCATAGCTGCCTCAGCTGTTATTGTTTACGAAATAAGATTATAAAATTCTGGGTAAATTACACTTGACAGAGAAATTGTTGTAAAATTTGATGAAGTCCTTGGATGATGTGCTTTGCATACATATATAGTGAGGGAGGCACGTGCTAAGGCCATTGTTGTGGCTAATGAAGAAGGAGCAAGAATAGTGTTGACAAGCGACGCTTGGCTTGTGCCAAATTCAGTTACAAAGAAAGAGAGAGAGAGAGAGTAAGAGAGAGAGAGAGAGAGAGAGATGGATAACTGTATTGCTCTTAATTGTCACCACAGTTGCTGTGCAACTACCCAAATGGCCATTTTAAAACCCGGCTGACCTGGCACGCCCTTGCTCGAGCCGTAAGCGGCTTGGGTGCGACGTTTGCTTTCGCCGCCATCGTTGGGCCTGCAATTAAAATGTTCATTTGGCCTGCATCAATTATATAAAGAAAAAAAAACAAGAAAATGCCGGAAAATGAAAGATGAAAGATGAAAAATGCAAGCAAATAGAGCGAGCGAAGCACTCGGCTAAGACTGTTGAAAGCAATTTAAGCTGCTTTGCACATTGTGCCATTAAGATGAAATATATTAATTTCCGCATCGAACTGAAACAGCAAGAGCAACAGCAACAGAAATGTCATCGACCGACCACCACAAGGCACCTAACCAATTTGGCTGCCGCAAACGAGCTGTGACCTGGGCCGCCTGGGGATCAATTTCAAATTAGAAAAACCCGAACATGTTGCGAGCTGGCAAAAGGTGAGCTCAAGAAACATTTCCGATGCGATTTCCCTGTGGGCAAATTAAGCAGACCTCCTCCAGCCAGGAAAATAACAGAACAGAACTCCTATTACCTCTATACGTCTTTCAGCAATGAGACTTGAACTGCGCTCAGGCGTCTGCCCAGACGCTTTGTTTTATGTTACGTTCTGTGGGGCACGTTATGCTGGCTATGTTGTGAGACCAGTGGCTGATTGTACGTTGTACGTTACGTTATTGCTGTGTTGGTGTGCTATTTTATATTCGTTACGTCAGATTCCCTTACATTGGTCAGACCTACGTAAGTGCGACTTATGTTAGGCTGCCTTACGTTTGTCTGACTGACGTTAGTTTGCCTTACGTTAAAGTGCCTTACGTTGGACTGCTTTACGTTAGCCTGCCTTACGTTAGTCTGCCTTACGTTAGCATGACTTACGTTAGACTGCCTTACGTTAGCATGACTTACGTTAGACTGCCTTACATTAGTCTGACTTACGTTAGTCTGAATTACGTTAGTTTGACTTACGTTAGTCTGCCTAACGTTATGCTGCCTTACATTAGACTGCTTTACGTTCGACTGCCTTACGTTAGTGTGCCTTACGTTAGTCTGCCTTACGTTAGCATGACTTACGTTAGACTGCCTAACGTTATGCTGCCTTACATTAGACTGCTTTACGTTCGACTGCCTTACGTTAGTGTGCCTTACGTTAGTCTGCCTTACGTTAGCATGACTTACGTTAGACTGCCTTACGTTAGTCTGACTCACGTTAGTCTGAATTACGATAGACTGCCTTACGTTAGATGGTCTTGCGTGATACAGCATTACGTTAGAGTGCCTTACGTTGGGCTGCCGTACGTTAGACGACCTTACGTTGGGCTGCCTTAGGTTAGACGACCTTACGTTAGTCTGACTTACGTTAGTCTGTCTTACGTTATACTGCCTTACACTACTCGGCCTTACATTAGGCTGCCTTACGTTACCTCAAATTACGTTACCTTATCATACATTGCGTTACGTTGCCCTATCATACCTTATGCTGTGTTATTTTATGCTATGTTAAGTTACATAAACTTCCGTTAAGTTATCTAATTTTATCTTGTATTACGTAACTTAACTATATTAGCTCCCATCTTTATCTTCGCTTACGTAAAACTGCTGTTAAAAATGTATGCTAACGAATGCAAGGTTTCGAACCACTGTGCACAGCTGCTTATTTGCATGCATCTGGCTTGCAAAGGCGGAGCTGGTGTGCATTTTGATTCCAGGCTGATGCCTGTCCGAGCTGGGCGCTCGACGTTGCCCGGCACTCGAGACTGTTTGTGCTTGGCGCGCACTGTTTGCCAGTTAGTTTCAAACGGTGCCATTAACGAGCCTGTTAACGGATTTAAAACAATAGCAATTCACCTGCTGTAATTGGGTTAACAGCGGCGAAGCCGTTGCAACTGGATCAACAGGATTCGCCTGCCAACTAATTTGTCAGCCTGGCTGAAAGCTTAAGCAGACCAGACTGAATATAGATGGCACCCAGCCAAGCTGACACAGAAATACTGAAATTTTCATTATATCATTTCTTTGCTTTGTTTCGTTTGTTTTTTTTTTGTTTGCTTGTGTATGATAGCCAGACAGACACGATGGCAGCTGAAGAAGGCGGTGGATCTGCGAGTTCCTAATTTTAATTTGGGTATATTTTATGCGAGTTTTAAGATTGGTTTTTGGAAGTATATAGTATATATTTATTTATATTAAAAATAAATTAGATTGTATATAATAGTAAAAAGAACATATTTTTTCTAATATAATATTTTACATATATTTTTTTATATTCTTAAAATATAATATAAATTATGCTCATTTAAAACTATAAAAAAATAAATTAAAATAAAATTACTTTTCGTTTAATATTTTATAAAATTATATTTCGTATAAAATATATTAAGAAAAAAAATTTTAATTTTAGTATTTTATGTATATATTTTTAATCTTTATTAAAATTATATTACACATAAAATATTATTAAATTATTATTTATTATAAAATTAGAATAAAAATATAAAAGCTCAAAGCTCAATATTTAATTTTTTTATTTATTTATTAATTTTTTTTAATTAAATTTATTTGCCGCATATTGTCAGAGACTCTTTAGCGCATTTATCACTTAATTTACCTTAACTTATTAACTTATTAACTATTATAATAATCTATATATTATATGCATATTTGCAACATTTAGCTTCTCCGAAGGTCGAGGGCATGTAGCCTCTTCGGTCTCCTTCTGCCTCGGTTGTTGGTTTAATATATATATTTTTTATTTATTAAAATTTTATTCTACAATAAAAAAAAAATATTGAAATTTAAATTAACATATTTGAAATATGTAAATATAATAAAAATAATATTAACTATTTTTGTCTACAGTAAAATAAAAATGTCTTATTAAATTTACAATTATTTTAATAAATATTTATATAATATATAAATATAATACTTTTTGTTACTCAAATTCATATGTTAAACTTCAAAATTGCAATTCCAAATATTTCTTTTAAATCCAATGACTCTTCGTTTGGCTCTCGCAGAAATGTTAAGTCAGAAGCTGGCTGTCTACTGTCTCACGCTCTGCCTCCTTTCTCTCTCTCTCTCTCTCTCTCTCTCTCTCTTCATGCCTTGAAGCAAACTGTTGTTAGTTTTTCACACAGCATTTTCTTTGTGCCTTAAGTAATTTAATTTATGTGCTTCACACACACACACGCTGTCAGAGAGAAAGAAATAAAAAGCACAAAAATTAGAGATCCGAGTACACATAATAAAAGCAGAAATAAGCAAATCCCACATGCTGGCCAAAAAATGTTGGCTATGCCATATGTAGTGATTGTCATTGTTGCTGTTGTTGTTGTTGTTGTTGTTGTTGTTGTTGTTTTATTCTCTAGTTATTTACATAGTCACTGTGACAAAAACCAAATTGTAACTGCCTGCGGAATTTCAGTCGCTATAACTTACCCCAAGCACTGTCCCGGCTGCAGCTGTGCCCTGCCCTGCCTTCGGCCCAAGGACACTTCGACTTTGGCGCTTCGAGCTTCATATTGCTTCATTCATGCCACTTTCTGCGGCGTCGGCAAAAGCAACAACAAAACGAAATCAAATAAAACGAATGGAGAAAGTCGAGCGAAGTTAGACGAATAATAAATACACTAACTGAGCGCCCAGTGGCAGAGAGTGAAGGGCAGCAGAGAGAGACAGAGAGAGAGAGAGAGAGAGAGAGAGCTATGGCAATTTGTCGTGTGGGACTCTTAGCTACGTTACACGCCTCATGACAAGCCGATATGGCTCAAGGCAGCTGCTCACAGTCTGAGCTACAGATTTGCCTGCGGACTTCGGACTGTGGACTTCTGCTGTAGGTTTGCGGCTGAATGAGCTTTGCTTCTGGAACTGGACTCTAACCGAGTGCGAGAAATGTGCAATAACTGAGTTATGAGCCCTGTGCACTGGCCGGACCTCTTAAATATCGGAAATATCGTATACCCTGTAGCCCAGTGGCTCGCCACGACAACTCATTGTCGCCCTAATGAGACTATTTGTTGGCATCAGGTGACATTATTCATGAGCTCTTTTCAGCCGACGCTGCACTGGCCACAGGCCGATAGAGAGAGAGCTAGAGGGATGAGGGTCCATGCCAGCCGCAAGGCTACTCAATATTGAACCACAATTGATCTATAACGAAGCTCCGTTCAGTCTGATTTATTGAATGGCCTAGGCCAGTTTGTCGGCTAGCCAAATGCCTTAGCTTTAAGCATAGACCTTAATACCGAAGACTCCGCATTTGCAAGCGTAGTAAGCTCCCGGGCTTTAACTGGACTGAGTTTCATTGGGACAAAGAGTTTGAGGCCCAGGACAGAGGTGAAGCTTAGTTAAGGAGGAGGCTAGACTACTTTAGTTGTCCGAACGTTTCTCTGGTCCAGCTGAAGGCAAGACCTTAACTAGCCCATCAGGAAGTCTGGAAGAACAAGGAGACAGAACTGTGAAGCTGAGTTAAGGAGGAGTCTAGACCTAAGACAACCAAAGGTGCCTCAGGGCTAGACCTAGGGAAGAGGTTAAGGGCTAGGCCTAGCGAAACTCCGCAAGAAATTTCGACTTTCGACACTCGAACTAGGACAAAGAACAATTACGTTGAGCTAAGGAAGAGCCTAGACCAAGCGAACCTTCGGGCAAAGTTCCCACCTTAGACATACGAAGGATTCTTTAGTCAGCCCAAGGGAAGAGCCTAGAAGAGACTAGTCTAAATCGAAGTCTAAAACTGGCTCAAGGAACAAAGAAGCTGGGGTTAAGAGGTGTCTAGACCAAGAGCACCTTCGGATAAATAATAATATCGAAGACTCCGACCTTCGAATATCTAAAAACTCCCATATCTCAGAACTCCGATGGTTGCTATGGCCTAGACTTAGGCAAGAGCCTGACGAGCTTAAGGGGAAGTCAGGAGCTAGGCCAATGAAGGCTACAACTAGGTCAATGAAGAAGGAGGAGTCCAGCTGAAGGGAACCCTCGGATAAGCTAGCTCCAAAGCTCCGACCTCATTTAACCCAAGGTTCGCCTAGTCTGGACCCCTCCTTAGCTCAGCTTTACTTCCCTCTGACCTAGTTTCCTCTTCGTCTTCTTCTTCTTCTTCGCTTGACATCGATATCTAATCCCTGATTAAATATTCCGACCCCAATTATCCGAGGGTTCCCTTGGGCTACACCCCGCCTTAGCTCAGCTGCTTTGGCCTAGTTTCCGACTCCCCCCACCCCACTCCCCTACTTTATCTCTCTCTCCCTTTGGAAACTATAAGGAATTCCACAATTTAAAATCATTAATTGTAGCTATCTATGGCGCTATCGAGTCGGGGCAGCCTTGAGAGCCTCGTCCTTATATGCTTAATCAAATGAACACCAAATGAAACTGAGACTTTAATCAAATGCAAATAAATATTCAGGGCACGCATCAAGAGCTTGGGAATTACCGGCCGGCAGAGGCAACGGCTCGAGTAACAACCGCAGACACAGCGGGTCAATTGGGGACGGAGAGGGCGGCCCCAAACAGTTGACTGGCGCACATCCGGTGGAGGCATCAGCTCCCCGCGGTCAATCATTAAATAAACAAACGCCAAAGATGAGGCCAGGCCACTTGAACCGTGGCAAGGCAGTGGGCGGCCAAACTTGGACGCCGATGATGCCCATGATAATGATAATAAAGATGCATGATAGTTCCCATCAACTGGGCGAGCGAGCGAGCGAACGCCGCCGCCACGAGCGATGCCAGCAAAGGGGTCGAAATTGAGATTTTGTTGGCATTGGAATTAAGGAATAAGGCCTACGTCAAGGCCCAGTCGCAGGCAGTTCATTTTGTGTGTGTCCTGGTCATGTCCTTGCCGTGTCCTGGACGTGTCCCAGCTGCCAGCTGCCAGCCCTCGAAGCGTGAGAACTTGTAAACGAGTGTGAACGTATATCCTGGACCAATTATGGCCGAGTGCGGGCAGTCCCAGTCCCCATTTCGTACTGCCCGCTGGCAATTACGCATCGTAAGTGGAACAGTTGAGCGCGAGGTTATATTTAGATTATTCATAAACCATTTGCCAGGACTCGCAGGACTCGCGGCGATAGCTGCAGACAGCGTGACAAATGCTCCTTCCGCCAGGACACGTACGTATTAATCGATGCACTTATGCTGGCGCCCATCTCTTTACCCCCATCTTACACTCTCTCTCCTCTCTCTCCACTCTCCTCTCTCTCTCCCTTGGCTGGCCATTAAATCTTATGAAAACTTTTCATCTTTCGCGGGCATCCGCTGCCCCTTGGCCCGCCGTCTTCTGGCTATTGTTAATTATTTTTTATGTCTGCCCTCAGCCAGCTAGCCAGCTCCTGGTCGCCCAGTCTGGGCGCTCATCCAGCCATTGCTCGCCTGTAATTTGATTGTTCCCAGCTTTGTTGTCCTCGTAAGCTGCTGCTGTTTATGACACTGCGACGTGCTCTTCACGCTGCCCGCGATCCTCTTAGTCGCACAGCTGGCAGCACTTGATGGCCTCCTCCTGCTCCTGCCCCAAGAGCCCAACGGAGCTCGAATTGTGGCCAGCCTAGGCTGCTCCTGAGTGCCTACAAAATACAAATGGATTCACTTCTGACTGAATAGTTTCATCTAATTGAACTCAAACGCATTCGATTTGCTCGATTGTTGTTAACGAGGCGACGATTCCTTGCGGCAGCTTCAATTGAATGCCAAAAAGTTTGGCCAACTCGATTTGGGCCACTTTAAGCTTGCAGCGATGTCGTTGACATCGGGGAGACGCATTGGCTGGGAATCAGTTGAGCCAGCTCCAATAGCCACTTAAAGCTTGAGCTGCAGCCATTCGCTGTGCTTTGGCCCTTTCGGCCAGCTGTTGACAATGCCATTGCTGTTCAATGGGCCAAAATGCTGAGAGAGTTCTGGAGACATGCCATTTGTTAATTACGCTGCAGACTTTGCACTGGGCTAAAACAATTCCAGCTGGCTGCGTCGAGTTTGGCCAAAATCTGTTGCAACTGGCGTGGCCAAGGAATATTCCAATTAAAAGTGTTGCAGGATAATCAAGCGGAAGCAAGGCTGAATCTAATTGCATTTCCAGTTGATTCAGCGTTGCACAATTTGGCTAACAACAAAAGCTGGCTAAGCACACACACACACACACACACACACACACACACACACACACACACACACACACACACACACACACACACACACACACACACACACACACACACACACACACACACACACACACACACACACACACACACAGGGCCTCTAAAATGCTTGTCAAATAGTTTTTAGCGGCCAAAACTCAGCTGGGCAAACATGCTCTAGACATAGGCGAAGGCACGCGTAAGCCTCGCCTGCCACGCCTACCACGCCTCTCTGGCCGCAGCCAGAGCCACTTAGGCTCGCCTCTAGCCTGGCCAGCAACACACGACCCAGGCGCGCTGCTGGCCATTGAGGTCTGATTGCAACGTGACTGTGCATTGATTGCACTTTCGGCTAGGCGAGAGTAGGCCGCACTTGGCTATACCCTAGGCATGGATACCTTAAAGAGATAGGCAAGGCATACGCTAGACATACGCTTTAGCTATATGCAGCTATATCTGTACAATCTGTGCACTTCACAGGGTATATGCTTAGCTAAGCACTTGCTCTTGCCGTTGCGTTGTTTGTGTTGCTCGGCTTGAAAGTTAAATGGCCAAAAGCTTTGGCGGCACGTAAATTGCTGTTTGTATTTAAATGACTCTGCCAGCCAGGACTCACGCGACACACACACACACACACACACACACCGATACACTACTTAAGTGTGTGTGTGTGTGTTGGCATGCTTGCTGGCAGGCAGCCAATGTTAGTCGGCATATTGGAATTCCTGTTGCGAAGCCAACTGATTATAAATGCCCAATGGTAAGCGAGTTGAGCCAAGGGCGTTTGGCCAAAATACTTGGAAACACTTTTAAGTTCAAATATTGATTGATTTGATTAAGCGAAGCTCTGTAATTAAAAGCAATTTGGAGTCGAGCATAGTTGCATGGAAGCTTCTTTGTCGAATTAAGTCTAAATTACAAGCATATTTATGCTATACAAAATCGTTTGCGGTCGGAGAGGTATGCGAGAGCAGCAGATAATGTCAATCAAGGCGAACATTTCTATAAACTTTGTATATATATATATACATTAGAAAAGAAGCAGAGAAGGAAGGAAGAAGGAAGGAACTTGTTCTTAGGCCTTAGACAGTGATTAGGCAACTCAGTTGAGATAAACACAAAAGAATTATTTGAATAACGTAAGAAAAGTCACTTTGCTTACGATATTTGCAGACAAACCTACATACATACATATATTTCTATAGATATTTCAACTTGCACCGATTCGCTCGCGCTTTATTTTATTTGACTCAATTTCATATAGCCCTTCGCTAGTCAACTTCTCTGCGGCCAATGAGAAGCAGAACGATCCTGTCTATGTAGCCATTTCGCTCTCACGCACAGCAACAGCGGCTACAATGAGCAGCCACAGCTATGTTTGTCTCGCTCACACGCTCGCAGTACATTGTCTGCTGGTACAGCTGGGCCGAGCCTATGTGCAGTAAGAGCTATATTTGTCTCGCTCTCATCCATATAGTTTGTGCCTTAGCATAGAAGCTGCAAATGGGAAGTGTTTAGCTCAGACGCAAACTCATTCGGCTCAGAGCGCTCAGCCTCATACTCATACGCAGCCAATCAGAACGAAATTGTACAGAAATTCTGCTACGACTTAATTTCCCAAAGAAATTCCAACTCAATTTCAGCACAATAAACAATTCAATTCAATTCAGTTATTTTGCGGAATATTTCCACAATGACAATTTAATTATAAATTTCTCCTTTTCGAGTCGCTCTGTGTACTGAGTTACCTTTGCGTTTACCTTTGATATGCGAAAACTATGCACACATGGCCGCCTCTGTCTGCTGCTGCTGCTGCTGCTGTTTGTCTAATACACATATTGCGTATACGACATGCGGCCTGGGTTATTTCACAAAAGGTCAACTGGCCTCGGGGCGCCAGAGAGCTGCAAATGTGAAATGTGAAATGTGAAATGTGAAATGCTTTTTTCGGGCCACTTATTAAAAATTCAATAAATACGTTTGCATGAAATATTAAGAAACATTTGCCAGCGGCCACACAAATGCTATTTGAATGCGAACAGCGGAGCTTAAAGCGTGAGTTGAGCAAGAGAAACTAATTCGATGCCAACACGACTATTATATCATGTGTTTGTTTGGGTTGAGTGATCGTTGCCAATGCCTAAAGTTGTTGTTTTTGTTGTTTTTGTTGTTGCTGCTGATGTTGATGCATTGCCACAAAGAAATCAGTGGGCTGTAAGAAACGTCCGTTGACAATTTCGATTTAATGGGCGACTCGACGGGGGGGCGTAGGGGGGGCGTGGTCCAGTGCAAAATCAAGCATTTCCAGCAGCTCGGCAATTGCCCGTTGCGTTGTGTTTGCTTCGCTTTTTCGTCCATTTTTTTTTTTTTTTGGGCGCTTCCGCTTCCGTTTCCGCGTCACTGCGCCGAGGCTGTGTGAAATATTTGCGGACCGAAACGCATAAAAATGTTGTAAAACAAAGTGAGCGCCAGCCGGCAAGAGCCTAAAAACTAAACTTTCCTTTATTTATATATATTTAAGAAAAAAGAAAATTTAGAGTGGCAAAAGTAAAGGAAAACAAAAGAAGAGAAGAGCAAAGAAAAGCAAAGAAAATAACATAAAATACAAAGAGAAGTAAAAATAAAAGTGCAAAATAAAGCAAATAAAGGCTGGGGCGGAGCGCTGAGCTCATGTGGGCGCCAGTTGACGGCAACCCGTCAACGCTTGTCGCCACAGCCGCAGCCACAGCCCGAGTCAAAGCCGAAGCCAAAGCAAACGTTAAGTACGACTTCAACAACAACAACAACAACAACAACAACAACAACAACAACAACAGCAGAACTGACGAAATAACTCTTCAGATAATCACACACGCTCAAGTGTAATTATAGATGTGTGTGTGTGGGCTGTGTCCTTGACTTTGGCTCAACCTCAAGCTGGCAGACAAACTTGTTCCCTAGCGGTTTTTCACAGTGACAGCAGCAGCAGAAGCAGCAGCAGCAGCAGCAGCAGCATCCACAGCTCAGCAAATCAATTGAAGTTTATTGCTCTTAAAGTTGCCACATAATTGCCTCTCATCATCTACGTGTGCGCATGGGTTAGTAGGGTCTCTGACGGACGGCCTGAGCCCAGGTTGGATTGTAACAAAAGTTTATGCGACTCACTCGATTAGGATATAATGAAGATTGTGTGCGCATGTTATGTTAGCTACACAAATATATATATGCAAATATACATATATACACATATTTATATTCTGATTCTTAGTTAATTGTTGGTGCCTCACGAAATCAATTAAGAAGCAACTCAAGTCAACCAATAAAGTTAGAGTGTAGAGTTGTGTAGAGTTTGCAGTGGCGCAAGCTTCATGGGAGAGAGAGAGAGAGACAAATATAGCTGTTGCTGCACTTGGGCTCAGCTCAGCTGCGGCAGCTGTTGCACTAGCATAACAGCAGGCGATCCACTCCAAGCGTGTGAGCGAGACAAACACAGCTGCAGCTGCTCATAGTTGCGTCTGTTGCTGTGATTTAGAGAGAAATGGCTATACAGATAGGATCGGTCTGCTTGTTATTGGACAAAGAGAAAGTGAAAATGACTCTGAATAGCTGATTGCTGCGATTGGCATTTGTTGTAATAGAATGCATAAGCAGCTGGGCCTAGCTAGCTGTGATCGACCAATGTTATAATTAGAGCAGTGCAATAGGCTATATATTTATGTGCATGCAGTGCAGTTGGCTTGCAGATATATAATACTTTGTTGTCATGGCAAATATATTTTGTGCTAAAGCCGCTTTCGCCTCTGCTGTGACTTTTGCCAGTTGGTTGCTGCTGCTAATTGAATTCTATTGCATAGTGGTCGTCCTCCTCTCTCTCTCTCTCTCTCTCTCTCTTTTAATTGCGTCCAGTTGAGTTAGTTTGTGGTCTGCAGTTCAGTTAAAGCTCGAATGGAAATTCTTAGGCACTTAATTGTGCATGCGTTACGTATACGCACAGCACACACAGAGGGCACTGGCCAGAGCACAGGCTGTGCCATGCGTATGTCATTTGGGCAGCTATCTGAGCGTCTTTTGATTGCGATAAGTGCCACAATTTGTTGCTCATTTCGTCGTGGGCGTGCAAAGGCTGATTCTGCTCAATTTTTTTGTTTGTCGGGCGCAGGAGCAGGGCAAATGACCGGGAGATAAAGTAGAGATGTCCACTTGCTGCTGACGCGGCCAGTTGAGCGCTATATAATTGGACGGCTGGAAAATCGATGGCATTAAAGCCAAGCCAAGAGCAATTCCAATCTTAAAGGTGACCCGAGAGCAGCAGCAATAGCAACAGCTTCGCACCTCAGGCTGGCAATAAAAGAGCTGGAAAAAAAAACAACAACAACAAAAAATTGTGAAATGCCATCAAATGACTTGGTCAAAGGGGATTACGCACTTAATTAATTCGTTCGAATCGGCTACGTGGAGCATTTAAGCTGCTCGCCCCGCGGCCAAATGGGCGACATGTCAATACGTTTTTAATATACTTGGCTCGGTTGTCCGTGGCCCGCGGAACCCCGGGGAATATTTGCTTTGATTTCGTGTACCGAGCTCACAAAGAACTCTCCTATTCATTATGTTTACAATTTAATAAATATTTTGTGGCAATATACGCGCTCGGACTATGGCCAGCGCCAGCATTCCGAAGTCCAAATCAGCAGCGAACACAAAGCGCGCCGGGCGGAGAGGCGAACGGACAAACGGCAAATAATTGAGGCAGCCAGAAATAAAATAAACTAACAAGAGCATGGCCACCGGATATGAACGACTGCAGAATACGCTGTAATTGATTTTGTACATAAATAAAAAAAATGTATATAAAATTTAAAATAAATATTTAGTATAAAAAAATATAAAAAATAAATATTAAATAAAAATAAAATGAATATTACATATATAAAAAATGGGATATATAAAAAATAAAATATAAAAAATAAATATAAAATGTCAAATAAATGTTAAAAATAAAATAAATAATAAAAATATAAAAATAAATATATATACATATATATATAAATAATAAATATTAAATACAAATAAAATAAATATAAAAAATATATAATACTTAAAAATAAAAATAGAAAATATAAAAAAATATATATATACATATATATAAAATAAATATTTAATATAAAATAAACATAAAGTAAAAAAATATTTAAAATAAATATTAAATAAAAATAAAATAATATTACATACATATATAAGAAATGTGTAATATAGTAATATAAAATAAAAATATAAAAAATAAATATAAAATAAATGTTAAAAATAAAGTTAATATTAAATACAAAAAAATATATATATACATATATAAAATATAAAATAAATATGTAATACATAAAAAAAATTAAAATAATATATACTAAGTATAAATAAAATAATTATTATATAAAAAATATTAGCTAAAGAGTAAATAAAATATATGTAAAATATAAAAGAAATATAAAAATATTTAAAAATTTTTAAATATTAAATAAATGCTAAACATAAAAGAAATATTAAATATATAAAAAGATATATATAAAATATAAAATAAATCCTAACGAAAAAAGAAATTAAATAAATATAAAGAAAATAAAAATATATTAAATAAAAAATAAATATTGAATACAAATTATATATTAAACTATAAAATAAATATAAAACAAAACAAAATATTAAATATTGAATAAATATTATTAAAATAATAATATAAAATAAATATAAAATATAAAACAAAACAAAATATTAAACATTGAATAAATATTATTAAAATAATAATATAAAGTAAATATAAAATACCTTACTCACGCTAAGTACCCACCTGCCAACCAATATACCCGTTGTCACTTGGCCAAACGTGTGCTAAGCAAAGAAATCGCTCCTCCGACCCAGAGACAAGAAAATCTGGCTGACGGAATGTTTATTGCTTTGTTTGTTTAACCATCAGCAAATCAGTTGAGCTCTCGTTTCATTAGGTTTTTAATTGAATTGAATTGAATTGAATTGAATTGAATTCAATTGAATTGCAGCAGGCATTGCCCCTGGCCGGAGGGAGACGAGACGGGGCTCGATTCCTTTATGAATTGGATTAGCAAAGCATAAGCAAATACATTAAAGCATTTAGTGCCGGCTGAGCCAATGCAGCCTGACGTCTGCCGCTTGACTCCTGTTTGCCGGCGACTCAACTTGCATTAGCCAGATTTCCTTCATTATTCATATCGAGCTTCAACACTTTTCCCCATATTAAATAAACAACCAATAAGTGTGTTAGGACCCTGCTCTGGCTGAAGCTCAGTGTGTGATTAGCAGCTGCCCTAAGCACTGTGATTTACACTCACACAAGAGCTCTCTCTCACACACACACACACACATTGACACTGTCACTCACTCACACACACCCACTCGCATCGAGAGCTGGTCGAGTGCTGTGCTTCCTCATACGAAATCCATTTTAATAGGATTATTGAATAATTTCTGTTTTTCCTAAATGCAATTTTCCGAGTACGTTTTTACCTCGAACATGTGTTTATAAGCCAAAGCACGAGTTTCTACTTGGAAAAGCAACTAGCAGCTGACCGACTAGAATATACCCTGGGCAATCTGACAATGGAGAGTACGTGTGGGACGCTTCTCTTATGCATTCGAACGGCAGGACGAAAGAGGACTGATGCTGATCGAATATTTCTGTACTTGAAGGACACACGGAAGGACCCTAAAGTCTTTTCATATTCATTTTAAGAATATGCCAAGTTTAAAGAAGGACGAAAGCAGGCTAGTTACCAAGGATTTATCTACCTTCAGAAAGGACGAAAGGCCGATTAAGGCTATTGATTCTGTTTAAGAATATGCCAACTTAAGGGAAGGACGAAAGGACGTGAAAGGCATGTTATCAAAGAATTCTATACTTTAAGGATACCCGGAAGGACGAAAGAGGCTATTGGGTCTGATGAAGAGTATACTAACTTTAAGGTAGAACGGAAGGACGAAAAGGGCTAGCTATCAAGGAAGGACGAAAAGGTTTATTGATGCTGATAAAGAACTTCCCAACTTTAAAGAAGGACGACGAAGGCTATTTACCAAGGACTTTTATGCTTTAAGGATACACGCAAGGACTATAAAGGCTATTGATTTTAACTGAGAATATTCCCACTTTAAGCAAGGACAACAGGTCTATAAACGCTAGTTATCAAGGAGTTCTCTACTTTAAGGATAAATGAAAGGACGAAGAAGGCAATTGGGTCTAGTCAGGAATAGGCTAGCTTTAAAGAAGGATGCAGAAGGCTAGCTAGCAAGGATATCGGTGCTTGAAGAAAGGAGATAAGGACAACGAATGAAGGATTTCTATACTTCAAGGACACACGAAAGCAGAAAAATATTCAGATAACAAATTTAGACACTTTAAGGATTAGTGGAAGGACAATAAACCTACAAATTCTGTTCAAGCTAGTTTCGGTTAGTCATCCCGATCAAGAATCTATATACCCTTCCCTTAGTGGCCTTCCACCGTAGGTTGTCAGCAGTTACTTTCCATTAGCAGCACCGCTGAGCGGGGCATGAAAAGCTCGACTAGGATTATGTAAATTTCTAGTTTAGTGAGTTAAGTTAATTATTAATGTAATTGAATTTATGGCTTGTATTTGCGCAAGTAAATTCGGGCGCTCATTAGGCAAAGAACTTCTGTCGATGCTATGATTAAAATATAAGTTCCCGGTAAGGCCAAGCGAGGGCAGGCGGAGAAGGACTCGTATTTATTTGAAATTTCCACAATTTCTTTGCCAGTTAAAAGGCAGAAAGTCTGAAGGCAACTTCAAAGGCGAAACTCGGTTAACTAGTCTGGCTCGTGGCCAGGTGAGAGTTGCCGGTCAGAGCCAGAGCCAGAGCCAGAGCCGAAACAGCGAAGCATACAAAGAGCCGATCCCGATCCCGATCCCGATTCCGATTCCGATTGTAGTCCCAATCCCAGGCCTAGCCTAACTAGACCAGGCGGCTGTCACTCGACGCAGAAGGCCCAACGAATGCCGGTTATAAATTTCATGCGAACTTAATTAGATGAGCGGCAAGAGTCGGCTCTGTGCCCCCGGGGGGAGCGTGGAGCAGGAGGCGGGGAAATTGTGGCTGTCATTTGCTCCTGGCATGTGGAGCATCTGGCATTTGGCAGCACGTGTGTGTGGGTGTGTGTGTGGGAGATTCGGGAGTTTCGCCAAAGTTTAGCTGCCAGGGCATAAAAATATGCCAGTTTGATTTTAATAAAAACGAAGGCAACAACTGCGCCAGCATCGGCATCAGCGTTGGCCCCATGCCCCAGCTTAAGCGGAATCAAATGTACATCGGGAGCCAGGGTGTTGGCCCGAGTTAACCTAGCCCTATCTGAGGGGGCAATTATGCCGAAATTACAAACTTGTTATCTCATTTATGGCGTCAGCTGTGTGTATTTTTGATTTCCTGCTATGATTTTTCAAGACATCCGACCTTAAGTGTGGCAGCCAGCCCCAGCCCCAGCCCCAGTCCGGGCCACACCCACAGCTCCCGACAGGTGCAGGCGCTGGCATGTGCGTGTTTCCACAAATTTTTAATTAAAAGTCGGCCGGCAAGGCGCCTAGCTGAAACTACTCATATAAGAGATACTCTCTCGATACATATATATATAGCTAATAACTGAACGATATCAATAACGAACGGAACACGTGCCGCAAATGCCCAGCCATTGAGCAGCTAATGCGCTAATGCGCGCCAGATCCACGACACGCACATGCCGTAGCGCTATCCCTGTCGATGAATCGCCGCGTATCTATGACTATTCCAATTTATACTCACAAAGTGTAGCCAGACAATCAAAGCTAATGGCAGCCTGCACGTGACGACACTTAGGCTTAAAGAGCTACAGCGAAAGGGTTTTAAGCGTGAAACAAGTCGCAGTGACATGCGAGGCTAAAGAGCCTGAAGAGGCTCCACGACAACAGCTCAGGGATTGCTAGAGTCGAGTGGTAGTGACTGCGTAATACTTTATCAAGGAAGCTAGGAGGGAAGGAAGGCTCGGTGAATGGAAGCAAGGATGCCAAGGGGGGAAAGAAAGGAAAGAAGGAAAAAGTCTCTATTGTCTCAGTTGAAGCTCTAGGAAGGCAGGAAAGAAGAATGGAAAGTAGCTTGGAGGGAAACTGGGAAAGGCGGAAGGAATCCCCTAGTTAGAGTTGAAACTGTATGAGTCTCTATAAATTTCCACGATATTTGCAATTTCAATTTGTTGTGAAACAATTAAAATATACAAATTTAAATTTGCTCAAATCATTTGTGCGTTTGAGAGTCACTTGACTCGTTTTAATTGCTCTTGCTATTACGTGCCCTGTTGAGATAGGGTATGCAAGGGCATGCCGAATTATACATCGTTATACATATATTATACACATTTATGCATTATTAACATCAATTATACATCAATATACATAAAGTATATATTATACATCATTTTACGTCATCATGCATTATTATACATCAGAATTAAATTATACATCACTATAACTCATCATCAGAGCATCATTATACATCAAGTATACATCTTCGTACAGCAACATACATCATAATACTTCACTATACATCAATATACATGATACTGCATCTTTATGCATCACTATACATCATAATACATCAACTTTACATCAGCAAACATCATTATACCTTGTCAGACTTCACTATACCTTATTATATCATCATTATACTTCATCATACTTCACTATACATCATTATACATCAACTTTACATCAGCAAACATCACTATACATCATCATAGTTCACTACACATCATAACATCATCATCATACGTCATTTTATTTCTCTATACATCATAATACATCAACTTTACATCAGCTAACATCATTGTACATAATCATACTACACTATACATCATTACATCATCATTATACTTCATCATACTTCACTATACATCATCATACTTCGTTATACATCATTATAAGTCATTTTATTTCTCTACACATCATTATACATCATCATAAGTCATTTTATTTCTCTATACATCATAATACATCAACTTTACATCAGCAAACATCATTATACCTTGTCAGACTTCACTATACCTTATTATATCATCATTATACTTCATCATACTTCTCTATATATCATTATACATCAACTTTACATCAGCAGTATACATCATACTATGTCAACTTTACATCAGTAAACATTACTGTACATCATAATACTTCACTGTATACATCATTACATCATCATTATACGTCATTTTATTTCTCTATACATCATTATACATCAACTTTACATCAGCAAACATCACTATACATGATCATACTATACATCATTATACACCATCATACATGATACATAATTTTTCATCAAATATACATAAACATACATCATTTATTCGATACCTTCGCATAGTGTGAGGCATTTGCCAGTCGAGCACTCCCCATCATCGACGCACCTGCTCTACCTGTTTTAATATCACGCTTCCGCAATCGGCGTTCGCTCAATTGCTAATGATGCTATGAATAATGAAACTTTATCGATGCCAGTCGCAGGCGGCGCTAGTTCGCAATGTTTTGTTTTTCGGCTGATTTGCCAGCGGATTATAAAACATAAGCCAAAGTCTTATCGATTTTCGGGCTTTAGCTATTTTTAGTATTGACTAAGATGAGACTGGGAGGCAGATACAACTGGACTTAGGAATATATAAATATATATATATATAAAAATATATATACTCATATATAGTTCATTTTGATCAACTCTAAATGCTTTTAGCTCTCGCTCCTGCTCTGGAATCTATTTTAAGCACGGCTAACGAATTGGACGCTCTCCGCGGCGGCGCCTGGCGGCCGTCAGATACGGGTTCCTTTTTGTACGGCTTTTCCTATTTGTTTGTATATATGTTTTCGCAGCATCTCAACTGTAAATTCATTTCGCATCGTTTGCATCGACTGACTGCATATTTGCACACGCGAGTATTTATTTACGCTTTGCCGTGCAATTTTTTCCAATCAGCCGTGAGGCCGGACAGCCGGACAGCCGTACGGCCGTACGGCCGTACAACGGTTGCTCTTTATTTTATTTACACACGGACATTTGTGACCGAGACGCAGGACGGCGGACGGCAGCCAACTGCAGCTACAGCTGCATCGTTTGGCTCGCTTTATCCGGAGCGCAGCTGCAGCCGCCGGCTTTAGCTATAACTAAACTTTGAATATAAATTCAATTTCCGTTTCGCAAACACAATCATATGCACACACGGACACACACTCTTTGTTGACTCAAATTGATTTCAGTGTGGCCAGGCTCTTAAACGTTTTAAGCCCTGCCGGACTCAATCTGTCACTCTCCTTGCCAACCGGCCGGAGACCCCCGAATGCAATCGCCCAGAATACATGCGGTCGAAATAAATTGTGTTACAAACGCGCAAACAGAAGTCAACGGAATCTGGACACTCGACGGTCGACTGTCGACGGTCGACGGTCGACGCTGTGGCCGCCGGCCACGTTCAATGACTTGCTGTGACACCCCGGGTGGGTGGCATGCGGTGCGATGACACCGCATAACGTCCTGGATTATTGTCACTTCGGCCATTGCGATAACAATTAACAGCCGGCCAGAGGGTCAAAGCACCCGTGACTCAACTCACTCGAGTGGAACGAAGGGACCAGCTGCTGCTCCTGGTGCTCCTCCCGCCCCTCCTCCTCAAGTGTCGCCAGCCGAAACAGCTCTTCTGCCTGCCCCTCGCATATCCTGGCCCCAGCCGCATTCCTTGCAGAACCTGCCTGGCACTGCATAGCTCCGTTGCAGTAGCCCAAGCCTAAAGTGACCCAAAATAGGACTGGGCAAACTTTTTGCCACGAGGAATCGTCGCCTCGTTAACAACAATTGAGCAAATCGAATGCGTTTGAGTTCAATTAGATGAAACTATTCAGTCAGAAATGAATCCATTTGTATTTTGTAGGCACTCAGGAGCAGCCTAGGCTGGCCACAATTCGAGCTCCGTTGGGCTCTTGGGGCAGGAGCAGGAGCAGGAGCAGGAGGAGGCCATCAAGTGCTGCCAGCTGTAGCCCTAAGAGGATCGCGGGCAGCGTGAAGAGCACGTCGCAGTGTCATAAACAGCAGCAGCTTACGAGGACAACAAAGCTGGGAACAATCAAATTACAGGCGAGCAATGGCTGGATGAGCGCCCAGACTGGGCGACCAGGAGTCCAGCTGGCTGAGGGCAGAGATAAAAAATAATTAACAATAGCCAGAAGACAGCGGGCCAAGGGGCAGCGGATGCCCGCGAAAGATGAAAAGTTTTCATAAGATTTAATGGCCAGCCAAGGGAGAGAGAGGAGAGTGGAGAGAGAGAGGAGAGAGAGTGTAAGATGGGGGTAAAGAGATGGGCGCCAGCATAAGTGCATCGATTAATACGTACGTGTCCTGGCGGAAGGAGCATTTGTCACGCTGTCTGCAGCTATCGCCGCGAGTCCTGCGAGTCCTGGCAAATGGTTTATGAATAATCTAAATATAACCTCGCGCTCAACTTACGATGCGTAATTGCCAGCGGGCAGTACGAAATGGAGACTGGGACTGGGACTGGGACTGGGACTGCCCGCACTCGGCCATAATTGGTCCAGGATATACGTTTACACTCGTTTACAAGTTCTCACGCAGACACGGCGAGGACATGACCAGGATACACGAGCAAACTGTTTATGGCTGACGGCAGTTGGCCGTGGCCAAGGCTCTCCCGAGTCTAGCATTGGAGTTTGAATTAGCCTTGATTAATGGGCTCCAATCGATAGCTAAGCCCGGGCTAGACTGCGCTGTCTTGAGCGTGTTTATGCCCTGCCACTATCCTTGGGTATCCTACGGTAGCCTTAGCCAGTCAAGTGGCTTTAAGTTATTTAATTGGACCGCGAAAGTCAGCCAGCAGCCGGAAGTAGGCCAAACTAGTTCAGCTCGTCGTCGTTGTCGTCGTCGTCGTCGTCCCTTTGGGCTTGCGTGCCTTGCATACCGACGCGGCCTTGATTGGGGGCTTAGTCTCCGTTGATATTAATAGACGGCCGCTGAGTGCTCGCACCTACTTCAATTTTCGGCTGAGTGCTTAGCAAAAGGGATCAGCTTGAGCTCGAAACCACATAAGAGCATCGATTCAACTGTCGAATGCCTTGGGCATAGCAGTTATTTAAAAGAGAATTTCACTCCACAGAGTTTTCTTTTCATTCTTTTGCTAGTTCACAATGGACGTCAAGGGCTGTAGCGGGCTGTGGCCAAAGGACAAACGGCGCACGGGGCGCATGATCAATATATAAATGGTCAATGCTTAGGCAACTGTTGTTGTTGTTGTTGTTGTCAGCTCGTGGCATCGATAGGAGCGCGACCAATTTGCATGGCGAACAGATGTCGCCGCCAGAAGGCAACCGAGGTCCATCAAAACTCAATTACTCGAACGTTCGGCGTGGCTCCGGCCGGGTTTTTACTTAAGCGCAAAGTTTATTAAATTTTGGGTCCAGCTGCGACACCTGGCTGGCTGGCTGGCCAAATTGTCAACAAAAGTTGCAGTTGACAAGGCGACAAAAAGCGCAAAGTGGAAACCATTTGCCGACACACAAAAAAGCGACCGAAAAAAGGCGAAAATAAAACAAAACAAAACAAAACAAAAAACAAATTGCGGCCAGTGCCGTTTGTCAAAACAGAACAACAAAAATATTGAGAGAGCGGAGAAACAAAACAAAAACAAACAGAAAAAAAAAACAAAAAATACCAAATTGCTTTGCACCACTTGGCCGTGGTCCGAGCCGAAACTGCGCAACAGGCGTTGGCCATAGTCAAATAATGGTTTTTCCTCTCCTTGCCAAATGCTACTCATTGAAAATGCGTGCAACAGCGGCTAAGATAGCCCATCGAATTAGTGATGAAAACAGAATTTGAGGCTAGGTTTCTTTGAAGGACCTCAGAGTGAACCAGTTTATGTTTCTGTTGAGCAAGACATTTGCTGCACTTTGAAATAGTTTGGGAATCAAAGTTAAGACAATTAAAGTTGGAGATTGAGAGCTCAGTTGTAGTGCATGGGCAGCCAGAGCTTTCTCTCTTATAGCTCAGCTCGTATGGTCTCCCCATACCTGATCATTCGGTTCTCTGAGCTATTTTCTTTAATTCCAGCAACAAGACCACAACAGCTCTTATCATGCTCACTTTTTGCATGCCAATCAATTTGGAAACAATTCCCGGCTTGTTTATGCAAATTGAGCTTTTGCTTGGCCATTTTAACTGAATTTATTTAAATACAATTGATTAAAGAAACAAGAAAAACATATAGCTGTTTTTTCTTGTTGTTGATTTTTTTGCTTAATTATTAACTAAAAGCAAACAAATTGCGCGGCAAATAAATAAATATATAAAAATATATGAATAAAATAAATATTATATTTTCTCTATAAATAAATAAAATATATATTAATTGAAATTAAAAAAAAGGAAATAAAGAGAGTATAAAATATGCAAATAAAGTATATGAAGGAGATTTCGAACGATAGTCGATAAGTTTTGGATAAGAGCTCAATAGTGTTGAGAAGAGTCTGTGTTGCTGTGTGTGTGAGAGAGAGAGAGAGAGAGACAACCATAGATGTTGCTGAACGTAGTCCCGTGGGTCGTTGAGTGCAAGCGACAGAGTTGCAATGAAGTCGATAAACGACTAGAAATAGAGTCTCTGGCAGAAGAAGCACTAAAAAGAGGCAATCACGGCCTGGGTGTGAACAAGAAACAACGTTGCACGGGAATTCGTTAAAAGGTCAAGGCAAAGATCAAGGCAAAACCAACGACGTCCCGACATATACATATATAAAATACAAAATATTATATAAATATATAGAGCAAAACATATATATAAATATATTTATTATATGTATATTAAATCAATAAACTATATACATTATGCATATACAAAAATATATAAAATTTTTTAAAATAAAATAAAATAGAGGAAAGAAAATGTAAATAAAATAAATAAATAATAAATATAATAATAAATATAAATATTTATAGTAAATCAATAAATATATTTATTTATGATTTCAATAAATATATATGTTAAATAGCAAAAGAGAATATGCTAGAATATATTAGTATTAGAGAATATTATTTATAAAATATATGTTAAATATAATAATATTTTAAATAAAATATAAAATATAAATATATTGCAAAAACTAAATATTCATTATATATATAAGATTATTATATTAAATATTAATATATTATATTTTTATTATATAAAATATGCACTCAAATATATTTTTTATATTTATTTTTATACCCTGAACCCATTGAAAATGGCAAATCAGGGTATAATGTTTTTGTTGAAATGTATGTAACAGGCAGAAGGAGGTGTGGCAGACCCCATAAAGTATATATATTCTTGATCAGGATGACAAGCCGAGTTGATATAGCCATGTCCGTCTGTCCGTCTGTCCGTCCGTCTGTCCGTCTGTCCGTCTGTCCGTATGTATGAACGCGTCGTTCTCAGAACCTACAAGAGCTAGAGACTTGAAATTTTTTATGTAGGTTCCTGTATAGCACGAAAAGATCGAGTTTGTTTCAGAAATTCGATAACTGTTATCGTTTTATTGTTATCGATTAAAAACGAAAATCTAAATTAAGTTATAAAATTCTATCTAAATCATCTTTCTAGCTAGAGTCTTCAAATTTTGCATTTAGTGTTATGTAAGCCTTACGCAATTTCGGTTTTTGTTAAATTTTAGGTGCCACGCCCCCTTCGCCTCAAATTTGTAACTCCCGTATATCAAATACTAGAGACTTGTGCTTTGGCACATACATACATATGGATGACATGATCACGCCCAATAAGTTTGATCAAAATCGTTGGTCTAGAAAAAAAGTTATTAAACATTTAATTTCCCATTGCATTGTCATACAAATAGCAGCCAAAGCACAGCTGACGCAGCGACTTGCACTTGTGCGTGCGTGCGACTGTGTATGTGTGTGTGTATGTTTTGCTTGTAATGAACGTACATATGCATGTGTATATAAAAGAAATGAAGAATGCTTGGAATAGCGGATCTTCGCAGGGTTCAGGGTATACCCTAGTCGAGCGGTCTCGACTAGAGTTTTCTTACTTGTTTTTTTTTATTTTCTACTTAGCCCACAAATCTACACAGTGAAGAGCATAAAAATATGAGCTAAAAACGATGCATAAATAAACATACCTTGATTAAGGTCAGGCGCTTGGGCAGAGGAGCTGCTGCAGAAACCATTGTTGTGTATTCAATTGTGGTTACCTTTTTTGCTGATGCGCATTTTTTGTGGCAAAGTTTCGGGGCGTTGGGTTGGGGGTGGAGACGAGTGCGGTTTGTTGTGGTTATTGTGGCAGCCGTTTTTATTTTTTGATAAACTAACTAGTTATGCAATTATTTTTGAAATTCTTTTCATTTTGTGCCATAATGTTTGCACAAATTTTTAATTTAGTTACAACATGAATTTTAACCCGAATCGAATCTGTTTGGGCCTGTTTGGGCCTTGACGAAATGTGTCGAATATTTTATTTGAGTTTGTGTCACAGCGAGAGGCGATGGGCCAGGTCGACTATCAAATACGCTGCGAGTGCGAACTATGCCAAGGTGTACGAGCAATGAGAGGCTTTAGAGCCAATTCGAAAGTAGTTTATCGATAATAAATAAAAAGTTGTCGTTTCCACTTTCCAATTTGAAAGAACTCGAGTGCCAAAAAGTCATAAAATTGCTGCAGCTCCAGTTGCAGCAAGTTCTAGCTGCTTGTTGCTGATGTAACTGGCATTGTTGTTGTTGTTGTTGTTGTTGTTTGGGAGGTCTTTGTTGTCTGCAGTTGTTGAAAGTATGCTTTGTGCCTGTTCAGCTGTCTGCTGCTGAGTGAGCACAGCCGGCGGCAGTTGCTTTGTTTAGTGGCCGTCAGCAGCTGCAATTTGATTTAGCAGCCAAACAGCCAAACAGGCAGTTAGTCAGGCAAGCGAAGGGTTTAACCGTTCGCCTTAACACTCTGGCAGCTTAAGCAGCTTAAAGCTAATGCAGCTGCCGCCTTCAAACGGCGACAAGTGCATAAAATAAACGGAAATGTAAACGGAGCAACGGCAACAGCAGCGGCGATTGCAACAATGCGCCACGAAGGACAAAGGATGCAAGGCGAGTGTCTGCTGTGCGGCGCCAACGAAAGCTGTTGTCATGTAATGCTGTTTCTCAGCTTCTCATCCGCCACGGCTCACTCTAAGCCTCTTCACTTACAATCACAGCAGGCTATCCGTTTTAAATGGTTAAGGACCGTGCAACAGCAGCAGCGCGATGCCTGCGCTTCCCGGACATGCCAAACTGTTTATCCATCCATTGTTGACTGAGCAATCAAGTGGAAAGATAAACTAATTTTGAGCACCCTGGCAATGGAAATGACAATGACAATGACAATGACAATGACAATGACAATGACAATGACAATGACAATGACAATGACAATGACAATGGCAATGGAAATGACAATGACAATGACAATGACAATGACAATGACAATGACAATGACAATGGCAATGGAAATGACAATGACAATGACAATGACAATGACAATGACAATGACAATGACAATGACAATGACAATGACAATGACAATGACAATGACAATGACAATGACAATGACAATGACAATGACAATGACAATGACAATGACAATGACAATGACAATGACAATGACAATGACAATGACAATGACAATGACAATGACAATGACAATGACAATGACAATGACAATGACAATGACAATGACAATGACAATGACAATGACAATGAACAATGACAATGACAATGACAATGACAATGACAATGACAATGACAATGACAATGACAATGACAATGACAATGACAATGACAATGACAATGACAATGAACAATGACAATGACAATGACAATGACAATGACAATGACAATGACAATGACAATGACAATGACAATGACAATGACAATGACAATGACAATGACAATGACAATGACAATGACAATGACAATGACAATGACAATGACAATGACAATGACAATGACAATGACAATGACAATGACAATGACAATGACAATGACAATGACAATGACAATGACAATGACAATGACAATGACAATGACAATGACAATGACAATGACAATGACAATACAATACATGACAATGACAATGACAATGACAATGACAATGACAATGACAATGACAATGACAATGACAATGACAATGACAATGACAATGACAATGACAATGACAATGACAATGACAATGACAATGACAATGACAATGACAATGACAATGACAATGACAATGACAATGACAATGACAATGACAATGACAATGACAATGACAATGACAATGACAATGACAATGACAATGACAATGACAATGACAATGACAATGACAATGACAATGACAATGACAATGACAATGACAATGACAATGACAATGACAATGACAATGACAATGACAATGACAATGACAATGACAATGACAATGACAATGACAATGACAATGACAATGACAATGACAATGACAATGACAATGACAATGACAATGACAATGACAATGACAATGACAATGCAATGACAATGACAATGACAATGACAATGACAATGACAAGACAATGACAATGACAATGACAATGACAATGACAATGACAATGACAATGACAATGACAATGACAATGACAATGACAATGACAATGACAATGACAATGACAATGACAATGACAATGACAATGACAATGACAATGACAATGACAATGAACCGCAAATTGAACCGCAACTTTGTACTCACTATTTGAGCCCTTCACAATTGTGGGTCCTGCGAGTGTATCCTGCTGTTGACTGTGCGCCCCCCTTGATTGGGTTAAGGAAAAGTTTTTAAATTAAAATCAAATGAGCGTGTGTTATGATTCCTGGAAAGTTTTTTAATTATAGCTCTCGTGGTGCTCGACGCACGATACGAGTTACAACTATATTAAAACCAATTGGACAAACTTTCACGCACCGTGAGTACATATGTCGGTACGCAGGCAAGTGCGTCATGAAAGTTGTGGGAGAAGGGCCCCGACAGGAGTCGCACTCGAGTGACGAATGCCCAGGAACTGTGTTGCAATCGATGCTGACACGAGTAGCCAATTATGTCAGCCCAATGAATCGCTGTCAATTTGCAGTAATTGAAATTACCTCTAAACTCAGTTCAGACTTTGTATATGCGAGCTGTGATCGGCGGTCTTAACTAAATTAAATACGATTTAAATGCTAAATGGACTCAATTAACGGCATATGGTTAGCCAGTTGATTTCAAATTGCATTTGGTTTTTTTTTTATCAATTATTATGAATATTGTTGGGGAAGCAAAAAGGAATTACGTCCGACTAAAATGCTAATCCACGTTGTCATTCAGCTCGCCTGAATTAGCCGCGCAGCTGTTATCGAATTATTTCATAATGCTTGATGTATTCCGAAATAAACGCCACTGACAACTGTTTAAGCCAGCTCAGATTGCCATAAAAGTTGCCTATATATAGCATATATATACTATATACTATATATATATTTAAGCTAGCTTTTCATTGAGCTAAGGACAAGCGGCAAATCGATTCGGCTGAAAGTTGAATTTATTGCAGCTGTTTCCTCTCATAAAAGGACCAAATGGTCGGAAAAACTGCGCAATAAATCGTCCTTTATCGCAGCAACTTCAAAGCCATGTGAAAATTAGTGCTACACGACTTTTCTTTCCAACTTTAATACGAGTTTGCTTGAATCGGCCAGGATCTGAGCCTAATTAGAATCGTCTAGTTTGTGGCTAATGAAAATTGTGCGCAATTGCTGCATAAGCGATTTGAGGCTCAACTAGTTGGGCCCTTGTCCTCCTCGCTGACCATTGAAGCCATTAATTACTTTCGCATGTGAAAACTGTCAACGGCATTGGCAATCGACTGGGCCAAATTGCTGGCAGCCTGCCTCTTGGGGCCCCACATAAACTTGCCAGAATTGCTGAGGCTCCAAATTTATTTTTGGCAGGAGCCCAAGGCAACTTTGTCGCTGCTTCAATAATATTTTGAATATATTCCAGTTTGGGGTCCACATGGTTCAAACAGGCATTGTGTGCTCCCAAAATAAGAATTTGTTTTAATAAATATATAATTTATGAATAACAAGTTAAAAGTTTAATCCCAGTAAGGACACATTACATATGATTAAAGTGGACTCCGGCTATGAGAATCCACCATCTATAGACGGCAGCCTTCTACGAATGGGCGAAATAGGATCCATATCAAGGCGTACAGAGATATTATAACTCTATACATGTTGTATGAAATGTGGATCCTTTTGGTTGGCCCATTCCATGAGTAGCGACTCCTTTTCTCCATTTCTTGTGTGCATCTCTTAAATGGCATTGATCTTGGGGAGACAGTTAGCTGGGAAGACTGCCGCCTGGAAGCAGATGAAAGCGAAGATTTGCGTTAGCTGAGGTCCGATTTAATGTGTTGTGTGTGCGAGGCAGGCAAGGATTAGATGGTCTATGGTAATATACACTTCACTGAGCCCCTAAGGCAGCCGAGTCCTGCAACTGAACTGAACTGAACTGCTTGCTCCAAGTCCCTACTCTAATTTCAATTTAAGTCCGCCCGGGGTAGCCGGACAAGCAAAAACTGCTCAATCGCTCGGCGCTCTTTGCACCTTTTCTTATGCACTTCCATTCGCCCAAAGATGGTTATGACTTTGACTAGCTCCTGCCCCTGCTCCCGCTCCTGCTCCCGCTCCTGCTCCCTCTCCCTTTCCCTCCAAAGCTGATTTGATATTACTTTCCAGCTAGCTAGTTTGATGGAGTTTGTTGCTGTGCTCGGGACTACTTTTTGTTTAAGTGAAATGATTTTCCTTCCGGTGCGCCCCATGCAGCTGCTATGTAAATATTTAAGGTCCTTCCCCTTTGTTTTCCTTTGCCTGCCACAGACAATGGCAAAACTATGGGACTTGCGTGCTTTTTTTCCTATTCCACTGAAAGTGCAAATAATGCGAGTGCCCTGAAGCGTGTAAATGATGGCACGGACACGGACACGGACACGGATACGGACTGAGAATGGGACGTTCAACTTTGCTGTATTGTCACCCAGACCCCAACCCTTTCGCTCTCTCTCTTTCTCGCTCTCTCGCTGTCAATTGGTAAATCGAATTGGAATAGTGTCGGCCACAGGCGGAGCGGTACGTACCGGAATTAATGTAGACTGGGTTCGTTCGTCGTCAGCCGCTAGGACATGATAAAATTTAAAATCATAAACGAGATATAGAATTTGGATCGTACGGCCTGAAGGTTCGAATTTCGCAATATCTGTTAGTTGACATGGAGTCAGTCCAATGCGACTGGCTCTACATTGTTCAGCTTGCGCAGAGCTTCTTCCATTTCGAGAACATTTTTCAGCTCCGAATCAGCGCGAATGTGGTCCATCAGTGGCTTGATCGCTTTCGCCTGATGCGTGTGGGCCAGCGCGAGGAGCGTTGCGCGCGGCTGCAGCAGCTCGTACACGAGCTCGGCCAGCAGCTTGAACAGTTTCTGGGCGTGCAGTGTGGACATGACCGAGCGAATGAACTCGGTGAGGGCCTTCGGCATGACAGTCAGCTGCAGAGCATTATCTATGTAGCGTATGTTGTCCTTGACGCTCGGGAATAGCTCGGCAAATATGTTGAGCTGCTTGCAGAGCAGCCCCACCGACAGCACGAACTCGTTGCGGTCGTCGAATATGTAGCACTCGAGGCGGCAGCGCGGATCGATGGTGGGCGAGCGACCGCTCCAGTAGGTCTCCAGCCGCGCGAACATCTTCATCTCCAGCAGCTCGGCCATGCGAAAGAAGCGCATCAGCTGCCGGTTATGCGGAATCGGGCGGGCATTGATCTTGCTCACCAGCTTGCCCAGGTTCTCGAAGGCCTGCTTGCAGCTCACACGTCGGAGCTTGCGCTTCAGGTGCTCGTGGGCTCGCTTCGAGAAGTTTTCGGGCACCCTGACTGGGGCCATGATCCGCTCGAATTCCGAGGACTCTGCGTTCACCACACACTGCGATGTCTCGAAGCGCACGCTCGACTGTTCCGAGGCGAGCGAAATTTCACCTTCGGATTCGCGCAGCTTGTGCGCCTTCCACAGCACCCGAATGTTGTCGTTGATCGCCGGCGGCTTCTTCTGGAGCACGTGGCGTGCGATCCTCGGCCGCTTGGGCGCATTGTAGGCCACGCGCCGCTTCGAGTTGGGACTCTGCAGGCCCACCCACTGGCGCTCGCGCTGGGCCAGCTTCGCCTTATTGTTGTCGGCCATGAACACCCTGCGCTTGGGCGTATTCGCTCTCTGCCCTTTGGTCTCCTGCAGCTCCTGTGGCCTGGCCTTCGTGCAGCCCGCGGGCGGCAGCGAGGCTTGCTCGGCCGCCAGCATGTCATCGGCCGCATCCTGTTGCTCCTTCTTCACATTGTCGCTGTGGCCTGACGAGCCAAACGAGGACATGAAGCTGGTCGTAGCCGAGACCGTGCTCTCGTGCCCTTTGGGCAGCGCGTCCCCAGCTTGCCCCTGCTCAGCCAGAAGAGATTCTTGAGAAGCATGGCCTCGGGCCGTTGCGTAAGTGCCATCGCTGCTCAGGATGGAGGCCATGGAATTGACGAGCGTCGGCACTGGACTCCTGCTCGTCGAGCTGCAACTCTCTGACATTACCATCGAATTGGGCGGCGTGGCCATCGCCTGAGTGGAGGGCTGCCTAGAGGTCGAGTTGCTGCTGCTGCCCCGCGACATCGGTATGTTCGAGCGACTCCTCATCAGAGTCGTTAACTTCAGATCGCTGTCTCCGGTGAGCTGCCTGGTGTTGTCCGTGGAGGTGCTGCGATGAGCCGAGAGGCTCGAAAAAGTGCGGTTCTGGAAGAGATTCTGATGATCGTTGTGGGGGCACTCGTTCGACCCGACTGAATGACGGCGGCTCGCTATGGCGATCTTCCGCTTCGACTCAGTTTTAGCCATGTTCAGCTGCGTCAGCGTTGACTTGGACTGACGCCGTCCGGCGGACGAGGAACGAGTCTTCACGAGCGAGATCAAGCTGCTGCACTCCTTGCCGGCGGCATTCGTCGTCGACTGACGCCTGCTGACCGCCCGACTCTCTGCTGTTCTGTAGGATCTCGGCGACACAGTGCGGTTTCTGGCCGGCGGTCGCGGTGGGGCGTCGTAGCTGCCTTTTCCCGCATAGAATCGACTGTCGGCCAGCATCCTCGGATGCAGATCGAGTGTGGCCGCGTTGCAGCGGTACCCTGCGGTCAGGCGTTCCCGCGTCGGGCTCACGGACGACTGCCGCCTGGTGTGTGTCTCGGAGTGCGAGCGCAACACGGAGCGACGATTGCGACAGTCGACGCTGACCTGCAGCTGAGTGCTCGCTCGGCCTGTCCGCTTCAGCATGCCATGGGCGTACGGAGAGCCCATCTCGTTGCTGGCCCTCGAGCTCATTCGACGCGCCAGACCCCCGCTTATGTTTCCGCCCAGCAGGGATTTCCTTCTCGACAAGCTGTTGGCGCTCACCGATTCGTCCACGGGCGAGCGCGACGATCCCAGACCTTTGATGTTCTTGTGGGCGAAGGGACTGAAGCGCTGCCTCTGCCGGAACGCGGACTTGGCCAACTTATCGGCGATTTCCTGGGCTGAGCGCTTCGTCTTGGAGACCTTCATCTTCTTGGGGGCCACACGCTCCTTGTGGGGCTTGAACTGGCGATAGATGAGGGTCACCTCGTTGCCGGCATAGTGCACCCGGCTGGGCTTGAACGGCCGGTTGTGCATCACCTCAAAGAGGCGATTCCGCATCTCGGTCTTCTTGAAGGCGTCCTTCAGCTCAATGTAGTGGGAGCAGAAGATAATGGTGTAGGTCTCCGGCTTCTGGGTGTACACAATGAGGTCCTTCTCGTCGGTGGTCAGACTGGTGACGCCCAGATGCCACGCCCTGTCAATGGCATAGCCATGCACGATGTGCTTGTCCGACGTCACGTCCGTCGGCGTCATCACCAGCAGCAAATTCTCCAGATTCGCAATGCCGAACAGTTTGTTCAGAACGCCGTCGGCGTTCGGTTCGGGTGCTGTTAGTCCGCTGCCCGTTGTCACTTGCGGTCGCACGAAGCGCTTGGTAACCTCAAACGGGCGGACCGTGAGCACTCTGGTTACATAACGGCCGGGAAACGTGACGGCGCTAATCCTGTCGAGGATGCCCGTGTCAGACGACATTATGCTCGGGCTGCGTCCAGCCGCAGACGCTTCGTTGTAGATCATTCCCAAAATTTCCTCAACTCCCGGCTGGCCTTTCATTTGACTCTCTCGTCGGCTATCGCTCCTCGCAGCCTTCTCCGCGATCATCTTGGGTCACTTAAAGGTTTGTGAGTGTGTGAGTGAGTGGATGTGAGTGAGTGTATTTATTCACTTGTTTTTGCAGCCGAAAAGAAAACGCAAAAAAATAATGAAATGAAAGTTTCCTAGATGTTTTAGTTTTAGTTTTTTGGATCGAAAAATTTGGGAAAATTAAAATTCGTCCGACTCGTGTCAGTAACAAGTTAAAATGTGCTGCTCTGAGAGCCTACAGCTCACCTCCTCACTTCCTGGGCGACGCTAGCCTCGCCGCCGACTCTGGGCTAAAGTTTTTCTCACTCATTCGGATTGACAGGCAAACAGGCAAACAGGCAAACAGAAGGCAAACAAACAACAGACTGAAGGAGAGTAAATTTTCATGCGACTTATAATATTTGTTTCGGTTCGATCGAGTCCTGTTCAAGTGTTGAGTATTGTGGCTCCCGCAGGACTTATCCTTGGGTGCTCCGTTGACTGTCCGCGTCCTAGACATGCCCTTGTAGTCGTCTTTGCCCATAGTTGTTCGTGTCTCAGTGTTTTGGTATGGAGGCGAGGCGGCTGGAGCGGCAGCGCCGCGACTCGGCCAAGAGCAGCGCCGTCGAGAAGCTGCCGTCGACGCAGGACGAGAAGTTCCATTTGAGGCTGATCGATTTGTATGGCAAGTATCCGTGCCTGTGGAAGACCTCGATCAGTGAGTACGAGGATGCTGAGCTGAAGCGCAAGGCCTGGCAGGAGATCAGCGTCCAGCTGGGCGCCCACATGTCCGCCGCGTTCGTGCGCAGCCGCATCAGCAGCCTGCGCTACCGCCTGAACGTCTACAAGCTGCAGATGATCGAGTTCAAGATGAGCCCGGCCAGCGGCAAGCAGCCGGAGAAGCCCTACTACATCGACAGATTCGCCTTCCTCGAGGAGGCGGCGGCGGCAGCGGCGTTGGCGGCGGCGGCCGGCTCGCAGCAGCCGCAGGACGCGGACCATCGAGCGGACAGCGAGCGGCCGCACGACCGAAAGAGCCTGAAGGCGCAGAAGTCGAGCATTGCGAGCATATTCAAGCAGCGCATGCAGCAGCAGCAGCAGCAGCAGCAGATGCAGATCGATCAGCTGCCGAGCGTGCTGCAGCGGCTCAGCCAGAGCGATCGCGGCATCAAGGACCTGCCGGAGGATACTCTCAGCCTGGCCAGCGCTGTGAAGCAGCGCATGGCGCAGCGCTCACTGCTGCCGAAGCCGAAGGAGGGCCCAGCAACGGAGCGCCGCAAGCAGACGGCGGCCGAGCAGCTGTACGGCGGAACTGTGAAGATCGGCTCGAATCCGGACATTGACAACATGCTCAAGATGCGCATGCACCGCCTGGGCATGGCCGAGCTGGGCAAGGACTCGCCCATCGATAGCATGGACAGCTTTGCCGACTTCCGCAGCTCGCTCGTCAACATACCCACCGTGGTGAAGAAGCGCATGCGCCAGCAGTTCGGCCTCATGCGCGGCTGGGACGAGGAGAAGAGCCCCAGCAACAGGCCGGAGTCCGTGAGCATCGCGCCCACTCCGAAATCGCTGCGCGCCCAGCCCGGCGACTCGGTGTCTAAGACGAAGGTCAGCAAGCAGTCACGCCCAGCCACGCCAGCGCCGGACTCTGACGACCAGCTGTCCGAGGAGGAGGAGCTCTATCGGCTCCACTGGACCCTGCGCCAGCAGCAGCGCTCCCGCCGCACCGGCGGCAAATCGTCCAATCGTGAGCTCTTGCCGCAGTCGGTGCCGCCGCTCCTGCTCGGCCACAACACCACCGCCAGTGGCAACATGGCGAGCACCCCCAACACCCAGATGTAGTCCTGCAAGGAGCATAACAACAACAACACACACACACACATCGCCATCACCATTAATTTAAAAATTTGAGCCTTGATTACCAGTGCCAAGCGTTCCAGTCAGCTTAACCAATAAACGATTCGCTTTTTGTTCGATTAGAAATCGTAAAGCCCGATTATCTCCCTTCGTATACCGCGTTATATGGGGATTGTGTAGATCTAAAGCGGTTCAAAGTGGGGTGATCAGCAAATGCTATTTGAGACTGGGACAGCCAAGACGGATGCATATACGGAGGGAGGGACGAATGAACGGACGAGCGGATGGACGGACGAATGGATGGATGAATGGATGGGTAGATGGACGGATGAATTGAGGGACGAATGGAGAGAAAGACGGACATATAGATGGACGAACGGATAGATGGACGGATAAATGGACGGAGGGAAGAATTTGCAAGCGGATGGACGGATGGATGAATGGATGGACGGATGGATGAATTCAGAGACGAATGGAGAGAAAGACGGACGGATGAATGGGTGGACAGATGGATGAATTGATGCACGGATGATTGATGAATCGAAGGACAAATGGATGGACGAATGGACAGACGAATAGGCATATGAATGGACGGACGGATGCACGAATGGAGGAACGGACGAAAAGATGGACGAATATACAGGCGGACTGACGGATGGATGAATGGACGGACGGGCAGATAAATGGATGGATGGTCAGACGAATAGACGGATGGACAGACGGGAGAACAGACAGTCAGACGGACGGATAGACGAGTGGAGAGACGGACAGACGGATAAATGGACGGACGGACGGATGAATTGACGTACGGATGGACGAATGGAGAGACGGACGGACGGATAAATGGACGGACGGATGGACGAATGGAGAGACGGACGGACGGATGAATGGACGGACGGATGGACGAATGGAGAGACGGACGGACGGATAAATGGACGGACAGATGGACACATGAACAGACGGACAGAAAAATGGACGGAGGGCGGACGGACTGACGAATAGGCGGATGAATTTACAAACGGACGGAAGGATGGGCGAATGGACGGACGGGCTGATGACTGGGCAGAAGAATGGACAGATGAGTGGAAGGACGTGGGGATGAATGGAGGGATGGACAGCAATACTGACGAATGGCTCAATTATTGCCGTACGGATGGATGTACGGACAGCAGCACGAACATTGCATAAAACCAATACACCCTTTCACCGCGTGAATGACTATAGCTAGAGTTGAACTTCTCTATTCCCATTCCCATGGCTCGACCCCTCAAGGAACCATAACTTCTGCTTAAGGAAACATATAGTAAAAAGCGAGGATATTTGAAAAGTCGGTACATATAATTTGCTCTGCGAATAGCTGTGAGACGATGGTGCAGTCAAAGCCAAGAAATTTCGTGTGATTCCGATAAATTTTGAGGCCTGTTACTGCTTGCTCTTTAAACAGGCGCAAATTTTAGGCAGTCGAAAGTCTTTTACTTTTACTTTTCTTTTTTTTCTTTTTTTGTTGTTGTTTTTTTCCCCCTTTTTGCTGGCGCTACCTTTGCTTCAGTCTGGCGTCACGCTCTGGCTGCCACTTGCCGTCCTTGTTGCACGCATAAATTGGCAAAATTTTAATTTTCCACTAGATTTGCGTGGATTTTTGGCTCGTGTTTCTCGGTGCTGTGCTTTGATTTTGAGTGTGGTTGCGTGGATGGCCCCCATTCCTCTCCTCACCCACCCTCCCCCTCTGTGTGTTAGTGCGTATCTAAAGAGCTTTGAGAGTTTGTTGTTGTCGTGTCTGCCGTGTGTTTCCTTATGCATTACGCTGCAAGCTTCGCTTCGTCAGCGACTTGCCTCTCGGCCAAGTGGCTTTGATGCATATTCATAAGTTCTGCCCGCCAATGGGCAGAGCTGTCATGGTTCGATCGAGCCAGATAACTTTACATCTCGTCTGTGCATTCGACTCCGGCATACCTTCCGTCACTCCGCATGCCTCAGATTTGTATCTTATTCTTAATTTAAGCAGGCGACGTGCTCATTCTCGGTTTGATTAATTCCAACGCGCTGCCAAATGAAATGGAAAGTCTCTTCAGAGTGCTGCCTGGTGGGTCCGGCTCTAGCTACGGCTCCGGCTACGGCTCCGGCTACGGCTCCGGCTCCGGCTACGGCTCCGGCTTTGCTCTCAACTCGCTCATGATTTATGAATGAGATAAAAAGTCTCAATGGTAAAACTTTTGTCGCCTTCTGCCCATACGCCAGTGTCGAATTATTTTTAGCCCAGACCGTGAGGCGGTGGTGCGGGTGTTGTGGCTGGTGGGTGGTTGGGTGGTTGGCGCGCAATAAATTACAGTTGGCGCTGGAAAATGATGCCGCGTGGCGCGTCGCCCAGCCAAATGTTAAATGGGCTCATTAGAAGCGGCAAAATCAAATCAAATTGCCACCGAGCGAAGCCAGTTGCAAATGTGGCGTCATGTTGAGCCTATATCAGCTGAACAGATTTCTTGCAGATGCATAAGATGACGAGTCTGTGTGGGTGGGTGTGTGTGGGTGTAATGGGATGATGCTTTGACAGCCGAGAAGATTAAGCCTAATTATGCTTAATATGCAACTCAACAGTTTGAATGGCAATTTGGCTGATTTTCGGCTATTATTGTGGGACTGGGAGTGCTCCTAAGTGGCTTGTCCGCTTTTAGTTGCGGTCGAGCACGCGCAGCTGCTCCTCGACGCACTCGCGGCAGGCCTCGTCCAGCTCGGTGGCCTGTATGTATTTCTGGACGCCGTTGAACTCCTTTTTGAGTGCGGCGAACGAGCTGGAGTAGAGCATTTTGTCCTTGATCTTGGCCTGCATGGGGCACCAGAGCATCAGGAAGAGCTTCTCCTTCAGGCAGGTGGACGAGGCGCCCTGGCACTGGTGGTGGTACGCATAGTCGTAGACCGCATAGCGGCACTCCTCCGGCCCGCCCTTGCGCAGATCCTGCAGGAAGTCCTCGTAGTTGGCATTGCGACGACCCACCACCTCCACACTGATCTCGCGCTCCTGCTTGATGGCAAAGACGACGTACCGGTGCTGCTTCAGCTTGCGTATCTCCTCGAAGATGCCCTTGCACTCGGTGGAAACCTCGATGCCTGAAGCCATGTTTAGGTGTTGCCTTGCTGCACGACAAAACTGCAGCGCTTCAGCATGCTGGCCAACTTACTACTACTACGCTACTCACCTGTTTCGAAATTGCTGAAGAAATATGTTGTGCTCTGTTTGAATTTGTAGGGGGGCTACTCAAAGTTCCAGGAAATTTCGACTGCTCTATTTGGAATGACAGCGACGGCAAAGCCAGCCAGAGCCATTTGAGAGGCCTACTTGTTGAGCTGTTTATAGATTTCAGCCGAAGTCTGCTTAGACAACAGATTTATTGGCCCTGAATACCCTGTATTGTGGGCATATGTGTGTCAGGGTTACTAGCTACTGAGTGGGAGATCGTTTTAGTTGAAGGAGGCGATAAGTGGCTGTTCTCCTAACTTGATTACAGAGGGCAGGGTATTTTGTAGTTGGGCATAGCCGACTAGAGTATTCCATTCTATATTATATTGCTTGGATACCATTAGACATTAGATTATAGCCTACAAGCGCTTTCCTGTTGAGGAAGGAGAAGTTCTCCCAACTCATATTGACACTTGGCCACGGGACAGACTATTTGCTAGTTTGGCATACCCGACTGAAGACCTTGTCATGATCCATTCTATATCATATACTAGCTGAGTTCATTTTGTCGACTATAAGAGGCATCCTGTTGAGGAAGGAGAAGTTCTCCCAACTCATATTGACACTTGGCCATGGGACAGACTATTTTCTAGTTGGGCATACCCGACTGAAGACCTTGTCATGATCCATTCTATATCATATACTAGCTGAGTTCATTTTGTAGACTATAAGAGCTCTTCAGTCGCAGCAGGGTTCAACTGAAAGTTCTCCTATCTCCTCTTAGCACTCGACCAGAGAACAGAGTATTTTCTAGTTGGGCATACCCGACGGAAGACCTTGTCATGATCCATTCTATATCATATACTAGCTGAGTTCATTTTGTCGACTATAAGAGGCATCCTGTTGAGGATGGGGAAGTTATCCTTGCTCATATTAATACTCGACCCCAAAACAGTGTATTTTCTAGTCGCTTACATCCGTTTGGAGGTCTTCTGATACTCTATTCTATATTAGACTAGTTCAGCAACATACTGTAGGCTATAAGAGCTCTTCAGTCGCAGCAGGATTCAACTGAAAGTTCTCCTATCTCCTCTTAGCACTCGACCAGAGAACAGTGTATGTTCTAGTTGGTCACAGCCAGCCCAAGTTGATAGTAGTTACAACACTAGCCCATTGCATACTCTCGGTTTAAGCTATTCCCCAAATTTATTCGCTTGAATTTTGCAGCGCTTTACAATATGTCAGCCGATAAGTGCTGAAACTATACGCCCGTGGCTGCGACGCGGCTGTCGAGCTGAGTGAATTCCGGCGGATTACCCCAAACTGTTGTCGCCAATAAAATGCTCCATTTGGCAAACAGCTTGCTGGCGGTCGCGGATGCAGAGACAACAGCAGCTGCAGTTGCCGATGTTGACGCAGCCAATTGTTTTGTCGCACTCAAATGCGGGCGGCGACATGCGCATGCATGCATGCGTGCATGTCATGCATGTAAATACGGCATGCGAAGTGCCAAGTAAACAGAGAGCGGGGGGCCAAAGGCTGCCAGCTGAGCTTTAGCAAGTAGTCGGGTAAGCTATCTTATGGCAAGTAAATGCAGACGTTGGCAAATATGATAGCTGCCAAATGTCGGAAAACTTGTGCTGGCCTAACAAGGCCAAGCTCCGTCCGGTAACTTGAAAGCAAACTTGCATTGATTGGCTGCTGCAAGACAATAGCCAGGCCAAACAAGCTCCAGCTGCCATGTAATGAAATATTCAATTAAAACTATTCTCCTGCAGCTGCTGGTCTAGTTAATCGCGTCCTCGTGTGTGTTTTGGGTATGCGTGCATTGATAAAGTCAATCAAACTAATGCAAAATCCATGCAAACATCTCTGAGGCGGGCACATGGCATAACAGGATTATCACATTAGGCAGCTGCTGCACTTTCATAAGTATATAAAGTCATATAAATTCATATAAATTCGTGTATATTCATATATTACGTATACGCAATGTTATACGCACTGAGTAGGTAGTGCGAAGTTGGCCTTAAAAGTTCAGCTCATGGACAAAGGACACCTGGACAAGCGTTTCAGCAAGAGTTGCCATGAAAAGCAACAGAAATTGCTGTAGTCGGGAGTGCCTGACTATGAGCTACCCTAACCAGAAGTGAATACCTTCCAATACTACATCAAATATCCATTATCTACCTGCTATAACTATAGAATATGATATGATAGTTAATCCCTGCTTTGAGACGTGCATAGATTTTCAACGCCCATCCAAGTTTCTACTACACACACATGGATCTTAAGCTGACAAGTTGTCAATACAAATTTTCGAGTGTCAGGTAATCTGATATTGTATTAAATCACAATTGCTTGCTGTTGCCTGGTTTTTTGTTCGTCTTCTGCCTCTCCTTCTCGGTCGTCCTCTTCCACTTCCACTTCTTCTTTTTGATTTAAAATGTCAATTAAGGTAAGCAGGAATTAAATATTTCCGCTGCACTTGCTTGTTATCCTGTTGAAATTCAATATGTTTGTCTTTCTCATGCATATTTAAGCAATTTCTATGCCTTCTTTGCTGCTTCGCTGTAATCAACATGCGCGGCTCATACACGCTCCGTATGCCATTAACAGCCACACCAATTTGCTGGCGGTGCCAATGCGAAATTCGAGCTGCTCCGTGGGCGGAACGGAGCAGCCATGTGGGCCGTAAATTAAATACAAAGTTAAGTAAAATACACTTGAGGCAGCACAGCGTGGAAAGCCAGCACCAACAGCACCGAATGAACGAGCGAGCAAGTTGTACCGCGGCGGTAGTCGACTTAGAGATACCCTGCCATATGAACAAACTGGCAAAGTCAATGAAGTGGAAAGTATAGGATATATATAAGCTGTGTAAAACTCTAGTCAGAGGTGACTGACTAGCAGCTACCCTGTACTTTGAGCAACCTGTCAAATTATCAAGTATGAACAATTTAACAAAAATCAAAATTTCATAAAATATACGTGAAACTAAATACAAAATTTGAAGGCTCTAGCTTTAATAGTTTTTGAGATATAATTTAATAACGACTGGCCGATAATGATTTACCATCGATAACATTAGGGCTGGTAGAGCTATCGATTATATACAGCAAACTTGAGCATATATGTAATATTAATATATAATCTTCTTATAGGGTTGCATGGACTGCTGGGCGGATAGTGTTAGAAGGACTCAGCTCATCAGTCCGATCAAGAATAGGTACATATATCCTTTACTAGTTCTTCCACCTTCCTGCGCCTCTTGCATACATCACATCAAAGCCAATATACCCTTCTTAGAACAATGCTTAACGTGTTCCGCATAAAAAGCAAATGACACTGATTTGCTACACTTTGGCCGACTCGCCGATGCGCTGTAAAAGACGATGAACGTATTTAAGTGCCATTTGATAGCAGTGGAAAATAAATAATTGAAAATTTTCACAAATATTATTTTAAGCCCATTTCGATTGTCAAAATATTCTAGTATCAAATTGCATTTATTTTCATTCTCGATTCTATTTTTTAAACGTCTAATAGAGGAAGAATTGTATAAATAACATTTTCTTTTGATCTATGGAAAGCATTTAGGCAGAAATAAGACTTGGTCTCTGCAGTTGCCATCTATTTTAATGATAGCAAACCATTTTTATGGCTACGGGGTAAACAATGCGAACAATGAGAGAGAGATAGAGAGAGAGAGAGACAGGAGCGCAAAGTCATAGCTAAATTGATGCCCTGTAAGAAAGTGAAAGGGCAGCTTTCACTGCTTTGCCTGCTTGAGTGTCATGGCTAAGCCAGCTGTTGGCCAAGCCATTGCCAGGGTATTCTCGTGTTTGTCATTTCGATACAGACAACAACAACGACAACAACAAGTTATGGGCATTAAAGACCGCGAGCTGCTAAGCCGCCCTGCGGCCAATGTTCAGGGGAGATTTCGTTTTTATTACGCGTAAATGAAAGACATTTGCTGTTGCGGCTGAGTTTTTGGATGGTGGGCGGCATGGAAAGTCGGTAATGAGGCTGGCTGGTGGATGCTGGGCCCCAGCGCGCCGCCTGCAGTGCAAACTGCGCGCGATTTAAAACGCTTTTGCGTCGCACTGGACTGCGGTTGGGCCTCGGATCTTAAATGCTTGTGATTAACAAGTAATCGAAGCATCCATAAGCAGCAGGCGGACAGATAGAGGATACAGCAGGGAGGTAGGTAGGTGGGTATGTGGGTAGGTGGGTAGGCAGCTCTTCGTGTTTGCTGAGTTTTCAATTAATTATACTGGCATTATTATTCATGCGTCCTCATGCTAATGAACCCAGCCGGGGCCCCGAGGGTCAAAGTTCAGGCAACAGTTTAATTGATTTGAGACATTTGTTTTAAACAAAAGCAAACAACAAGAAAAAAAAACATAATAAACAACCAAATAAATGATATTTGCTTATGGGCAGCAGCTTAATTTGATATTCTCTCTCCCTACCACTCCCCCCCTCTCTCTCTCTCTCTCGCTCTCTGTGTTAACACACACACTTGAATTGGCAAACACGACTTGAAATTAGTTTTTGTAATTAAATTCAAATAATTGCAAATTGTGCAGTTGCCTGTGAATGCTCCAAATGCCAACAAAATGCCCAATTGCCAATTTGCTGCTGCAGCTAGACGGCCCTCAATTAAATGAATATCAACGCGGCTACAGTTGGCTAAGCAGGTTGAAATCTCTCTTTAGATCAAGCTAACTTCGGATGAGTGAGACGAAAGTAGTCAGTGAGAATATGATATTAGTTTATATGTGTATAATAGGCCAGAGAATATGATATTAATTTATATTTAGGCCAAGTGGTATGGCCTTTCTCAACACTCTTGCCACAGCTTTGGCTCTTGCTGCTTGAGGCCTGCGAGAGTCTGGGACTCAATAAGATATGCTATGGCCGAGCAGATACGAGTTTGGATTACCCTCTATTAGATACAAGATTAGTCAACCCAAAAGAGCTTTCTTCATGAGCCAGCCTCGTCATGGCTTGTCGATTTGTATTCCGCCTTTGATTGCTTAACAAACACCCAACTTCAATTGATGTTTGTTGACTAGCTACTTACATATATATCTATTCATATATTTGATTATAGTTATATATTTGACATCTTGAAATTCCCTTTACTTCATCCCAGTCATAGATTTGTGTCCCATTTTGGCTTGGCCTCTCATCGTTCATCACTTCATGGCCACATCCGGTCGAGCTCGACTGCTCTCCACCGGGTCTGCGTGGACTTATAAAGCGCTTTTGCATTGCAGTTTGACACATTTTATAAATGTCATCGGGCTTGTCATTGTCGATGTTGCACGTACTCTTGCTCCTTGCTAAAATGGTCAGCGTTGGCGCCAGCGGCAGGTTGTAAAGCTCACGTTCATGCCCAGTTCCGGATACCCGCCTCCTCCTCCGCCTCCGCCTCAACGGCAGACAAAAGAAAATAGAAAGCGAGTCTAACGATAGTTTTTCTTTGGCTGCCTGGGCAAAGTCGACTTAGTCGTTGCAAAACTTTGTGCGACACCAAAATAAAAGAGCAAAGTTTGCCGTAAAAGTTGAGCTCATGGCAAATGACACCTGGCCAAGTTCTGGGGCCACGGATTGCAGTGAAAAGCAAAAGAAATTGCAGCCATCGGGAGTGCCTGACTGCGAGCTACCCAGACCAGACAAGATCTCATAATATATCTGTAGTTCCACTCATTGGCCAGGCAATTGAATTTGAATGGATTCGAATGCACTCATTCATTCATTCATTCATTCATTCGTCATTAACTCGAGTTTATAGACGCTGCACCATCTGCGCGCACTGATTTAATATGCCCCATTAAACCACTTGCAATGCAATTGAAGCATAAAAAATGTCTCAAAGGGTAGAATTGGCAATGGGCTGGAATACGCAATGCACACAGACAGAGATAGAGAAACAGAAAGAGAGAGAGAGAGAGAGAGACTGAGATACTTTCGCCACGTCTGTGTAGTCGGGCATGTAATGGGCGCAATGGTGCTGTAGTGCAGGTAAATTTACTTACTTGTTGCCACTTTACAACACTTTTCTACGGTTATTTGTTGTCACTGTTGCCAGCTCTGTTTGCTGTCTCCCTCTCTCTCTATCTCTGTCTCTCTCTCTCTCTCTCTCTATCTTTGTCTCTTTGGCAACCATTGTCAACGCCTCTGCCTCTGTGGCAAGATGGTAATTAATGCCTGCGGTGTTCGGCTTGCCGTGAGAAAATGCTCAGCACCAACAACAACAAAAACGGAAATCTCGACAACAACAACAATAGCAGAATTTTAAGTGCATTGCCAATGGTTGCAGAACTCCATAATGAAGCTGTGTGTGTGTGTGTATTAAAAAATTGTTAAAAGCAAACAGCTCGACTCGAAATGGGTTATTTAAGTGAAAGGATTGATGGATGAGTAGACGGAATGGATGAGCAGGCAGGGCTGACTGAAGGGAGATGGATAGAGAGAGAGAAAGAGAGAGATGGAAAGAGAGATGGAATGCATATAAGAGAATGACCCAAAGGAATAGATAGAAGAGAGAGGGCAAGAGAGAGAGAGAGAGAGAGAGAGAGAAAGATTGAGCAGAAAAGAGAGATAGAATGAGAGGGAGAGACGGAATGAGAGTGTGAAAGTCAGGGAGAGGGAAAGATAGAGTATAAGAGATTGAAAGAGTGGAAAAATAAGACAGCGAGAGCGGGAGAGGAAGAAGGAAAGCGACAGAGAAAAGGGAGAGAGAGAGAGAGAGAGAGAGAGAGAGAGAGAGAGAGAGAGAGAGAAAGAGAGAGAAGGATACATAGAGAGAGAATGATATAGATAGAGAAGAACAAAGAGAGAGAGAGAGAGAGAGAAAGATAGAAAATATGAGAAAAAGAATTGGAGAGAATGAGAATGATACAGGTAAGAGAGGTAAGAGAAAGGGAGTGGTGTATAGAGTGAGAGAAACAGGAAGATAGAAAGAGAGAGGGAGAGATAGAGAGAGCGAGAGAAAGATTGAGAGAAGGCATAGAGAGAAAGAGAGAGAGAATGCGATAGCGAAAGGGAAAGAGAATGGCAGGGAGAGAGTGATAGAGAGAGAGATAGAGAGAGAGATAGAGGGACATACACACAGAGAGAATGATGGGGAGACACAGTGAGAGAGCATAAAAGAGAGATGAGAGAGAATGAGAGAGACAGAGAAAAAGTGATAGAGGACTACAGAGAGAAAGGAAGAGAGAGGGAGAGAAACAGAGAGAGAGGTATACAGAAAAACAGAAAAAGAGATAGACAAAGGGAGAGTGTAGCAAAGAGAAGGACAGACAGTATGAAAGAGTGAGAGAGAGACAAAGAGGACACGAGGGAATAACAAATATATAGAGAGAAAGAGAGAGAGAGGGTTGGAGAGCGTGGAGCACCGAGAGACAGATAGAGAGTGAGAATGAAAGAGAATGTAAGAGAGGGAGAGTTGCTTTACTAAATCAAGCTCCTTCTTCGATAACCTATTGTGCTCACCAGCCATAGCTTAGCGTCGCCCTTTCATAGGCTTCAGCAGTTTCAGAAACAAGAAGAAGTCACAGGTTGGGAGCATCCAATGGCCATTCTATCATCAGTAGCTTTTGGCCAACAATTTGATACAGATTCTGGCCTTCATTTGAGCCAAGAGACACAAAAATCAAAGAGAGGCCACGAATCAAATTGATAATTGAATATGGCTGCAGCAAATGCACACTCTGGATACTCATCGAGCCCACCTCGCACATGGACAAACCGCAAGCCGGAGCGGGAGGTTGTCACGCGCGGAGAGAGTTTAAAGTGGTGCAATTAATTATGGTTAAGCCGGGCTTAGGCGGCGCCACTCCCATTTTGGTAAGTGAATGGCGTTTAATTGCATTCACCTGGGCAAATTTGATATTACAGATCAAAGTGAATAAATTATGAGCGCTGCTCATGATTTATCCAAAGTAATTGGCAGCGCATGCCAAAGGAAATGGGAGACGCTTGGGCGACGGATGCCGTTTGAATTGGGGGCGCGCTCATGGGTTGAGCTTATAAACGCCTAAGGCGCGATGCGAAAAATGCGTGATAAATTTCGATTTTCACTTGCGTGACACACGCGCAATTCCATCAGCCCAGCAGCCAGGTGGCAGCTGCCATCTGCCATCTGCCGTCTGCCATCTGAGCGGCGCCCCTTTGTCAATTTTTCTTTTGTGCGTTCGGTTGTCAAAGCGGCTTCCGTTTCCGTGCCGCATGAGCGTAAGTGTAATCGAAACAATCCCAACAACAATGCCGGTGTGATGATCACTGCACATTCCGTGACATCAATTCGGCTCGATGATGCCAAAACGCTTTAACTCCGCTGCTGCAACAGTGCGTATGAGTGATTTTCAAGCCAAACTAAAGCCGTTGCGGACACACGGCCGACGCAATTGCAATTCCAGCCAGGCCAGCTCCGATTGGCCCTGTTTAGAGTTTGGCCACTTTAATATTAGCTCAGCTCTTAATTGCTTTTCGATGCTGCTCAGGGCACAGCAACGCTCCTGCCTCTGCCTGCCTCTTTAGCCCATATTGTAGCTGCAGTTATTACATGTCTGGCCCACACATCAGCTAGCAGCAAATATTCTAGAGCCCAATTCAACTGTCTATATTTGTAGCTCGTTATTGACGTATTTTGGCACTAGCTTTAGCTGATTGAGTCGTGAAGGTAGCCGAGGTAATCCTGCTCTGACTGCATTTCAAAAGTATCTCACTTACGCTTTTGCTTTAAGCTTAATTAACGAGTAATAAGAGCAGCTAAGAGTAGACAAGTAGAGTTTAGGCCAAGCAAAGGCTGCTCTACTCAGCGCGCTGACCTCTACTCTTGACAGACTTCGATTATAGGAACGTTTTAGTTGCATTTAAAGACTTTATTCTGCATCAATGGCGGCTGCTTAGATGAAGCTATCTACCTTCAGCTGTACACAGCGATTTCTCATCTCATCTTCTAATCTGATTGCCTGCCTGAGCTTAATGTTAACTGAAATGACGAAGCGCCTTGCCTAAGTGCAGCTGAACAGAAAAGTTAATTTGAAGTAGAAATTATGGCTGAAGTCAGAGCCGGGCTGTGGCTTCAGCAGTGGAGAGTGGGCATATCTTGCATATCGTATATCAATTTTTGTATAATGTATATCATATTGCGTATGCCGTATGCCGATTCTTGCATATCGTGTATCGTATATCCTGTATCTCTGTATCGTTTAACGTATATCAAATATCGTAAGTCATAAGTCGTATATCGTGTTCCGAATATCGTAGAAAGTATCTTATTGATATATATCGTTTATATCATATATCGTGTATTCTGTATCATATTTTATATATCGTATATTGTGTGTCGTCGTATCCTATATCCTACATCCTATATCCTATATCCTTTATGCTGTATCCTATATCCTATATCCTATATCCTATATCCTATATCCTATATCCTATATCCTATATCCTATACCCTATATCCTATATCCTATATCCTATATCCTATATCCTATATCCTATATCCTATATCCTATATCCTAAATCCTATATCCTATATCCTATATCCTATATCCTATATCCTATATCCTATATCCTATATCCTATATCCTATATCCTATATCCTATATCCTATACCCTATATCCTATATCCTATATCCTATATCCTATATCCTATATCCTATATCCTATATCCTATATCCTATATCCTATGTCCTATATTCTATATCTTATATCCTATTTCCTATAACCTATATCATATACCCTATATCCTATATGTTATATCCTATATCCTTCATACTATATCCTATATCCTGCGTACTATATCCCATATATTTACTTAGTTTCCCTTCTGATCTGCCTCAACAAGCTTAAAGCTCGCAGCGCCTTTAGAAAATTTAAATTTTCCCAGGAAAACGTGTCAAAGGTGCCTGGCATCCTTGACAGGTAGGTCATTTGCTTCAGCTAATGCTCATCATAACACAGCGCATAAATGGCAAAATGAAAGTGTTAAATACATACATACATACGTACATACATACATACGTACATACATACATACGTACATACATACATACATACATACATACATACATACATACATACATACATACATACATACATACGTACATACTTACATATATACAGCAAATTAATACTTCATTATCTACTTATAAACACTCAGCACTTATACTTACACTCAGCAACAACCAACAGTTCTCTCTCTCTCTCTCTCTCTCTCTCTCTCTCTCTCTCTCTCTCTCTCTATAGATATGAGTATATTATTCCTTGACTATAGACTACTTCCCTTTCATTAACATACATATCGCGCCGTAAGCTGAGCAAAAGTTGAGCAGGAAAATATGAGAGTCGAGGAATGACTGATGGCGAGATACCCTAGTAGTCGGAGCTAGCAATGAGTTTAAGCATAAATACATAAGCAACTTGTGCCAGAGGAAAATCTCTAACTCTTCACAGATAAACATACAGACGGACGGAGAGACAGACGCAGAGACGGACGGGCAACTAGGCGAGCATGAAGGAACATACACCAATAGACTTCCCTCCTCATCATACCCCTCTTAGACAGCACTCCAGGTACAGGGTATGGGCTCAGTTCGGCGCTACTCGTCGGCCCGAGTCTTTTGTAACAGCTAATCAAAATTTTACGGCTTTTGTGCAATTAAAGTCGCAGCATTGAGGACAGCACCGAGGCACAAACAGTCCGTGCCGCGCTGTCTGCCATTTGTATTCATGGCACACACACACACACACACTCAGCCCGAATGTAGTGTGTGTGTGTGTAGTATAAGTGCCTGTCAGTTATTTGTGTGATTATTATGAGTATTACCTTCAAGTGGTTACACCACAGAAGACCTTTAAAGCCGCATGGGAATTAAATTGTTAAATAAATATTAGAAAAGGACTCGAGTGTCGGCTAGAGTGAAAACTAATTGAGGATTACTTATACAGTCGATGATATGTATACAGAGGCCATGCAGGACAACCAAAACTTCTGTTTGCTATTCCCTTCCCCTCGCTTTCTCTCTCAGACTAGTCTAGCCTGTGCTTATTGCGATTGGCTTTGCAAGGCGAGAGCTCAGGCGAGTCCTTAAAGGATTTTCACCTGTATGCGTCCGTATACATATGTTTATTTTCGACTAATTAAAAGTTCCTTTGATAGCCAGATCGAATGCAATGTGAATATTATTTTTTAATCTAGCGAAGCATAAAGCCAATAACTGTCGAGGGCGCTGGCAGATGCACGTACATCCGGCTGTCAGCCGGAATGCTAATGTCCTTCGCGGCTGCTTTGAGGCCACAGCGTGCTCGACAGCTCGACAGCTCCTACAACGTGTCTCCCAACTTTCGACATCGCGCACGCAGTTTGCATATTTGCACATCATTTCGGACTCTGCAAAGGGTCTGTGCTGGTGTCCTGGTGCCACTGAGGAAATTGCAGTGCGTGTTTAATTTATGGCTTCGAATCAGCGTTCAAACTGTAACTGTAATTAGTTGTGACGGGCAGCAGCAGCAGCCACAGCCACAGCCGCATTCACATCTTCATCCATTACGCTCACATGCCGCATGCCAAAGACCATGTCGCAGCCCCTCGTCACTCGTCACTCGTCACGGAAATTTGAGGTGTGCATGTCACCGACCCATTGTCATGCAATTAACCAGACGACAATTAATCAACTTGGGCGCCCTTTGAGCCAAACCAGAATTAAAACGGGCAAAGCGCGCGCTCAACAGTTGGCAGTCGGCAGTCGGCTGGCTGAACTTCACATGTTAGTCAAAAATTAATTTCTTGCCTTTGGCCATAGACGGCGAGCGGGATTTATGCCTTGGCAAATTCAGTCTGACGTCCTTTGATCTTCAGTCATAAATCATCGCGTGCAGCTTCTTTTTCTCAACCAGAGAATTAATCAAATCGCGAAAGAGCACGTAGGCTATATATAGCTCAGCTATTGAACGACTAGCAGACATCCTGTATACAGGATCAATGCAGCTAAGCCTGTCTGCAGCTGGAAAACTTAATTAGGTTGATTGAAAAGCGATTGAATGGCATTTGTTCGCTTTGTTCTTTCGCTGTAAGGGTTGAACGGATAAATTCATCATACGCCACGTTGACAGCACCGGAAGTAACTGACAATCAGGGAGTTAGCTGGTCAATGGCCCCGCTGAGCCGTGCACTGCGGCTCAGAGCTGCCATAAAGCAACGCATCAAGGATAAAGGAATTCTTGGGCAAAGATGCGGCCAATGTGTTTGGCATTCTTCTTTTTTATTGAAAGGCGCGAGGAGCCCAAAATCCACACACAAATCTAGTGGAAAATAAAAATTACGCCAATTTATGCGGGGCCGAGAGAGACAGAGAGAGAGAGAGAGAGAGAGAGGCTGAGAATGTATTGACTGACAAGGAAAGGCAGCAACAAATTTACGACTTTTGAGTGCTGGCTGCCACAAAAGGATTTGTAAACAGCGTCAACTCCGCACTTCGAATTCCGACGGCAGCAGCTGTAGCCTTGAACACAGGACAGCAATCCTTTGTGCCACAGCATGTAACATTATAGGACACTGAAAGGCATTGTTCTCCTATTGATTACATCGACTCAGCTCGTGCCTCTTAAAGCTTCTATTTAATATTTTTATTTCGCAAACTCTTCTTAAACAGCAAATTCCCAAAAACAACTTTAGCTGCCGCCATTCGCAGGCGAAAACACAAGAAATAAATAAATAAATAAATAAATGTTCGCTGCAAGTTGAACACGTGCCGCCGCGTGCTATGGCACCATCGAGAGCCCCTCTCCCTCAGCCTCGTCGGCTGCTCTGACAGCCATTAATGCTATTTAATTATGCCTGTTGTGCGACGCTAATGAAATTTTATTCATTTTGCTGAAAGTTTTTTTTTTTTCCCACCGAGAACGGCACTCATAATCGCCAGCAGTGACAACTTGTGCCGGTTGGCTGGACGAGCGCACCTGCAGCTGCACGGACTGCCTGCCCCACAAGGATGCGATTAGCTCTCAGTCAGCCGCACATGTATGAAGCACAATTTGAGCACTGCTCCAGGACACATATGTATGTATGTACATACAGACATATTTATCAGGTGATCAGGGAGTGAGTTCAGGCACAGACAGCTATCCAGACTTACATTACCCTAATGAGGGTACTAAGTATTAATTAATTAATTAATATTGTGTAATGATTGTGTTAGTTAACTATTATTAAAATTAATTAAATTTGCTTAAAGGTAACCAATAAATTTTATAAAAATAATTTAATTTAATAATTAATATTTATGAAAATTAATAAGATAATTTTTAATATATTTTTATGCATATGTAAATTAATTGTAATTATTAATTTTTAATTTAATTACGAATATAATTAAATAGTTTTGGATAGCTTTAAATAAAAAATAAATTTAATTAATTATTATTAATTTAATTAATTATTTTTAATTTATTAATTTTTAATAAATGTTATTAATTAATTTAGTAAAAAAATAATTTAATTTAATAATATTAATGAAAATTAATTAGTATATTCATTAAAGTATATGCAAGTATAATAATTAGTAATTAATAAATTATGATGTATTGGTAAATTAATTGTAATTATTAATTTTCAATTATATTAAGCATATAATTAATTAATTTTGCATAAATTTAAATAAAAAATTAATTAATGTTAATTAATAAATAAATTGAATAATTTTTAATAAAAGAAATTAATACATTTAATGAAAATAATTAGTTAAAAACTATTATTTGATATTAATTTATTTATTTTTTGGTCAAGTTTAATCAATTAATTTTAATTAACAATTCTTTAAATTTAAATTAATATTTTAATTATTACAATTATTTATAATCAATACATTTTTAGTTTAATTATGCATTTTAATATATTGAAATTAGTTAACTAATTTAATTTACCACTACTTATAAACTAAATAATTTTTATTTAATTTATTAATTTCTATAATCAATAAATTGTTAAAAAAAGGTTACTCGTTAATTAAATAAAAATAATTAATTTAATATTATTATATTTATTAATTTTTAATTTAACTTAAAATAATGAATTTATTAATTAAAAAATAATTATTGAATGATTATTTAAATATTCCCAACTTATACAAATTATTTAAATAGCTTTAATATATAATATGTTTAACAAATAAATTAGTTTTAATTAATTTAAATTAATTATGTATATTAAGCATAAGTTTAATTATATTTTATATTTTTTAGACAATATTTTAACCATTTAGAAATCTCTGTGAATTGCGACTCAGCTTTTAATGCGCATCGCACATTTTGCCATGGAATCAGCCGCCATCAGCCATCAGAGCTGGCAATTCGGGGCACAATTGATAGGTTCAGAGTACTCCCACACTCAATTGGATCTTAAGCCCACATCCAGTTGCAGATTGGCACGAAGTGTGCAAAATATGGAAGCCATAGCCAAGCAGCCACAAAGAAGACCCAGAAAATTCGAAACGCAATTGCTGGAATAATAATGCTCACAATAAGCTGAATGAGTTGGCCAAATTTGAATAAAGTGTTATTTATAAATAATGAATCTGACTTTAAAATGAGCTCAAAATAAAGCTGAATTATTACAAGAAATTTTCTGTGTGATTCCAAAATTATTTTCCTATTGCTCTTTAGGGGTCACTAGGCTTAGCCAGGAAATACAACTTTTTAGCTGCATTAATTAGTTTATATAATTAATATTATTAAAGTTGAAGCAGACTTCCTACTCAGCTCTTTCGCCTGTTTGCCCAGTTAACTAGTCGCAGCGGCCATATTGACGATCAACAAAGGATTTACACCACATATACTCGATGTATTTTTGATAGCTTCGAGCTGTAGCTGCAGTAGTTTACGATTCTGTTTTCATCCATTCGGCTGGCCGTGGCCCACATAAAAGTTCAAACTGCCGCTTTCAAATGGTTGACAATTTGTAGCCGACATAAATGTCGGATAAAGTGTGGTTAGTGCCAGCCTCTCGGGCTGCTTCCGTAGTCGCTTCCTGCCCGCCCTCGACTAGCTCCAAAGTGCCGGCAATAAAAGCCGCTTGAGCTTTATATTTGTTCCTTTTTTTTCCAGTTGATGTGCCATTGGGCCCGACTCTCGGCGTTGTTATTATTTTGTTGACATGCGGACGAAATTGTGCTGAAGCCAGTGGCTTGGCCTGGCTGGGGAGAGGCGCGAAGGTGCCGTGCTGCATTGACGCAACAGCTGGATACTAATAGGTCTGCCGCAAGCTGCAGTTAGAGCGACACTCGACGGCCCGCGGGAAGCCAATCAACATGCGTCGCTGACAGCTGACAAATTATCACCCACAGTCGCCCACACCCAAGTGCGCCGTGGGCGCGCCCGACTACAATGCTTCCTGTCTGAGCTGGTTTCCTGGAACGTAGTGCAAATGCGATAAGAGCCACAATCCGATGTGTGTAGCCACGTGCCACGGCTTATAAATACCTCAGCTGCACTTGCCTGCCCCGAGTATTGCAGGGTATCTGCATAACGAAATTATATAAGTTACGGCATTGTTGCCCCCGCTGTAACTATGTTTAGCCCAGACACTTGAGCTGCACTGCTTCTGTTGCTATTTCCATCTTTATTATCAAGATACCTGAGTGAGTGGGTGAGTGGGTGAGCGAGTGCCTTGTGAGTGTTGGGCACTTGGCAGACTTTGCCATTTTCATACCCTGAACTCATTGGAAATGGGATTGGCCGGGTATATTGGCTTTGCGTTAATGTATGTAGCTGGCAGAAGGGGGCGTGGCAGAGCTTATAAGATACATATATATGTGACTGATCTGGCTGATAAGCTGAGTTAATGTAGCCTTTATAAATGTCTAATCGTCTGTACTTTCTTTCGCTCAGTCCGTCTTCAGTCAGTCCGTTCGTCCTACCTCTCTTCTGTCCTTCCATCAGTTCTTCCGTTCGTCCTTCTGTTCATTTTTTTCTTCCATCTGTTGTACTATCCTTCCATCCGTCCATTCTTCCGTCCGTCTATTTTTCCGTTCGTTCTTTTTTCCGTCCACTCTGCCGTCCGATCTTCCATCAGCTCTTCCGTCTGTCCTTCTGCCAGTCCGTCCGCCTTTTCCTCCTTCTTTCCGTCCATCTGTCCTTCAATTCGTTCTTCCGTCCGTCCTTCTATGCTGCGCTCCGTCTGTCGTTTCATCCGTTCGTCCTTTCTTCCATTTTTTCTATCGACTCTCCGTCCGTTCCTCATTCCATGCATCCTTCTTTTCATTCTTCCGTTTGTACTTCTGTCCCTCCGTAATACGTACTCCGTTCCGTCTCGTGTTCAGTGTATTTGCTAGTCGGGCACAGCAATCTTCTTATTTGATGAGCTTTGCTGCCGCAATGCTCTTTTCGCTCGTTCCCACTCTGACGCGCGTGGGCGTGCGGCAGTTGCTTGGCTGTGCACATTACCTGGCGCTGAATAATGCAAAACAATATCATTGCTATGCGTGCTCATCCGGAGCCACCCAGCCACCCACCCAGCCAGCCAGCCAGCACTCGGATAGTGCTGCACGCCGTGTTGTCTTTTCGGCAATACAAGCTGCAATTTTTGATATGCTTGCGCTGGGCTGCATGCCGCCCGAACGAAGCTGCCAGGCAGCAGTATCAATTTGAATTGCAAAAACAGACAAACACATGGGCGGCAGACAAAGCCACAAATCAACGCAAACCCTCATCATCATAAGCTGGCGGGGAGCGTGTTTCACCCGTGCGGAATGTGGCAGATGCCACAAAGAGATAGGGAGAGAGAGAGAGAGAGCAAAAAGTGCGAGCAATAAGTCGATAATATACACTGCAGCTGAGAGCATGTCTATATGGATATCGATAATACACTTCAGCTGATGAGCTGAGCCTACATATACATATATATATTATAGGATTGCCTCTCTTTATATAGGATCAAATTTGATCTGATTTCTATAGACAACTATAACTCCTTCTGCTTCTCTGCACTTCTAAAGTACTCGAGAGAGTATTGAGTGCGAGCCATAAGTCGATGATGAGCTGAGCCTATCTATGTATGTTATGGGTTTGCCTTGTCTTATATAGAACCAAATTTGATTTGCTATATCTGCCATAGACCTTGACCGAGTCACTTTGACTCGAGATCTTGGTTAGAGTATTGAGTCTGCCTGATTTCCATATCTACTTTTGCCCCGCTCGATACATTTCAAATTGGCAGTTTGATTTTATATCCAATGCTTAAATATTTAATATGTATTTCTATCTCGCACTCTCCCCCTCTCTCTCTCTCTCTCTCTCTCGTCTTTCTTTGCAATTGGAAGCCATCTTCGCACATGGTTGGAGAGTTATAGGAATATAAATTCAAACATGCCGGGTCCTTGAACCGCTCCGCAGCTCCTCTATTGCAAGTCGGCGAACTTGGGGCCAGACAGCGAGGCAGACATGTGGGCAGGTTCAACAAAACCGCTGGCTGGACCAAGGCAACCACAGTGCAAATGTCTATGAAACTTTTGTGTGTGTTTAATTGAAATTTGTAATTGTTTCTCTAATGTGTCCTGGCCAAGTTTCCTCGACGGTTATCCATTTTTGGCCCACCCAGCAGCGGAGCCAACAACACTTGCCGCAGGCAATTTCTCATTCGGTAAGTGAAAAATGCGTTTATTAACTTTGCGCCATGTTTGCTCTCGCTTTTCTCGTTGTAAACATATTTGCTCTATGAGCTCGACTACTTCTTGGAGCTGAAATGATTTCCAAGAGCTGAGAGCTGAGCGGCGGCACTGTTGACACAGATTCCCCTAATCCGACTCCATCCAGGTCAATGTACGTGGCAGCACCGCTTTGAGTGAGCTCTGTGCCTGTGCTTCATTATGTGTATTAGCAAATAAACCGTGAACTTCTGACCACGTGAGCTCCACTGCACGGCACTGCAGAGCGCAGCAGAGCGAGCCACATACATAAATTCACAGTTGGGACACTTTTCAGCTTGCGCCGGCGTTGCATCAGCGTTTACCGTATGCTATGCCTGAAGTGCACTACAGTGCTCGAAAATAAATTCATACACTTTCCAGAATATATGGCACACACACACAAAGCACACACTCGAAGCTCTCATGTAGCTAGAGTCTCTAGTTAGTGTACAATGCACATACAAGCCCACGCCCACGCCCACGCACACGCACACAGACGAGCGCCAGCTCACCTGTGTGTGAAAAATATAAACAAGCAAAAGTGCTCTGGGTGGGGAGTGAGCGACTAGAAGATACCTATACTTGCAGCAACTGGTATACAGACCAGAAGTGCTTAGGATGGGAGTGCACGACTAGAAAATACCTCCACTTTAATGCCTTGCGCTGATATACACACTTGGAGTGCTTAGGGTGGCAGTTAACGACTAGAAGATACCTTTACTATACATACACATTATAAAAGTGCTTAGGGTGACAGTGAACGACTACAACATATCTCTACTTGCAGCTTAGAGCGGGAGTGAACGACTAGCAGATACCTGTACTTGCTGCACTATACAGTTATGATGAGAGTAAACGACTAGGAAATACCTCTACTTCAAAGTACTTAATATGAAGTGTTTATAGTGAGAATAAACGACTAGAAAATACCCGAACTGGCTGTTTAAAACGTATATACATACTAGGAGTGCTTCGTGTGGGAGTGAACGACTAGAAAATACCTGTACTTGCCGTAAAAGCTTATATACATACTAGGTATACTTGGGTGACAGTAAACGACTAGGGAATACCTCTACTTGGCGTTAGAATGTTATATTCATACATGGAGTGCTTTAAGTGGCAGTGAACGACTAAAATATACCTCCACTTGCCTTTATATATTTATTAAGTACTAAGCGTGGCAATGAGCGACTAGAAAATACCTCCACTTGCCATTAAAAATGTATATACATATTAGGAGTGGCACTGAACGACTAGCAAATACCTCCACTTGCCCTTATATACTTACGTACATAATGTAAAGTATTTATAGAAGCAATGATCGACTACAACATACCTCCACTTGCCACTAGTTTTTCATTCTTTCTACCCACTGATCACCTTCCACCCAGCCCAATATACCCCTTTTCGATAGCCACTTTCCCGTGGCATTTGGTTAAAAGGAAAACATAAATATATGTGCACACACACATTACATTGAATCGCTAAACGTTGCGCACAGCCCCCAAATGTGTACTTCAGAAAAAGTGCAAAGGATTCGCTGGTACTCCAATTAAAAGCTAACAAACAAAATGCGATTTCTTGCCCACAGTTTTTGGGGTCATATTTGCGAGTCGTATTTATGAAGGATCTCCTTTATGGCCGGCCTTTTCCAAGAAGAGTTGGAGAACTATATATAGCATGTAAATATGGACTGTATGAACAGAGTGCTATATCTAGTCAGATTAGCTGCTTAAAGAGGGGCTACAGAGGTGGGCAGCTGAGAGTTTAGCTAGTTGTTAGGGTGTATAGAAAGCGCTCGACTCGCAGATACCCTGACTTGTGCTTAGAGCGTGCTCCTCATGCCCTGCCCTGCTTTCAGCTCTCAGCTCTGTCTTTTCTGCCTCTTCAACTGCCCTAAAAATATATTTAATTAATTTTTTTTACATTAAGAAAAATCTGTAAATTTTTTCAAGAATTTCCTCATGCAGCGCACGTCTTGGGCATATCAACTCTAGACCCGCTTTTTCTTTGCAGCTTAAGAAAATTGTAAAAAATGAACGCTTTGGCTGTCAGGGAGTACGCGACTGCTGCTGCTGCTTGCTGAGAGAGAGAGCCAAAGATTGTTAATTAATTTTGCATTCTGTGTAGCCGCGTCATATGCAGATGGCTTCAGTGATGAGCTTTGATTCTTGGCGCGACTCGTGGCTCAAGTGTCACACGCCTCAGCCCCACTCCACGTCTCGGTGGAGATATGTGCCACCCACAAAGTGACGCGTGCCACAGCTGCTCTGCTGGTGTTACTTGTGTGCCTCGACTTTGGCTTTGGCTGCGGCTCGTCGGAAGCCCCATAAGCCGATTACAGATTTAATTACATGCGTTCAATTATGCCGCCAGCGGCAGACGCTCAATTGGCCACGCGCCCGAGCGCACTCAAGTCTTGGCGGTCGGACATGAAGCCCAGCTCCACAGCATGCTGCAATCGTCTTGTGCAATCGCTGTCTGCGCTGGGATAATCCGTTTGGCAGACAGATAAATCAATTGCATCTATACTCGGGGTCATTTATTTATATTCATATATTTAATTCACGTAAATATTTAATTTTGAAAACAATTCCCGATCTTAGCATCGATTGACCCTAGGAGGAGCAGGAGGTGTGGACGGGGTCTGCTCTGGGCATGAGGTCAGTTGCTGTTAATGCGATTAGCGTTAAAATTAAAATGCTTTGGCTTTCAGTGTGGCGGCGAGTGCTCTGTGCAGCAGTGGGCGGGGCTAATGCCCTGCAGGGCTGCCAGCAACGGCAACAACATCAATTTACAGTAATGGTTCTCTTACGGCCAAGAGGCGCGCGACAGATAAAGCAGCGAGGGGTCGGGCGGGCGGAGCTGAGGTACGGCTGGGACTCGCCTGGAACCAATTCGAGTTTAGTAATTGAAATGGGTAAATCGACTGCGGCGGGAAAGGGTGGAGCAGACGAGTCGCCAGGTCGCCAGGTCGCCGGGTCGGCGGCTATGTGGCTTATTGGTTTAGTTCGCGTTGAACATGTCCGAGCGGCGGGCAGTCAAAGGTGCTGCTGGTGCCGGTGTAATTAATTTGCCGCCCAGAGACTGATGCACAAAAGTCAAACGCTCATTAATTAAAAATGGATTTAGCGTGACCTAAGCCATTATATCAGCCACGTGCCAGCCTCAGCTGGCTGTGTGGGTGAATGCCCATTAACAGCATTGCTTCAGTCTGATTTACGCGAAATCAAAGGATGCGGCTGGGATCAAACATCAACTGTCTGGGATATCTGAGCGATATATCAAATGAGAGAGAGGTGAGGTAGGACACGAGTAAGTAGAGATGGAGCATAATAGATGGCTAACGATTGTGGAATCGATAGTTGACGATAGTATCATAGATAGAGGACGATAGTATCATAGATAGTTGGCGATGCTATAATAGATAACTAAGAATAGTAAATGATAGTGCAATGGATAGGTAATGATGGGATAGATAGAAGAGGATAGATAGTTAAGGCAAGTAACATAGCTAGCGATAGTAAAACAGATAGTTAGCGATAGTACCATAAAGCCATCTAGCAAATAAGAGCTGCCGTTGGATAAGAGTAAACAGAGATGGAGTCTAGCACATGTGGTGGTTAACGATAGGGCCATCGATAGTTGAAGATAATATTATAGATAGTGGGCGATAGTATCATAGATAATTGGCGATACCATCATATATACTAGATGATAGTATCGTAGTTAGTTAATGAAAGTATCCTATATAGGAAGCGATAGTATAATTGATAGTTAATGATAGTATTATAGATAGCTAAGGATAGTGTATAGTATATGTAGTATAGTATATGTGAGTATAGAACATGTGATAGTTAACGATAGTGTATGATAGTATCATATATAGTGGATGGACGATAGTATCGTAGCTAGTTAATAAAAGTATCTTATATAGGAAGCGATAGTATAATTGATAGCTAATGATAGTATTATAGACAGTTAATGATAGTGCAATGTCTCATGAAGGTATCATAGATTGAAGAGGATATATAGTTAGGGAAAGTGTCATCGATAGCTAGTGATAGTATAGATAGTTCCTGAAAGTATCACTGTTAGCGATAGTACCATCCATAGTTAACGATGCTATCATATAGCCATCTATCAAATGGTATGTAGATAGGTAGAGATGGAGTATAGCCTATGGTTATCGATAGTGTCATAAATATGAGACGATAGTATCACAGACAATTGTCGATAGTACCAGAGATAGTTAACGATAGTGCCATCTATAGTATCATAGATACTTTACGATTATGTATAATCGATAATAATCAATAATTCTATCAATAGTTAAGGGTAATATAAACGATAGCTCAGTCGATACTGCACTCGATAGTTAGCTATAATATCGTAGATAGCCAATTATGGGAACACTTATCAGAAATAGAGAGAAAAGGGTGAACTTAAAGAGAGTTTTTGGGGCATTTTATGGCCAGGAAAATCCCCCCACAGCGGGAACTTGCATTTTCCCGCACCTTTTGTTTTCCGTGCCCGATATTGACCCGTTTAAAAATAAATTGAATTTCCTTCACTTAATTGAGCCCTTGCCTTGGCCCAAAGTAGACAATCGAGCGGCCTTCGACTCCGTCAAGAAATTAAACCGGAAATTGCAAAATATTGTTGCCGTTGCTTGCAGAGCTTAAAGCTGCTTAAAGCCTTCTCTTCAGCGCCGCTGACCCAGAGCAGATGATATATGTGTAAGCTTGCTTATATCTATATATGTAGATATATATGTTTATACCCCTTAAAAAATGACATGGGCCGGCGCACTTTAAGCGCCTCAAGAAACCACAAAAAACAACTTTACAATGGACTGAAAAAACATAAAAATAAAAAAAAAACTGCAAATAAAAAAAAGGGACGGGCATTAGCAAAAAGGCGCCAAGGCGGGCAGCCAAATGAGCAGCAGCCGCAGCAGCGGCGACACATGGCAATGGCCACACACACACACACACACACACACGCACACAAATCCCCAAAACCAAAACACAAAGCTGAAAGCTGTAAACCCCCTCGACCAGCCCATGCCGCACGCCATTTGCAAACCCAAAAAAAAAAGAAAGAGAGAGAAGAAAGCGCCAGCCCAAGCAAGCACAACTCCAACTCCAGCTTTAACTGTGAATGTTGTTTATCATAAAATGGCGCCTTAAAATATTTAAGTTTACTTTTGTTGCTTCTCGCTGTTGCATATTCGGTTGCGGCTGTTGTTGTCTTTTATTGTTGCCGCTCGCTGCGCTGTTTAAACATTGATAAGGCAGCGCCATCTGCAAAATGGCAGCAGGAAACGAGGCGGCCTCAAGTGGCCCGCCGGGTGTGCGGCTACCGACTGCTGTCTGCCGGCTGGTCACTGTTTTATTTCACATTTTATGTACGTAAGTTCAGACATTAATTTCGCAAACGAGCCTCAACCCAGGCCCAGGCTAATATTAAGTTTTCTGCCTAAAAGATTACAATTCTGATCTCTCACATAATCATCACGTGGCAAAGAGAAGAGAAAGTTAAGCTGTTAGCTGCGTCTTATAAGGAATTATGTTGCCTACTTATTGGCGCAAATAGTTGCTGTACATTTAAAAATGTCGTTTAAATATTTAAATTACCGCGAAAACATGACGACCCTGTCCTTGGCGCTTAAGCAGCCAACGAAAACGAAAGTGTGCAGCCATCTTGCTCTCACACAGCAACAGCCACGACTGCGTTGAGCCATAGCTATAGCTGTCTCGCTTTCTCTCTCTCTCTCACATTGAGCTTGTATCGTCTGCTGATATTCTTGCGCAACAGCTGAGTCTATGTGCAGCAACAGCTATAGTTGTCTCGCTCTCACTCTTGACGTTGTCTAGAAAAGAGAGAAGAAGTAAATTTGCATTTACTCTGATCAGTTTTTTTGCAGCCAATAGGAACGCTCTTATTATTCATCTGTAGTCATGAGAGCGCTTTCGATTGGCTCATGCAGAGCAGTACAACTGCTAATGGCCATTGCTCGTGCAGCAATGAGATGCTCAACACAAAATTTAAATGCGAAGCTATTATACAATTTATTAACTTTATAAATTTACCTGCAAATCGTTTCACAATGAAGTTCGCCGTGAGTCGTCTGGGACAGGGTATATTATCTTTGCCAGCGCCCGTAGATAATTGTACTTGTTCGTGTTTACTTTTATTATTTATTTCTCGTGTGCTCATTTTTTTTATTGTTTCTGTTTCTGTTTCAGTTTCTGCTTTTGTTTTTGTTGGCTTTTCCATTATTCGTGACGTCTCACCTATATTTGCTGAGACAGAGCGATGCTTGGGTGTATCTTCCCCTCCATGTCTCTAATGCTGTTGCTGTCGTTGTCGTTGTTGTTGTTTGTTTTCAGCGTGCAGCAGACAACTTTATTTTTAGCTCGCTCAACAAACAAAATCCATGCAGGTGACGTTCCGTTACCCGGAAGCGACTTGGAAATTATGTGCTGGTGCTCAGCACCCACTCAGCCACCCACACACGCGCACACACCTGCTTAGGTGTGCCACTCTAGCAGCAGCTTCGAGTCGCGGATATTGAAATGCACTCTGCAGTCGAAGTAAACATTTTAGCGCGCTGCACTAATCCGCCTCGCACGCGCAGCTCAAAGCTTTTTACATCTCATCAGGCCGATCAGCGCCGCCTCGCTGGCAATCCAATTTCCTAAGCGCGAACTGTTACCGGTTGCCTGCTGCTCTCAACTTAAATTGGATCAGCCGCCATTTAAGCTCAAGGATCACGTGCTGAGGGCATTGAGTAGCTCATTAAACACAGTTGGCCAATACCGACAGACTTGGCCAAAAACTTAAGACGATTGCCGAAGCGCGTCGAACAGCGACTTATGCCAGAGCTGAATATAATTCGGGGAAAAGCACATTTAGCTCGGAATTACATATGTATATACATCTCTCTTATACCGTTATAAGAGCTTAGTTACTTAGTAGCGCATACCCTGTAAATTGTGTGAAAGGAGAGCTGGCGAACTATCGACAGGCTTTATAGAAGAGATAGATGGCGGCGGCTGCCAGTAGTTCACCACCTCTTGGGTATACCCTGTAAATGAAGATGAAGAGTTATCGATAGGCACTATGAATGAGATTGAAATAACTATCGTTGACTATCGATGGCGGTGGCTATGGTATGGTCTTTAACTCTAGTGTATACCCTGTAAATTGTTTTACCAGCTAAAATGCATATTTTATATTTGAAATGTATAACTATCGATAGTCCTATTGTCATTATCGATTTATTTTACATAGCTATCGTTAACTATCGAAGGTGACGACTACTGATGGCTCTCAAGCTCTAGTGTATACCCTGTAAATTAATTCTCTACTTCATATTTGATATGGAGAACTATCGATATCGCTTTTGGCACAATCGATTGCTTTAAAATAACTATCGTGAGCTATAAATTGTGTTGACTACAGCTCTATGTGTATACCCTATGAATTGTATTATTAGTGAGGTGGATAGCTATCGATAAATAAATATCGTTGATTACTGACTATCGATAGCACTCCACCTCTACTTCATATATACATTAAACTTAGATTGCCTTTAACCAAAAAGTATCTAAGGAGAGAGTTTAAGCTATATCCTTAGTCAGCTATGGTTCATGGTCGTAGTTCTCGGCAGGGTATTCAGCTGTCAGTGGCTTTGGCATTTGATCTGTGAGAGGGCGTGGGTGTGGCTCGGTTCGGCTCTGCTCGGCTTGTGTAATTTGGCTTGAAATGCGGTTACATTTCGGTGACATGGCCAATTTGGAGTATATGGGATTAAAGTCGCGCTCAGCCGAGCAGGCACTAGCCCTACTAATGGCATTCCCGGCGGAATATGAATGTCGCTGCGCCTGGCAGTCATTGTCTGGCGCCCTAATTAAGTCCGCATGTGTGGGTGGCACGAGTGGAGTTGGCGGGTGTTGGCAGTGTCGATTCGCATCGGGCCTAGGCTGGGCTGCTGTCACTTTCGCTCACCTGATTTGCCGTTGAGCCGTAAATGATGTCACAGCAATCAATCAAAATTAGAATCAAGCCACGAACTCAGCGCCACTCGTCAAACGCCCCAAATGCTGATTTGCCGCTGCCCCTACGTTATTATTATTCCGGGCATTGCGGGTCACAAATAAATATCAATCAAGTGGCGACGATGCACTCAGCAGGTCCCGTTGGTGGCACTTGAAAATCTGACAACGATTGCGAAATTTCGATGAGCTGTAACTAAAGCTGGCTGGAGTCATTACTTAACTGGGTTTCTTTGCCAATGGAGAGTTAGTTGAAGTTGTCTTCAAGTCATCAGATGTGAAGAGAGCAGCTCTTGGTGGTAAAATGTAAGCTAGAGCTATCGGCAGAGGTGTTAAAGTCATGGATGATACTTTGGATAGTATCGATTAACATTAGACTGAGCGATAGATCGAGTAAAGCTCGCACTAGAGCTGTTAAAGCCATCGATAGCATCGATTAACATTTGATTTAGCGATAGATCGAGTAGTGCGAGCTTTACTCGAGCATAGAGCTTTCGAAGCCATCAAAGACACTATCGATATTATCGATTAATATTTTATTTAGCGATCGATAGAGAAGAGTCCGCTCTCGAGCTGTTAAAGTTAAGATTAACTTTAGTGATAGATAGAGAAGAGCTCGCACTAGAGCTGTTAAAGGCAACAATGATATCGATAATAGTATCGATGGATATTAACTTTAGCGATAGTTGGATGCATTTTGTGTGAAACAAGCTTATTAGTTGACTGACTTTTGGTATATACAATTTACCCATAAGCAGTAGAGTTCTCTTATGTCGATAGTTGGAGCCAGCGATAGTTGCTCAGCTCTAGCCCAGACTAGCCTCACCTACCTGTGGCCTGCTTCGATTATTATTTACCTAACGAATAATCGTCTCACCACTGGCCCGTCTTCACTCACGACAGCATTTGCCTGAATCCAATTATAACTCAAACATTTGCTCAGAACTTTCTTTAAAATTCGTAATTGCTTCGCAAGTTGAGTAGCTGCAGAATACTTCTTGGTGCGTGGAGCAACCTCGGTGAGCGAGTGTTTGATTGAGTATTGACTGAACTCATAGATATATACTCATATATAGGATTTTCTTTGGCATTATTAAAGTATTATTTATTGCAGATTATGGATGCACGGCCAGCATGGCCGGCCATCGTGGTTTGATTGATTCGCTGGCCGCGCGAACTTTGTCTACGTTTGTGTGACCATTTTTTGACGAGCTGTCATTTATCAGATGGCGCTTAAATGGGCCTTTGGCCCGCAGGTGATGAAACACACCACTCCAGCCACACTTGGCATTTACTTCGGCTGCTGCTGCTTCTTCTTGTTTATGGCAGCCTCTCCCTCTCCCTCTCTCTCTCTCTCGGGCATATAGTAAATTGCATACTTTTTCAATTTCAAGTTGACTGAATTTATGACGTTCGCTGGGCGAGACAATGCGCAGCGCGTGCGAGTTGAGCCCAACCTGAGCTAATGGCAACAAATCTGAGGCATTGTCGGTGTGCCGGCTCTCGGTTTGATTTATTTGGACAAGATGTCACACACGTAGTAATTTCCCTCGAAATTATGGACAAAAAATGCAAATGGTCACCGGGGCAGAGCATAAACATTTTCACCACACGACGCCCAACAGAGGGCGTATGCATAACGTCAATTTAAAGAGCCGACAGCAAAACCAAATCAAACAAGTGAGTACGAAAAGGCGAGAGAGAGAGAGAGAGAGAGAGAGAGAGAGAGACTGTGAGAGGGTGTGTACAACTGGCAGATAGCCTGTAGTATGTAGCCTGCCATTCATATGCCAACGTGGACTGAAGTTGGCTGTTTGGATAATCGAACAGTTGTAATTACATAAATATTTCATTGAGTGTTAGAGTAGGTCGAGGGCCAATGGTAGTTAGAGACGGAGAAGCTGCGATAGTGGCGGATGATTAGCGATCTATCAATACAGGAGCTATGACTAACGGTTGTGCAAACGATAGTAAGCGATACGTAACAATTGTTAGCCATAAAGCCTGCTAAAACTTTAGCTAGCTATGATCGATATACCCAGCGACAGTTGTCTCTATTACCATCGATAGTGTAGATAGTTAGTCATATTGCCCTCGATAGTGAACGATGAATAGAGATTGTTGATTAGGATCAGAAATCATACGAGTGCTTTGCCTAACAATGATACAATCGATTGTTTGCGATAGTACTATCGATGTTTAACGGTGAATAACCATGATTGACTATGATCCCCAACCATACTCAGCATACTAGCTATTACTAGCGATAGTACTATCGATAGTTGCCGATAGTACTATCGATAGTAACCAATGACAATGACCACTAACCATACCATTGCTAGTGCCATACTACTATGTCACCACCGATAGCAATCGATAGTCAGCCACAGCCACGATCAATCTATAATACGATTAGCACCACATGTTCTTCTTAACTTAAAGATAAAATCGTTTGCAAGTATATAATAGATTATTGAGTGATTGTCAAATTTACAGGGTATGCACACCAGTGTGCGTGGGCGCATATGTGTGTGTGCGTGTGTAGGTGTGTGTGCTTGTATTTGCTCTGACCAAAAAACGTGCGATGCCTGTCAAATGCGCATCGGAGTCAGCATCGGGCCATGCCCCGAACACGGCCCAACGTGCCCATAGGCCAGGCGCCGGCGAGAGCGCGCTTGAGTGTGGGCGTGGCCTGCGGCAGGTCGAGGGCGAGGGCGAGGGCGTGGGCTTCGATTGAGACCATGTACAAATATTAAATATGTCTGCACAACAGCAACAACAACAAACAGCATTTATGGCAGAGCCCAAAATTAATAAAGAGCCGAGACCATTTCGAAAATATATGAAATGTTTTCTTCAATCAAAAATCGCTTTTTTTTGTTTTTGTTTTTGTTTTTGTTTTTTACTTTACTTTATGCTAAATTCCATGATGAGCGACGGGAGCAGAGCACACGCTATAAACTCGATAAGTGGACATTTTTGTGACAACCGAAATATTTGGTTGCCAACAAGTAGCGAGCCGGGCCAAGAAAAGCTCATTAAATTTATGGCTGAACGAGCTGAGGCGAAATTCATTGTTTCCACAGAATGCTGATCATTCTTCTTCTTTTTTTGTTTTTCTTTTAATTGGCAACACGTGCCAATCACGAGAGTGGAAAGGAGCGTGAGAACGTTTTACAGCCAACTAATTATGAGAGAAATTGATAATAAGCGAGAGCGAGTGAGGAGTGTTCGACTGGGAGTTACCCGGAATGGTGAGGTGAGTTGAGTTAGCAGAAAGACATTGAGATGAGAATGTTTAATAGTTAACTAATTGTGTATGAAATTGAATTATTAGTGAGAGTGAGAATAAGAAGTGAGTTGCTTGGGGAGTACCCGACTGGGAGATACCCTGTATTTTGAATAGAGCTGATATTATCAGGGAAATGTTAAATAGGAAAACTAGCTACTATAAATGAATGCGATTGTGAGCGAGCATTGTGCTTGGTAGGGAGTGAGAAGTGAGTTGGCTGCGAAGTATCCGGCTGGGAGATACCCTGAAAGGTGACCAGAGTTGATAATGTTAGTAGAAAGACATGAGCATAAGAGTGTTTTATAGTTAATTCATTGTAAATGAAATTGACATTGAGTGGGAAGTGTGCTGGTTGGGGAGTGCCCGACTAACAGATACCCTAAATTTTGAACAAAGCTGATATTACACTCAAAGACTATGCTTAAATGAGAATGGGAATGGTTTTTAGTCAACTAATTGTAAATGAGTTTGACGCTGAGTGAGAGTAAGAAGTGCAGGGTAGAAAGTACCCGACTGGGTAATACCCGAAACTTTGAAGTTGAGCTGATATTGTTTGTAGAAAGACATTGGAAATGAGAATGATTACAGTTAGCTAACCATAAGTGAATTATGAGTGGAGCAGTGTGTTGGGTGGGGAGTGACCGACTGGGAGATACCTGGCCCCTAGGCAAGACCTGCCATTACCTGCATGCTACGCTTCTTGTATGTATGCATAAGACATTAGACAGGCACACACACACGTACACCTACATTCACATACATATACATACCTCCACTCACTCACACCCACCCATATGTGTGCTCTACTCTTCTAGCTCCAGTCACCTGACCAACTCTTCTTCTACTTCGACTTTCATGTTTATTAAGCTCCAACTAAATCACAATTGTAAAATTCTATAACTGCTCAGCCAACGGAGCGTGTAATGAGTCCACGGCATTTACTTAATACACTTATTAGAATGCTGAGCATTTTCAATTCAGCTTGGCCCGAAAGCGAGCCCAAGTCAACAGCCAGCAGGCAACAGGCAACGGGCAACGGGCAACTGGCTGCCCGCCGACGCTTAATGAACTTAACTAAGTGAGCGGTCAGCCGGGGCGGGGCTTGGCTTTGCCTTTTGTCTTAGACTTTCGGTTTTTGGACTCTCAATTTCTTTATTGTTGTTGAGTTGTCTCGATTTATGTATTTAGCGCATTCGCCGCCAGGCGCCGAGTAATGGAGCCTCCAAATTTACCACTCGGCGAGAGCGAGAGCGAGAGCGAGGGCAACAACAATAACAATAAAAGGTCATAAACTGTTGCCGGAGCTGCTTCAAAGTGCCACAAACAAAATCTCAGTGCAAACTCACATAAAAGTTTCTCGGAAGAGCACACGCCAAGAAATTTTCACCGTAACCCAAAAAAAAAAAAAAAGGGGGCAGAAGGAGTCGCAACAGGAGTAGGAGTTGGAGTAGAACTAGGAGCATATTCCTGGAAGTCAATAAACTAAGGCAACAGCCAGAAGCCCAGAGCTGCGAAGCCAGACAGCAGACAGCGGCCGGCGGCTCCGAAGGTGATTCAGGGCGCCAACGAGCTGCGTCGAGACGGCGCCATAAATTCAATGCTCCACGGCGCAGCCGGCGGAGCTGAGCCAGGACTAGGACTCTCACCTGTTGTACGTAGAAGTGGAATGCCTAATGACTTTATGGCCAGCAATGCGCGTGCTGCATAGTTCTTAAGCAGCTCCGACTGCGCCTCCAGCTGGCCGGCGCTTAAAAATTATTCCATTATCCTCAGCTGGACGCGCAGCGGGAGATAATTTAATATCCATTTGCGGAAGCCCTGCCTGACCTGACGGGAGCTCGCAACCAAAGCATTTGCGATTATAATCCGATTGCAACGCGTGTGTCTCCCTCTCCTTCCCTCCCTCCCTCTCTCTCCCTCTTTCCCTCCCTCTTTCGCTCTAGATGTGTGTGGCAGAGCACAAAGCTCTAGCTGCTCGCCAAGCTGAGTTAATAGTTTCACTATTGATTCGGAAATTTAAAGCAGCAGCTGCAGCAGCACATTAAAGTCTAAATTTCTATAGAGCTTCGAGTTGTTAATTAAATGTGTAATTTGTCTGTTGACTGGAGCCCTTTGATTGATAATTGATAATGCTTCAAAGGTCTAGTGCTTGAGTTGCCATCTTATGCGTTTAAAGAGTATATCGGTTTTGCGCAAGGTTCAGCTTCTTGGCCATCCGTCCGTCTGAATGTCTGTTCATCATTATGTCCGTCCGTTCTTCCAACTTTATGTCCGTCCGTCTGTCTTTTCATTCGCACGTTTGTCCATTCGTCCGTCGGTTCACTTTTCCCTTTGTCCGTCCAACTGTCCGTTCGTCCGTCCGTCTTGCCTTAAGTCCGTCTATCTACCCGTAGTCTGTTTGTCCATCCGCTCGTCGGTCCATGTATCTATCAGTCCTTCCCTTCGCTCCGTGTCCGACTTTCCGGCCGTCTTTTAATCCGTGTGTTCTTTCGTTTGTCCGTCCCACCATCTGTCTGTCCTTCCAACTGTCTGTCCATTTTGCTTTCCTTTTACCCGATAATCCGTCTGTGCATCCGTTCGTCGTCTGACTATCCGTCCGTGTGTCCTTTCGCTCGTCCGTCCGTCTATCTGTATGCTTGTCCGTCCGCCTATCTATCTATCCGTCTGTTTAACTGTCCGTCTATCAATCTAGGCATTAGTTCGTTTCTTCCTCCGTCCATCGGTCCATATGACTGTCCGTCCGCCTTTCTGTCTCTCCGTCCGTCAGTCTGTCCGTCCATCTGCCTGCCCGTCTGCGGTCTATTTTTTGCTTTGACTGTCCGTTCGCCTGCCCATCTACCCGATCGTCCGATGTATTAACATGCCCCTTTGACAGAGTATCCAGCAGTCTGCTTCGCCCGCCTACACTGCACTTTCGCTTCTGCCCATAAGACCCTGATACAAAGTCTATATCAAATTGAATTCTTGATTCAGTCAACTCAGAGTCAAAGACTTGGAATTTATGTGAAATCTGTATTTAAACAAGAAGAGCTCCACTTTGCTAAGCGGCCTGTAGGGCGAGTCCTCAAATTGGAATGCAGAAGTTCGCTTGAAATATGGAGGACATTAAGTAGAGTTTCGTGAGGTGGGCGCGATGCTTGTTTATCGGCTGATCTCCATTGGCTGCTGGTGCCGTTAAGCGATGTGAAATGGACTCGAGCGCGACTCTATTTGCATTGGCATTCAAAAACGAAACGAAACGAAACGAATCTGCCACTGATCGACTGGGAGATACCCTAGGGAGCAACTGGGATTGAAATGCTTTCAAGTCTAAGCAAAGAGTTGAGCCGAGAAACGTTTGTGGGCCGCAAATCAATTGCTGTGAAATAATTTCAAATAACTATGAGGCACGCCCCTGTCGGAGCAGTCGAAGCAGTCAAAGGGCAACAAATGCAAATACAATAATTAAAACGAGGGCAGAAAGTGAGCAAACAAATGGCGAGCGGGCTCAAGTTGCCGTCGCTGGAATTTCGGGCGGATTTGGCCAAGTTTAATTAATGCAACGGCATTATTTATGTGCTTCGCCTTTTAAGGCCCCGCCGAAAAGTTTAATTGAATTAGTCACTTGCCCGGCCAGAGGGAAAGAAAATAAAACTGAAACAGTGACAGAGACAGAGACACAGACAGAGACAGAGATAGAAACAACAAACCGATAAACATCAACTTTTTCGGCGGCTCCGAGGTCCAAGATGATGTGCGAAATGTTGAGCTTCACTTTTTGTGGTTTAAAGTTGGCCCTTGATTTATGAATGCCACACCCCTCCCTCCCCTCGAGCGGAGCAAAGGTGGCGCCGGAAAAACAGAAAGCAAAGCGTCGCGACGCGACGCCTAAATAATGAGCAAAAGGTGTAAACAAGTGGAAGCCGTCTCCGGTGCGCTAATTAACTTGACAAATGTGCTGTCCTTTTCAGCGCCCAGCCAGTGATTATAATAATGTCGAGAGAGTCGCGAGAGTCGAGAGAGTCGTGCTCCGACGAGGTCCTCCTGCTCCATTCGAGGCGCATGCAAATTTTGTCAACTCACTTAGTTATGTAAATGCCAGCTGATTGCCAAATATTGCTGCAATTAATCATTTCATTAATTCCGAGCACAGGAATGACAATATTCAGATGAAGCGAGCTGTGCGAGTGCAGGACTGCTGACATTACAGGGTATTCTGTAGTCGATCTTTAGTGTATAAATGTGCATGTGTTTGCATTAGTTCTAGTTGAGCTTTAAGCAAACTGAAGAAACAATCTTCAATGCCTTCGCAGGCCATCTGTGAAGCAGCTCAAGGCAACTCCATGACACAGCATGAGCGATAGCTTTTCTATTAACCATATTTTAATAGCTATTCAAGTTAGCACAATCATTTAAATTTTAAAATATTAAATAAGACGTGCCGTTTAAGTAAAAAATGTACTACATATGTAAAACATTTTTAAACAATTTAAAAAAATTCATTTATGCGCCTCTACTCTACTGAAGGTGTAGTGAAGTAGGTCATAAAAGGCCTGAATCATATGTATATAGTATGTACTATATGCCATGGATAAAAGCATGAATTAAGCTACAAAATAAAGGAAAACTCTTTAGTTGTAGTGAAAAGCATTCATTAGCTTACCGAAATGCCCGCCTTGCTGTACGCCCGTGCGATTGTGCGCCTTGGCTTAAAGTCTATCAGATATGGCCTGAAATAGTAAGCGATATTATAGGTATATTCCCTTGAATATTTAACATATTGCAAGTCAAGTAAGCCTTGAGTGTGCCAAGTCTCCTCATCCATAATAAGAGCAAACAGCAGGCAGCTTGGGCATGGCAACAAGTCCCTTGGCAACATGTTGCCAAGCAGTGGTCATGTTGCCAGCCCATGTTGCCGGTCTGTGGTGAGTTGTGGCTGTGGCTGTGGCTGGCGCAACTGTTGGCCCAACTGGGACCCAAAGAACGGTTGGCATTCGCTCAGCGTTCAGTGCACGACGGAGTCTTCGAGACGGCGGCACACGGCGCGGCACACACCGCTGGCTAACCAATCAGTTGGCTCTGTCTGTCCCTCAGTCTGGCAACTGCCGATTGCTGCATCTGTGTGTGTGTGTGTTTTTTTTCGAGTTAGAGTGAGAGTTTCGAGTGCGAAGTGAGCGGAGAGACAGCCTCACGATTGGCCCCCACTACAACTATCGGCAGCTGCTGTCTGCGCTCGCGCCGCTGGCAACGAGCGCCGCACTCCAGCTCAATGCCAGCTACGCCGCCGAGGAGATCTACGGCGCCAGTGCCAGCGCCAGTGGCAGCGGGAGTGGCAGCGGTGATGGCTTCAACGGCAGCGATCTCTACATCTACAGCAACGAGCTGCTGGAGACGGACTCCACGGCAGCGGGATCGATGGCCACGCTGAGCCCGGGCGACAGCAATGCATCCGTCAGCTCGGCGCTGCCCACGGCCCAGGTGCAGCCGGCCAGTCGGAGCGTTGCGCGCGAGGTGCCCATCTGGGTGATACCCTGCTACAGCATCATTCTGCTCTGCGCCGTCGTGGGCAATCTGCTGGTGGTGCTCACCCTGGTCCAGAATCGCCGCATGCGCACCATCACCAACGTCTTTCTGCTCAACCTGGCCATCTCGGACATCCTGCTGGGCGTCCTCTGCATGCCCGTCACGCTCGTCGGCACGCTGCTGCGCAACTTCATCTTCGGCGAGTTCCTCTGCAAGCTCATACAGTTCTCTCAAGGTAAGTCACTATCGATAGTACTATCGTACACTATCCAGTTCGCTATCGTTGGCCATTGATGGTATTAATACTGTCTATTGATGGTGATATCATTGACTATTGATGGTTTTATCATTGACTATTGATGGTGATATCATTGCATACTAATGATACCATCATTAACTATCGTTAAGCATTCATCAAACTATCGTAGACTATTCAGTTCGCTATCGTTGGCTATTGATGGTATTAGTAGTGACTATTGTGTGCAACATGTATGGTACTATCGTAGGCTATTCATAAAACTATCGTTGACTATCGATGGTACTATCGATGGTACTATCGAGTGCACTATCGTTGACTATTGATGGTATTTTGCTTGACTATTGATGATAATATCATTGACAGCATCGATGATACTATCGTTGAGCATCTATGATACTATCGTTGAGTATAAAGTGCACTATCGTTAGCCATCGCATATGGCATCTATGGCACTATCGTTCAGCAATGCCCCGCCCCACATTATCCTTGCCTGCCTGAGCTGCTTTAAGCTCATATAGGAAAGATATGTACATGCATATATATTTATATCGTTTTATTATGCCAATCGAGTGCACGACATTAAGTGATGGCAGCTACTTGAATTGTAAATGTGAGCGCGGAACGTGGAATTGCACACATTGTGTCTGCTGGCGACGGAGTGTGTGTGGGTGTGTGTGTCTGTGTGGGAGTGTGCGTGTGTGTGTCTGTTTCTTTTTTTTTGCTGCAAGCTTCATAAAAACTCAGGCGTACTCAGCGGTGCAGTGCAGTCTCTAATTTATGAGATGACCCACATCGCAGCAGCTACGTAAATAGAGTGAACCTCTCTGTGTGTGTGTGTTTAGATATATATCTCTCTCACTCCCCGTCTCTCTCTCTTTCTCTCCCTCTTTCTCCTTCTCTGGCTCAATTTAACGTCTGGCTATTCCCAATGCTTGTGGCCTCAATATTATGATTGCAGCAGGTGTCTGCCCGCCGCCCGCCGATGACACGCCAAATGAGCTGGGTTCCAAATATATATTTGCAGCATGAAATGAAATGGGTTAATATCTGTAGCTTATCTAAATGCGCAAAGGTGACACGTTTCCATATAAAAATTACCTGTCCAACTTAACAATTGTATACCTCTGTATGTGTGTGTGAAAGTCCATGGCTCTCTCAGTCAGCTTTGATGTGGGTGTTGTCTTGGGTTCTCGGAACAGCCACTGCAGATAACGCCCACCACACATGCTGCGTTCGACTACATTTTAGTTGAACACAAATTTAAAACAATTTCATTATTGATATGCGCTCAAAGGCCCTTAAATGTGGCCAGAAGTTCAAAGTTTTCTGTTGACTTAACCAAGGACTCAGCTCGTTGTGAGCCATAAGTGGAATACTTAGAAATTTTTTAAAATTTATTTAAATTATATATAATTCATTCGTGAACACATCAATCAGCTCTTTAAAGTCATATGTATATAGTATATATAGTATATACATATGAGCGCATATAAAAACACAGCTCATAATAGACCGATTTATAGCTAAAATTAATGTGAATCGATATTATCGCTGGGAAGTTAGAGAAATACAACACAACACCTATCGATATAGAGCTTAAATCAATATAAATCGATATTATTGTTGAGGCGATATGTAAACATTGCTTTAAATTGATCGATATAAAGCTTAAATTACTATTAATCGATATTATCGAGTGAGTTGTAGATAGGTCTAACAGAAATATATAAACATAGCTTAAAACTTATCGATATAAAGCTTAAATTTAATTCGAATCGATGCTATCGAGTGAGTTTTAATGAATATAGAATAACTTTGCTTAGGGAAAGAAGCCCTTTTGGGCCTAAACAAACTCAGCTAAAGGTCCAGCTAATATATGATCCTATCTCAGTTAAGATCCTGAGATTGATATCATCTGAGTCCTGCCGTCTAGCAGATCTCTGAGCTGCAGCGTCTTAGCCTAGCCTCGCCTATTCTGTTTGGCTGGGAATCCAAGCTCTCGCCCTGTTTTTCTTCCACTTCTAGGAATCAGCTTGCGAATATTTGCTGGCTCACTGGGTTCTGCCTCGCTGCGAGTGCGAAGGCATTTTAATTTTAATTTAAATTTTAATTTTAATTTATGTGCGAGTTAAAGTCGACTTCAGAAGCATCGATACAACGCATATTTATTCGAATTGATTTCGGTTTTTTATGGCCAGGCTTTAATGGACACGGCCCCAGCCATATTTATGCACAATGAATACATTTGTGTACGAGAGGGGCGGCGTCTTCATAATTTCAAATGAGTGCCGGAAAGTAGGCCAGAGTTATGGCCGACGCGGAATACCCTGCTTGCGGCTTGGCAACCTTTGATCCGGGCTCTGCTCTCATTGACAGCTACAAATTCCCATGAGGTTAGCCAGCTGCCAATGAATGCTTTGAAAACTTTGCCAACTGATAAATGATTATCTGCCGAAGCACCGAGCACCGAGCACCACATCATCAATGACAACTTGCTTGTTATTCAGCCGGCAAAGTGTTTACGGGCGAGTCATCCTGGCTAAGCTCCAAACTTTAAATAACAGAGAGAGAGAAAGAGAGAGAGAGAGACAGGGAGAGGGAGAGAGAGCGGAAATTACCGGTTATGTTGAAGCACTTTCTTGAGTAGTTATAAGTCCTGGCCTGGCACTCAAATGGGTTGGCCCCTTTGTTAGTTGGCGACGCCCCGCAAAATTAAGTGGCTGTGACCCAGCAAAAGTCGATCATCGTTTGGGTTTTGGTTACCTAACCGAACCGAATCGAGCCAAGTTGGCAGCGCATTGCCAATTTGTTGCATGTTAACAGGAGCTTAGAGAACTTGTTCTGGCACCTGTCACAAATGCTTATCAATTGATTAGGTTGATGTCGCTCTCAGCACCCGTCGAAGGGTTGACTTAGCACGACCACGAAAAGTTCAATGCTCAGCTAACTGTTGGCTTACTCGCAGGGTCCAAATCAAATTAGGTAACGCCAGCTGGCTGGCTGGCATAGCGGGACACATGAAATACATATTCGGGGCATGCATAAGTTGAAGTGCCCCCCTCAAGTACAGGCGCGCACACAAGCTCAAATACAGATAAAGATAGAGATACAGCTGGAGATACAGCCAAAGCCTCCGGTCGTGCCCAGAGCCAAGGCGAATGCTAAGCCCGTAACAATGACTCTTAGATAATACGAGGCAAATCCTTATTTTCAATGCGAATTAGGCGCGTCTTAGTCTAACGTGAGTGCTGCCAGATTCTCAGATGTGAATGTGCAAATGTATCTCTCTCTCTCTCTCTCTCTTTATGACACAAAAGTGTCTCTCTGTGCTTTAAAAATACTTTAGCATTCCTCCAACAATTTGTGTGTATATGTGTCTGCCGCAATTGTTGCACGACGAGGCTGAGCTCACACTGCGCACATCCACATAACTATATGCATACAAAGATATGTAAATTGTATTATTAAAGTCGCTGAGGTATAAAGAATAGGCCTGTCTTGGGACCCAACTAGAAACAATAGCAAATAACATTGGCGCCACGCATATTCACTCTCTTCGAATTACGCCGGGATTAAGCCACAAATAGTACGCACACAACTAACTGACTTTATTCCGCATTCATTGTCACAATTTGCATTTCATTTTAGTATTATTATTTTTTTCCCAATTGAAGTTTGCTTAGAGCCGGAAAGTTTTGTAAGACTTTCATTGGCATTAGCATTGGCATTGCTGTTGGCACTGCCATTGGGCTTGCTAGAGTCGTTGTCATTATCCTTCTTATAGTCATTGTCATTATCAGTGTCATTGCCATTAGCATTGTAATTATCATTGTCATTGGCATTAACATTGTCATTAACATTGTCATTATCATTGTCATTATCATTGTCATTATCATTGTCAATGTCATTATCTTTAGGCATAGGCATTAGCATTAGCATTCGCACTATCATTATCCATAGCATTATCATTAGCATTGTCATTGTCATTAGCATTGTCATTGTCATTAGTATTCCTATTGGAATTCATTAGCATTCATTAGTAATTCATTAGCATTCTCATTAACATTCTCATTAGCGTTCTCATTGGCATTATCATTTGCATTGTCATTGTCATTATCATAAGCATTCTCATTGTTATTCTAGTTGGCATTTTCTTTGGCATTCTCATTGTCATTATTATTGGTACTACCATTAGCATTCTCATTGGTATTATCATTGTCATTATCATTGCCATTGTTATTGTCATTATCATTAGTGTTCTTATTGGCATCTCATTGGTAATCTCATTGTCATTATCCTTAGAATCTCATTGGTATTCTCATTCTCATTGTCATTGTCATTATGATTGCAATTGTTATTGTCATTATCATTAGTGTTCTCATTGGCATTTTCATTGGTACTCTCATTGGAATCATCATTAGTGTTCCTATTTTCATTGGCACTCTCATTGGCATTCTCATTGCTATTCGCATTGCTATTCTCATTGGCACTTCCATTGACATTGGCATTGCTTAGGCAGCCTTAGCTTAAGATATTGCCATTGTCTGGCTATACTTAGCTTCAGACAGTTCCCATTCAAGTTGTTTGTTCAAGTTTCAATTAAATGAGAAATTCGACTTTTCGCTCTGTCAAACGTGGGCGAGCGCTGCAGCTTTCGGGGCTCTGGCGCTGTTAGCATCTGCAGTTTTATGACTTGTTTCCGTTTCCGGGTCCGCTGCCATCACTCTCGCTGGCGTGCTGCGCGTGCAGCTGGCGCTGCTGCTGCTGCTGCTGCTGATGATGATGATGAGGTTTATAATGTTGTTTACTTAGCTGGCTCAAGTTTGTATTCGGATGACTGGCTGTTGATGTTGCCGTTGCCGTTCTCGTTGCCGTTGCCGTCGGTACGTGCATGTTTATTTCAGGCATTCATTTTTCACCCACATGACACCCACATGAGTAACTTATTAAGGACATAATAACAATGCCGAGTACCGAGAACACCAAACATATCAGGCTGTGCTGGCTTGCCTCGCCTCCACCCCAGTCGCAGCTCCCGCAAGCCCCAATCTACAGCCACACACACACACACACACATTGAAATGCCGTCATGTGGCAATTTGTTAGCCAAACACGCCTTTTGCCTTTCGACTTGCGACTTGGTCCACATCTGTTGCGCCGGCATCGCCTTGCACTGACTCGTAAATTTATAAATGTCAACGTTGTTTGCTGCTCGGCCCGTCACACCAATTTATGGCCGTCATTATGTCAAGGTGCATTCGTTGCACTGCCACTGGCCCCTCTCGACTCCTTCCCGCCCCCCCCTCAAACCCTGGCTAAAGTGTGTCAGTCAGCTGATTTATATGCGGAGCCCAGGGCATCCGGTTATTGGCGCCATTGACAGGCCAAATTGAATTTGTTAGTCAATTTTCAATAATTCTCTCTCGAGTCGAAATGAAATCTTCAATATTACGAGTTTCGACACCTGTCAATCGCCCGATGCTGCCCGACATCTGCCCCCAAATGTATGCAGCACATTTTGCACTCCGCTCTCTTTGGGTGCCAAACTGCCAGACGCCACCCGCTGCGCTTGTCAAGTCAGCCCCAGCCCCAGCCCCAGCGCCAGCGCCAGCGACAAAGTCAACGTCAACGTCAACGCCTTCGCCCCGACGCCGAGCAAATTAATAATTAATTGAATTTTTATATCCAAAGCTCTATTTAGAATATTCTCCTCTGCTCGCCGCCGCTGCTGCTGCAGGCCATTAAAAAATCCGCTTTAATTAGGGGCGAGCGAGCACACACGATGCACAGTCTGAGAATTTGCAATTAAGCTGCAGAATTATGACTATATATCTACATATATCTACCCATTCTCATCTAAACAAACTGAATTCAAAATTGCAAATAAGAGTTTTTTTCTTTTTCATTAACAGCTGCTTAGCCAAGCGGACGGACTTTGTTTCAGCATAAGACATAAGCCGCAGCAGATGAATATGAATATGAATATGAATATGAATCTGAATAGACACTCAGCTGTAGCTCGAGTGGAACTGAGTTAAGGCTGCAGCAGAGATCTGCACATACATATATATATATATATTTTTGAATTGCAACAAGAGTTGAGCTGAGGCCGAGACGTGTGCTTTCCTTATCGCTAACCAAGCGAAAACAGACGCGCAGTTCCGCTGCACTGCACAGTCCTCTCGGTTGCACAAACGGCTCCCAGTTGCGGCATTTGCCATTCGCCGTGCCATTTCTGTGGCAACCTCAACTGAAACTTTTGGCCCCAACTGGCTTAAGTCAGTTCGCATAAATAGCTTAAAGATTGCATAAATTTCGTGTGTGCGAAAATTGATTTTCAATAAATAGAACATTTTCATAATTTCCTATTAAATTTCACACTCGAACTACATAGAAAGCAGCAATGAAACCATTTACCACCAAATGCCAGCGCATACTTTCCCAACAATGAAACGAGAGTAAAAACGTATTATTTTATGCAAATTGTGGCTATCAAAATGTATATTTTAGCTAACGAAATGAGTGTACGAAGTTCGACTGCATTAACATACAAAAAATATTAATATATATATAAATGTATATTTATGTATACATATGTATATATATTTTTTTTTCAAAGTTATCTAGATATACTGATTAAATAAAATATGCAAAACTAATAAATAGTTTTGGTTATTTAGCAAAATAATTTAGTTAAATAATAAATTGAGATTTGTCAAAAAATTTTGATTAATTTTATTTGCTATATTCATTATCATTGTCATTATTATTGTCATTATCATTGTCATTATTATTGTCATCACATTTTTTATCATTACCATTATCATTACCACTATCATTATCATTGTCATTATCATTGTCATTATCATTACCATTGTCATTATGATTGTCATTATAATTGCCATTATCATTGTCATTATAATTGTCATTATCATTATCTTTGTCATTATCATTATCATTGTCATTACCATTGTCATTATCATTATAATTGTCATTATCATTGTCATTATAATTGCCATTATCATTGTCATTATAATTGTCATTATCATTGTCATTATCATTGTCATTATCATTGCCATTATCATTGTCAATATCATTATCATTATCATTATCATTACCATTGTCATTATCATTGTCATCATATTTTTTATCAGTGTCATTATAATTGTCATTATCAGTGTCATTATCATTGTCATTATCATTGTCATTATAATTGTCATTATCATTGTCATTATAATTGTCATTATCATTGTCATTATATTTTTTATCAGTGTCATTATAATTGTCATTATCAGTGTCATTATCATTGTCATTATCATTGTCAGCGATTTGTATAAAATGAAAAGCCAATATTTGATTAGAGCAGAAGAGTACTCATATCACATTCTATCTAAGCATAACTACTTGGGGTATCTTATCATACGTTTTCCTTATATTTACACACACGCACAGCCATCCATAAGTTGCGCGCTTCAGGCAGTTTTATTGCTCTTTCTACCATCTGCCACATAGATACAATGAACATTTTGTGTACTTTAATGAACGTTTGCAAATATCCAAGGCACTCAATTTAAATAATTCCGAGAAAAAGTGGAGAAATTGTGTCTAATGAGGCTTTGTTTGTTACATAAATCAGTCTTGGGCTGCAATGAAATTCATTTCCATTTATGGCCAGAGAGAGAGAGAGAGAGAGAGAGAGCGAGCAAGTGTCAGATTCATAAATTCATTTATTTTGGGCTAATAAATGATTAAATGGATGACATGAATGGGGGATAGTCCGTAATAAAAGACGAATTGAAGAAAAGCTAAATTAAATGAATATTTGCTCAGCTCAGGTAACTAAAGCGGGAATTTGTTTAGCCTTGGGTCCTTGTGCAGACAGCTCCAGATAATAAGCCATTCAAGTCTTCAGCTAGTTTCTTTTTTGTTTCGCAGACGGCGGCACAGACGTCGGCCGAGTTGATATTAAGGTGTGACAAATATGCTGAGGGAATACGCCAGCCAGCTCGTATACACCTCAAGACGAATTCATTTAGCACAATGGCCAGGTGAAACACACAAAGTCAGCGAGCAAACAGCATTTGCGCCAGATGTGTGGTCATGTGTGTGTGTCTGTGTGTGTGTCTGTGTGTGCGTGTATTTGCCGCTGCCATATGTCACAAAGGCATACAAATGAGCAGCAATTTTTAAAGGAAAAACTCAAGAAAAGAAAAGAAACGAAAACGAAAAGAAAAACAAAATATACATACATATGTATGTATATGCCTTAGGGCAATTTAAACTTTGGCAAGACTCTGATTTGGTTTCTGCCTGGAGACTGCGTCTGGCTGTCTGATAAGCAGGGCATGCCAGGGCACCCGTTTCAGCCCGATAACTATATGAGCCATATACATATAATCATAGTCCTGAGTCGGCTTTAAGCTGATATGATGAGTGCGGACCTCGACCTGTCCAACAACTCGTCCACTTTGGCACTCAATTTGTTTTTCCCATTTGCTCTGCGAGCGCCAGCAAAGTTTTGTGCGAATCATTGTTAAAGTTTTCGCTGAGCCAGTCTGGGTAGTGTCATGACAACAACAATTACGCAGCTGGATACGCCCTTCTTAGCTTCCGACCTGTTCGGCATTGAGAGTGAAAAGTTGAATTAAATTCGACACCCGGAATCATAGAACTTATCTTTGAATACCCAAACTTGTGTTCACTTCAACTAAAGCATTGCTCGGCCCTGCTGCCACGTGACCCCTGACCTGACCGGAACCAATCCAAATCGAAATCCAAACGCCAGCCCTTGGCCAATCCATTGATAAATGGTTTACTGTTTACTCTCGTGTTTGCCCAGCACAAATAGAGTATCGCCAGCAAAGTGTTTACCATGCCGCATGCACCACAACGTCTACATCTATGTCTATATGTAGTTGGGCTCCAGCTGATTTGAGCATACATTTGGTCGATAAAACGAAAGATAATTGGAGTGTACCCCAAGTGCCTGCCAGAGCTATCAACTGCCAGTTGATTTACAAATTGGTTTCCTTTCATAATAACTCATCCATTAGAAGTGTTACAATGGGCAGTGCTCGACTTGCAGATACCTGGAGGTGGCCAAAAATACCCTAAGCAAGGCAGCTCAGCTTCTCTCGGTCTTCCGATTATGCTTACAAGCTTTAACTGTATAAAAATACAAAACTTAACTGAAACTAGTCTCTCCTATTTTGAACAAACTGCCAAAGCTCACATGTTTATTTGCAATCCATCTAAGTTCTGCTGACATGTGAATTGCAACTGCATGTCAGACTTTAGTGATTGAGTGGACTACGAAGTTCGCTCTCTCCTTATCCCTTTAGGACTTTTATATTTTCATGCAACATTTCAGCTGTCGATTGCACTTTTATTCAGTCTCGATTGAGCTCACAAGTTATTTTCTCACTCTGCTACTCTTTTAACAAATATTTAAGCCAAGTTTTTAATAACAAACATTTTCATTGCCATTGTCATTATCATTGTCACTATTATTATCATAGTTATTGTCAGTATCACTATCATTTTCATAGCCATTGTCATTGTCTTTGTCATCAGCATTGTCATTTTCAATATCATTGGCATTGGCATGCTAATCATTTATATTAATATTATCATCATTGTCCTTGTCATTGTGATTACCATTGTTATTCTCATTGTCATTATCATTCTCATTATCATGGCCATTGTAATTTTCATTATTAATTTATCATTATCATTAGCATAAACATTATTATTATTATCATTATCATTATCATATTCATTCTCATTGTCATCATCTTTGTCATTTTCATTATCATTAGCATTAACATTATTATTAATATTATCACCATCATCATCATTGTCCCTGTCATTGCCCCTGTCATTGTCATTCTCATTGTCATCACTGTTATCATTATCATTGTCATTAGCATTATCATTAGCATTAGCATTGTCATTATTAATTTCATTATCATCATTATTCTCATTATCATTCTCCTTTTCATTTCCATTGTCATTTGTATTATCATTCTCATAGTCTTTGCCATTGTCGCTCTCATTACCATCATCATTGTCATTATCATTACCATTATCATTGTTTGATTACAAGTTACTACCAGCCACTAGCCGTTGTTGAGTCTTCCATAGATTTAGCCAATATTAATGCTTAATTGCTGCCAGATTCGCAGCTTGCCTAAAACATGCTAATTGACGGATGCTCTGTCTGTCTGTCTGTCTGTCTGTCTGTCTGTCTGTCCGTCTGACTGTCTGACACACGCCCTGTTGCTGGGCCCGGCCAATTTGCTTGTCGCGCCTTTTCATGTTAGGCATCACATTTTAATTTGTTATGTTTCACAGTATGCTTTATGGCATCATTCCGCTTGAATAACAACAGACATATAGCCAATAAAATGCTGCCTCCGGCAAATGGTGTCCCACACTTGCTCCATCGCTTGCCTTGACGATAAGGAAGACAAAAAAACTGAAACCGAAGGAAAACAAAAACAATGAAAACCAATTTCTTATATAATTTTACAATTTCGCAATTTTTTTGCTGTTTTTTTTTTTGGGTTTTTGTTTTCATGTTGTTGTTGTTGGGGGGGTCACAAAAGTTGATCAGGTCCGAAATGGAAGTCAATGAAAAAGAAACAACAAGAAACGACCCACACTCGCACACTCTCCGACTCTCGCCCGCACAAATTGCTTTGAGGAAATGGCAGAGACATCGATATACCCTGTACGCAATGGCGATATATATCTAAATGCTCCGTATGCCTATTGATATTTATGTCCACGCTCAGTCAATTTCGCTCCGGCTAAGTGCAAGTGTGGACAAACATTGTTAGCCGGAATCGGAGTCGAGGGCAATTCTCGTTCGGGGCAATTTCTGCTGATTTCTCATATATTTTACGAGGCGACGTCCGAAAGTTTTGCCTTTGCCATTTTTTATTGTTAACTCAAATTGAAATGATTTTTATTGATAAAACGCACACAAGCGCACAACGACAACAGGATGAGCCGCTCGGCTTTTGTTTACAGTTCACAGCGAGCCTGAGGTTCCACGAGTCCATGAAATCGCACTTATGACGCCTCCAGACTAGTTATGGCCATAAGGCCACTAAATCAACAGCCAGCTAACAACGGCCCATCGATAATGTCTATAAATAGCAGGAGTGTGCATCTGACGGGGAGCCAGAGCGAGAGAGAGAGAGAGAGAGAGAGAGAGAGAGAGAGAGATCCACACTCCTGTCTCGAGTGACTTATGATACCTTTGGCTCTGGCACAGCCACTGCTTTAATATCGCATCAAATTTCCATATTTACACCAACTTCAATACCTCTCCCTCTCTCTCTCTCTCTCTCTCTCTCTCTCTCTCTGTCTCTCTGTCTTCTTTTGATTTATAGGCCCGCGCTGACACCAAGATATGAGTTTTCCTCGCACTACAAAGGGAATTTCAGCTGCAAACTACTCGAGAGGATTATTTATGTCAATTGAATTCCAATTGCTTTCGCTGCTCGGATCTACTTCAGTACTCAATATTCATTATAATGATTCATAGCTGATCGAAAATTAACCTTTACTTTTTAGAGTCTTTAAATTTATGCATTTGTTGTTTAAAATGTATTTCCCAGAAAGCTTTTGGCATTCAATTTAGATATTCTGCGAATTCTTTCAAAGGGCAGTCAAAGAGAGAGACAGAGAGAGAGAGAGAGAGAGGGGGGGGGGGAGCGAAGGCAGCTTCTCTCAATAGACTGAGAGAGTGAGCGGACAAGGGTTTCCACGGAAATGAACTGCTAATTAGGCTAACTGTGAGCGAGCATTGACAGTTTAAGCCCTTTCGTGGAATGTCAAACGAGTCAGGTTGGTCTGGTCGGCTATGCCCGACTAGCAGATACACTGACAGGTGTCAGAGTTGTTATTGTATACTTCTTTTACGTTCCGAGTATAGCTTTAATTGTTGTTAGCGCCTCATTTGTATGACTATTCAGTATCCTCTACTCTTTTGCTACTCCCTTTCTCGGTTACTGCTTCGCTCACTCTAGCGAGGTCTTTGCCTGCCTTTGCTTTTCACTTCTCCTCTGCCTTTCTCCGCCTTTTCTTTTTGTCAGCTCTTTTCTGCTCTTGCCTTTGACTCTTTTTTCATTCACACTGCTCTAATTTTTCCCTTCACTGCTCTTCCCTCCCTGTGCCTCTGCCGGCTTCTTCCCATCTCTCTTCAAGGCTCAACTGTCCATGGCAAACATTTCTCTTTGTATTTCAGATTCAGTTGTGTTTGAGAGATAATTTTCAATTCAAACATACTGAAAGTGCGATTGGTTAAACAGAGTCTCAAAGTCTAAGCAGAGTTGATGGCCTTCTGAGCATCTACTTAGAGTTGGCGCTGGGTCGCCGTTGGCCCCCACCTGACTTCAAGTTGCTGGCTTTTGAGCTTGAGCAGCAAATTGTAAATGCCAAAACTAAGTTAGTTGCTCTCGGCCTGTCCTATTGACTGAGCAAAGTTTATTTGACTTGAGCAAAGTTTTGCTTCATTTACTTAAATGTCGGATGCACTTACAGCCTCGCTCTGCTACTCCTGTGGCTCTAGCTGCGGCTCAAATGTTGTTTCGGCTCTTCCGACTGCACTTTCAGGTCTTCATTGGCAACACCTGCTGCCAATGTAGGAGTGCCTTTGACTGCTGCCAACCGCACGGAAACTGCGTAGGTTTTGGGCTGACTGCAAATGCCAAATGCCAACTGCCAACTGCCAACTGGCAACTGGTAACTGCCGTATCGCGGTCAGAGTTCAAAAGTTGTGCTTGCACAGCGTCGGGCCACATAAATTAAAAAACTAGCGAATTGTGGCTTCATTTAAATTAATTAACCCGGCGCCCAGAGCCAGAACCAGGGTCAAGGCCAGGAGCGAAGAGCAACAAATGCAAATTGAAACGTATCCAGCAGCCATTAGCTACCTGGCACCTGGCATGTGGAGCCTGGAACTCCTGTTGCCCAACTTTCCCTCTGAGCTCCACGGGCAAAACAAACAACTTTTTATTCGCAACTTTTCCTATTCAAAAACAAAATCAACAGCGAATTGCATCAAAGGGCACTGAAAGCAGAAAATATCGAGCTCCCCAATAGAGGAAGTTTTTAATATAATTCAGTCCGCTGGAAGTGTATTGATTGCGGCAATTGACAGGGCGAGAAACTTCCGTTAAAATATTCACGAAGCAAAACCATCAAATATGCAATTGATTGATGACACTGGTCGAGCAGGACATTAGGCACCCGAACGCAGAAGAGAAGGGGAGCTAGCAGGATGTAGACCGACTGAGGCAGGCAGGACAGAGGACAGACTAACGGAAGGGAAGCTAACATAGATAACAGGCTAACAGAGCATAGAGCAACATAGACAAACAAACAGAGAAGAGGTTAACAGAAAAGTGGCTAACAGAGCAGAGAACTGAACGACAGCAACTAACAGAGCAGAGGCTAACAGAGGACAGAGCAACAGAGAAGTAGCTAACAGATCACAGGGTCAACAAGACTAACTTAAGTGAGGCTAACGGAAGAGTAGATAACAAAGAAGATAGGCTAACAGAGCACAGGGTTGGCATAAGACAGTCTAACAGAGAGCGGACTAACAGCAGACAGTCTAACAGAAAAGTAGCTAACATAACACAGACCAATGGAAGACAGGCTAACAGAAGAGAGGCTAACAGAGCATAGGCTAACAGATCACAGGCTAACACAAGACAGGCTCACAGATAAGTAGCTAACAGAGCAGTTGCTAACAGAGCTGATGCAACAGATAAGTGGCGTTGGAAAGACATGTTAGCAGAAGAGAGGCTAACAGAAGAGAAGCTACTAGAGCATAGGCCAACAGAAGATGGGTTAACAGAATGTCTTATGTTAGCCCGAGCTATGTTAGCCACTCTTCTATAAGGCTGCCTTCCATTAGACTGTGTTCTGTTAGTCAGTTAACAGAGCATATGCTAACAGAACAGCCTCTAACAGAGGAGTGCCTAACAGATGATAAGCTAACAGAGAAGGTGCTAACAGAAGGCAGGTCAACAGAGGATTATAGAAGAAATGCTAACAGAAGACTAACTTACAGAATATTGGTTAACAGTACGTAAGGCCAACTTGAGGAGGGTTAACAGAAGACCAACTAACAGAGCACAATATAGCAGAAGGCAGGATAAGCAGAAGCTAACAGAAGACAGGATTAGAGAAGGCATGATAAGCAGTAGCTAACAGAGGAGTAGCTAACAGAGCACAAGATAACAGAAGGCAGGATAGGCAGTAGCTAACAGAGCACAAGATAACAGAAGGCAGGATAAGCAGTAGCTAACAGAGGACTAGCTAACTGAGCACAGATAACAGAAGGCAGGATAAGTAGTAGCTAACAGCGGACTAGCTAACAGAGCACAGATCCAACTTTACTCTTCAGCAAGTTTTTGACATGCTAAATTCGAGTTTGGATAGGGATTTCGAAATGTGAGGCATGGCCCTATGCATTTAATCCCTCATATTTGTGCGCTGCATGAAACGGACATTGGAACTAAGTCGAGTTGAATTAGCGGCCGCAACTGGGGGCAAATGACAGCGACAACGTGAAAATGGCAGCGCGAGGCGTCATCCGCAGCCAGGCACATGAAATTAAATGGATCGAAATGGAATGGAATGGAATGGAATGTACGGAAACAACAGCAGAGTGCATGGGCAGCTGACATGCGTGGGCGAGTGGCGAGTGAGTGAGTGGGTGTGTTGGGGGTGCTCGGGGCGTGCAGCAGCATGCAAGAGCAACACGAACAACAGCAGCGGCAGCAGGAGTAATGGGAATTGAGAAATGAGAAATGAGGCTAAGCTGCATGAGCATTACCTGCCACAGCCACACGCGACTCCATTTTACCAATTTACAATTCAATGAGCCTGCAGTCGAGCCAACAACATCAATCCCAGTCGCCAGTCGGCCTGTCCTCAAATAAGCCAAATTTAACAAGCAATAAACCAATTTCTCTACATAAAAGCCAATTGGAGCAGCATATTTTCAATGTTTCACTCAAATCCCAATGGGTCAGACGAACTTTCGGCCCAATAACAACGCTCGACATGCGACACAAACCCAGTCGTTAAGTATGTATATGTATTTTGGGCACACCAGGAGACAGGCCACAGTGAACTAAATATCGAAGTCAGAATACTCTGTGAGTGAAGACTTTGGGCATATGCATGCAGACTGCGTGCATAGTTGAGGCTTCGCTTCAGCCACAGCCCAATCGAAGAGGCAAACTGAATTAAAGCTGACTGCGAGCCAAAAAAAGTTATTGCAATTCGCAGCGCCAACAATTTGCGCAGTATTTTGACCGATTCTTGGCTAAAAAGCAAGGGAGAGTGCTCTGGTCGGGTGTGCTCGACTGGCAAATACCCTGAACCATAGGTAAAACTGTTGTAGCAATCATTTTTGCATATATCTACTGCATTTATATATGATGTACGTTTATCGATAAATATCGATAACCGGGGAATGTGGTGGATTATCGAAAAGAGTGATCAACTCATACTGCATATGATATACAGAAATAAGGACTGGAAATTTGAAGGCGTTAACTGACGGACATGCATACATACATACATACACATACATACATACATACGTATACATACATACATACATGCATACATACATACATACCTACATACACATACATACATACATACATACATAGACATACATGCATGCATACACATACATACATGCATACATACATACATACATACACATACATACATACATACATACATACATACATACATACATACATACATACATACATACATACATACATACATACACATACATACATACATACATACATACATACATATACATACATACAGCCATACATACATAGGTAGATCGACTAAGCTCTTAACATTCATATCTAAACTCTTTTCTGTTCTGCCACGCCTCCGCTCCTTCTCTCTATCTGATCCTTTTCTACATGCGCCCAAAAGCCAATATACCCAAAATGCCGCACGGGTTCAACGGGTTCAGCGGCATCAAAAAAAAAAAAAAAAAAAATCAAATAAAATTGAATCGAATTCAGGCTTAAGTACAGCTTTCGGCTCAGTGCGATGCCGAAGCAGAAATAATATTATGGAAGCATGTAATAATTCCGCCGGAGGCTCAAGTCTGAGCCGTGCTTAGCGGGCGAGTTATCAATATCTCTAAAGTAATTTGCGCTAAAGAGCTGGGCATTAAACGAATTCGTGTTAATCTGCCCGCATTTAAGGTCTTTAAAGAGGGCGAGAGAGAGAGAGAGAGAGAGAGAGAGAGAGAGAGTGAGGGAGAGTGCTGGGCATTATAATATCTTTCAATTGTGCGACGTGCGCAAAATAAAAAACAATTACTTAAATTTTATTTACATGCGGAAATCTGTTGGGCCCAGTTCATTTGGCAACATTGTGGGCCCAGGGAATCGTTGTATAGGCGCTGCTACCTAGATTCAGGTTGGGTGGGCGCTCACTCACTCTCTCTCTCTCTTTCGCTCTCTCCCTCTTGAGTTTTCCTATATTTATCATTTCCATAAAATTTGCATGTTTATTTGTGGGCGGACTCATTGAACCATGGTCAGAAGCGGCGCTGCGGCGGCGGCGGCGGCGGCGGCGTAGCTAAATTTAATTTTGTTGCTTTGTTAATGAGCTTGGCTTGTTTAACAATTTCGGCCACGCTCAGCTAATGGGTTGCCGCTGGAACAGCAACAACAAGCAATAACAACTCGCACACAATTTCGGAAAAAAAAAACAGTTGCGACTCCTGCAAAACACCAAAGCAGCTCTCGGCACACGGCCTTAATCCCTTGTGCCAATGCCTCAAACCCCAAACTAGTTACTCTCGGCATAGCCACACGCACACACACAGGCACACACACACAGGCACACACACACACACACACAGGCACACACACACACACAGCCACAAATATACATATACACACTCATATACACTCGCTCGCAGCGCTGCCTGCTGTTTAGGGCTAGCTCAACTAGCAAAAAAAGCTAGAAATAGCTGAATAAAATTTTTTTAAAAAATCTAGAAAAAAAAACTTGTACAATTTTAAGCACATGTTTATAGGACTTCAGCTGAATAGCACAAAAAAAGTTCAATTTACTTCATTTAAAGTGAAAAAAGCTAGAAAAAAAGCTGGAAAAAACCCTTTTACAGTTTGAAGCAAATTTTTTATAGCCTTAAATAAATTCTTGAAATAAACCTTTTACAATTTGAAGGACATTTTTGATAGAACTTCATGGGAAAAGCCCAAAAAAACTGAGAAAAAGCTTTTAGGCTTATGAGCGAGCTTTTTGTACAATAATATCCCTGACCTCTGAATTGGAGCATAGCATAGGCCGGAGAGGCAAATAAGGCAGCGGGGCTGGGTATATTTGTGAAATATTTGTATGTTTCTTTTAGGTAATAAACAAATGTGTTGAGTTTATCTTCAAGTTGAGTCTAGTTATGTTAAGTAAAAACTTCAAGCCAAAATTAGTTTAGATTTGATCTACTCTCTCCATAGCCATAGAATATAGATGATCCTGATGATGCAAAGATTCAAAGTAGCTAAAATATAGATGGAGTACAGCTAAACTTCCCGCCAGCTGCCAAATGGGCAGCACTGGTCTGCGTGCCTGTGCCACTGTTTGCGTTCTATCTGCATGTTAGCGAATGCAAAGCGGCTTCTGACGTAAGGCAAAGCCTAATTTTGTATATCTGAATATATACATTCACATATATACATATATCTATGTACATATATACAGGTATATCTGTGTTTTTTCTTACCTTGTGTTTTTTGATTTTGCACGTAAGTCAACAAACAGACAGTTGCGCTGCGCCCCACTGCCCGCTGCTCTTTGACTGCCTCATCAGCATCATGCTCAGCAGGAGTAAGAGGAGCATTGCCATCGCCATCAAATTGAGCAGTCACAGCCAGCTGGGCATTGGCAATGATGAATGCCGAAGGTGGCTTGACTTCATTATGCGGTTGTAAATAGCCTTAACATTTGGCCATTATCCTTATCGTTGGCCGTGCCTCGAGTGGATCGCCTCGGCCGGCCACAGACGCCAACCCAAATTCAGTTACGAGTTGGGCACAAATTAGCATTAAAGAATTACAAAACTTTCAACTGAAGCTGTGCACTGATTGAAGCTGTTGACATATGACACTTATCGATAGCAAACTAGCATAACTATCGATATATATATTTTTTAAGCTAGCTGCTGCTGACAGACTATCGATATTCTCTTGCACAGCCAGCTCTGTCGAGGTGGCAACACTGCGGACGAGCCACCTGTCGTCTTCAGTGGCTCGCTATCGATATTATATGTATTTTCTTGCACAGCCAGCTTCACTTGTTATCTTCAGTGGCTAGCTATCGATAGCTTTAAGCTTTATATCCAGAATTTCGCTAAAGTTTCTCGTCGCACTCTTGCAGCCGCCTCTGTGGCCGTCTCCTCGTGGACTCTGGTGGCCATATCCTGTGAGCGCTACTACGCCATCTGCCATCCGCTCAGGTCGCGCACCTGGCAGACGATCAACCATGCGAACAAGATCATCGCCTTCATCTGGCTGGGCAGCCTGGTCTGCATGACGCCCATTGCGGTATTCAGCCAGCTGATGCCCACCAGCCGCCCGGGTAAGTTGGTCAATTGGCTCGCTTAAGCCATGTTGCTTAGCCCTTGCGGTGTTACAGGTTTGCGCAAGTGCCGCGAGCAGTGGCCCGTCGGCTATGTGGGCTACGAGCGCGCCTACAACATCTTCCTGGACCTGGCGCTGCTGGTGCTGCCGCTGCTCGCGCTGAGCTTCGCCTATCTCTTTATCACGCGCACGCTGTACGTGAGCATGCGCAACGAGCGCGCCATGAACTTTGGCAGCAGCGGCCCCGACGTCGGCCTCACCACCAGCAGCAGCAGCAACAACAACAGCTGCACCGGCAGCCGTCGCACCTTCGGCAGCTCCAACTACCTGATGCGCATGCAGCTGCGCCAGGAGGCGCTTGCCGCCGACAGCGCCGCACAGCTGGACCTGCTCCTGCAGCAGCAGCAACAACAACAACAACAGCAACAGCAGCAACAGCAACAGCAACAACAACAACAACAACAACAATGTGGTGCAAGCCAATATTATTATGGTAAGTCGATCGATAGCAGCAGTAAGCATCGCCTCTCTCTCTCTCCCCCTCTCCCTCTCTCTCTTTAGCTTGAATTGCTCGACTCTGCTGAAGTATTTCATGCTCAGTCACGCCGCCACCCAAACAACCCACCCACCCACACACACTCTGGCAATTTGCATGGCGAAATCAGCGAGGCGAAAAATGTGATTCAGCATCCCCTGCTTTATACTTCGGGCAGCTCTGCTCTGCCGCATGGCTAACTAAGCGCGTTACTCATACGCCGCATCGGACGCTCACTGTGTGTGTGTGACGATAAATCGGCTGGCGTTGAATTCAATTTGATTTCGAGCATTTGATAAACTCAAGTGAGCCACTCAAATGGCCTTTCATTCGCAACGATAGCGCACGACTTTAAATGCTTCTTCAACTATGCATAAAACGTGCCGCCCATTAGGCCGCGGCTCAACCAATTTTGCGAAACTGTTTACCATTTGCGATATTTGAATTTACCACAGTCCGCCCCACACTCCCAGATAGTGGGGGGCGTGAAAGGTTACGCGTGCTGTCTCTCAGCAGGTCTCCCTTCCTTGGCTCTCTCTAACAGTTCTGCCTTCCGGTCTCCCTGCATTAAGGTCTCTCCTTGCCTGTTGGGAGGGGTCCCTCTCTTATCTCCTCTCTAGACACTTCTCTCTCTTTCTCTAGGCAGGTCTGCCTCCTTGTCTCTCTCCAGACAGATCTCTCTAGGTAGGTCCCTCTCACTCCCTGCCTCTCTCCCTTTCTCTCGATGCTAGTTCCTCTACTTGTCTCTCAAGTCTCCCTCTCTCTTTGCCTTTTTGCATAAAGGTCTCCCTCCGTGTCTCGCTGTGTCTTTCCAGCTGTCTCTCTAGACAGGTCTCTCTTCCTGTCTCCCAGCATAAATGCCTCTTTCCCTGTCTCTTGAAATCCCTCTTCCTATCTCTATGGACAGTTCCCTCTCGCTGTCTCTCTAGTTCCTTCCCTTTCCCCTCTAGACATGTCTCTCTCCCTATCTTTCAGGATTAAGCGTCTCTCATTGTCTCTCTCCCTGTCTCTCTATGTCTTTCCCTTCTAGTTGCTTCCCTTTCCTCTCTAGGCAGGTTTCTCTCATTGTCTGTCTTCCTGCGCCTCTAGGTCTTTTCCCCTGTCTCTCTATGTCTATCTCTCTGGACAGTTCTTCTTCCCCTGCTTCTCAAGGCAAGTCTCTATCCCTGTCTCTGTAGGTTCCTCACCCTGTCGCTCTATGAGCTTCTCCTCGCCTCTGTAGATAGCTCTCTCTTCCTGTCTCTCAAGATTCCTTTCCCTGTCTCCCTGCCTAAAGGTCTCTACCCTGTCTCTCTAGGTCCCTCGTCATATCTTGCCAGGTTTTTCCTTCAGTCTGTCTAGCTCTCTCTCTCCCTCTCTCTCCTTCTCTCTTTCTCTCCCTCTCCCTCTTGCTAGCTGTCAATCAATTAAGATTTAGAGCCCACTTAGAGTGGCTCATAAACCTAAAACATTTCATAGTTCGTCAGTTGCGTTGAGTTGTTAGGTTCGACTCGTCTCTCTCCTTATGTCTCCCTCTTTCTCTCTCTCTCTCTGTCTCTCTCTCTGCACAGTCAACATTCGCGTTAATTAGAAGCTGTTTAGTTAGATGCGTGTGCCAATAAAATGTAATGCGCTCAGTTCTTTTTCGGCGGCCGCCCGAAAGTATGCCCCGAGAACAAAGCCAAACACCCCACCCACCCCCCAGGCCCCCTCTACCCAACCGATACAGTTTGGGGCGGTCTTTAAAGCGAGGTAAACTCAAATTGCATATTAGCATAAAGTTGCGCTAGCTGCGAGAGAGAGATCTGGTCCCAGTTAATGAATTATCATGGCCGGGTGGAGAGCCGTAAAAGGCGACCGCCCAGCCAGCTGCCGCCTGCCACTTGGCGCTTGGCGCTGTCAAGTTTGAAGTCGCCAGTGCCATTTCCGGTTGCGCACTTTGAAGGGGCTTCGGCGAAAGGGTCAGAGCAAATATCGTAAATTATGCCGGGGTCGAGCATTTAAACGCTCGTTAAATGCCCGGTTATCTCCTTTATCGACCCAAAAGGCCCAGCGCAAATTAGTGCGACCAGATTGCCAGCTCTGCTCAGCTCTGTCACGGCGCATGGCGACATCTACTCACATGCCACACGCACCACGCCACCACTTGCCACACACGCCACACATTGGGCGGCACACCGCAAGAGCAGCTTGAGCGCTGATGATATTTTATATTTTATTAAATTTTTTGAAAAACCTATCCAATTTACGGCCGCCACTTAACATTTTTGTGTCATAAATTTCGGAGGCAAACTCTGGCGGGCAGGCAGCCAGCCACTAGAGTCCTGCCTGGGCTGGGCAAATGTTTTATTACACTCAACGCAAGGCTTTAACGCGCTCTCGTTGGTAATTTGCATAACCAAGTCCAATATAATTAGAGCCCTAAACTCATAATATTCGCCAGTTGCTGCGCCACTCATTAAAGCCTTGCAGCGGGTATACGCACAGGACGACTCAAGGACGACTCCACGAGTCCGACTACACCGACTTCAGCTGTGTCTTCCTGTCCTGTGCTTTGTCTTCCGCCTGCAGTTGCAAAGCCACGAGGGTATCTCATGCCCATCATCGGAAACCTGAAGCATACTTTTTGTCGCATTTTAATTACCAGCGACGTCTTAGCCCGCCCAAGTTGTACTCATATATTATTCATCATTGGCAGCGGCAAAGGAAGATGATTTTGTGATGTGTCTCTCGAATTTGCCTGCTCGTGCGCCAACTGAACCGCCAAGAGTTGTGGAATTGGGCGTAAACGACTGCAAAATACTCGTTAAGGGCGCGAAAATGGCTGAAACTTTGAATCTCTTGTAACGGAGTCGGGAAAGACGGGCGGACGGACGGACGGACAGATTGATGAAGGGACAGGCAGACATACGGACGGACGGACAGGTGGACGGACAGGCAGACATACTGAAAGATAAACGGACAGAGAGACGGACAGACAGACAGACGGATGGAGAGACATACGGACGGACAGACACACGGACAGACAGGCGCATGGATAGACAGACAGGCAGGCAAACATACGGACGGGAAGATAGACGGACAGGCAGACAGACGGAAGGGTGGACGGACAGACAGACATACGGAAAGACAGAGTATCCGTATGATAGAGGGACATACGGACGGACAGGCAGACGGACGGACAGACATGCGGACGGACAGACATACGGACGTACAAGCAGACAGACAGATAGACAGTCAGACGGACATCATGATAGGCATTGTCTACAAAGGGTATATAGCTCGCATTCCGTCTATCCCGCCGTAGAGCATTTCAAATTACGCATTCTTTGAGCGGGCATCACGCAGTCAGTTTCGCTGAGCAGCAGATACTCTGGCGCGCCATTACGCTGGCAACTTCCACCGCCTTTGACAAGCAATTCGTTGGAAGACTCTAAGAGTAATTCGCAGGCAAAACAGACTTCGGCTTAGCCGCATTTATTGTAGATGAAAGTAAAGTAAACACAAATAGGAAGAAAAGTCAAGAGTGTGTCCTGCCTACTTGCCACATCTCTCTGTGGCATGCGCCAAGTTGTAGTCGTCGGCAGCTACCAGCTCTGTGAAGGATATGTGAGATAAGTGCTCAACGAGTGCCAGCGCTCACCTGAGGCCTTTATCGCTGGCTCACCGTCGGCAGCTGCTGCGGCAGCCAGCTCTAGAAACTGTCGTGCAGCCTCCTCCACGCTCCGCTCGAACTCCGCCTGTCGCCGGCGATTGTTGCTGCTCTGCATGGCCGTGCGATAGATCAGCTTCACGAGGCGGCTGCTGTAGCCATCGTCCTTGTGCCCTTTGACGCCCAGCAGGTCCGACGGACGCAGCCGTTGCCCTGCCGCAGACATCAGAAGCGTGTAGCACAGTGTAGCGCAGTGTGGCAAAACTTACCCGCATTGGCTGCCGCGGGCTGCTGCCCAGCTGGCGGACTCACAACAACATCGTACGACATCTTGAGGCAAAGACCCGCTGTAGGCAAGGAGTCTTTGAGCTATCTACAAATGGGCGTGGCGCCACTTACCCCAGCCAATAATCAGCAGAAGCAAAAAGATCTGCAGACAGCGGCGCCAGTTGCACATTTTCGTTCTCAAAATATATTTTTTCGGAGAGACTTGTCCGACGTCGACTTGGATTTGGAGTTGGAGTCGTATGTAGTTTGAAATTGAAGCTGATGAGAGTCCCAGGCCCAGGCTCATGTGAGCATCAGCTTCTGTTAATGCTTATCAAGTCTGGGGGGGGTCACCTCACTGAGCTCAGTTCTCCTACAGTCTTGAGCAAGCGCTGCCGCCTGCAAGATGTCAGCTGCTCGGCGGTCGCTTGAGCGTTTAAGGTCTTGGCTGTCTATCAAAGCTGAGCTAAGCTAAATGTAACGGGTTTTGCGAGTTGAATGAAATTTCCAATGGAAACTTAAAGAGCTTCCACAGTCGCTGCAATATGTATGCGCACCAGCACCAGCTGAAGCGTGCTGTGGCTACGAGCTGCCAGCCACCTGCTGAGCTCGAGGCCTTGTTCGACCCACAGAGCACACAAGCGGCGAGTGGCCAGCGCCTGTGGCACGGCCTTTGTGCCATGGTTCGAAGTAACGGGCAACGGATAACGGCAAACGTTGTTCCTGTGCAGCAGCCTGCAGCCTGCCACGTGCCACAAACGAATTGAACGCAGAATGCATAAGGCCTGATGCTGTCCGCGGTTTGCTGCAGCCAATGAATAGATCCCCGCCCAGCGGCCAGCTAATCAGCTAATTAAAGCCAACAAGCAGGCATCGTTCAGCAGGCTAACATATGGCCAGGTGCTCCTCTGTCCGACTGCTGCTGATAAGCCGCACGCCAGCTGTCAGTCACAGCTCGAACTTGCTCTCATTGGACTTTCCATTAGGCAACTTCAATGTCAGCCCGCTTGACTGACACTTAAAAGGAAGAGAGAGAGAGAGAGAGCGCGCGCGCTTTACTGCTCTGCACATACCCTGTCAAGAGTTTTGCGGCTGACAGATGTCAGAGTTTGCGGCTGACAGCAGGTAGAGCACTCCGTAGATGCCAGGACATCGGCTGGCCGTGCACGCCCCGTGCACGCTTAGTGCACGCTTAACTTTCTGTGTATGCAAATCTGTTTTTCCATTAGCAAACATGCGAGCTTTTGGCTTGCGATTATAAACAGCTGAACCAACTCCTGTTGGCCTTAAACTCAGCTCCGAGAATCGTCTAATCACTTATACGCTACCTCCCTCTCGCCCACCCATCGCCGCTCCACTCCACCCACTGGCAATGGAATGAGAAACACATAAATAAAGTCAGCATGGAATAAAGCTTGCCATACATACATACATACATACATACAGTTATGTGGCTGTTATGTCAGAAACAATGATTTATAGCATTTAAAAGGCCTTTGTCCGACTCGCTCCATGCGACGAATAAAGCAAAATGTTGCCCTTTGTTGGCTTACCTCTATTTGTTTTCATTTCCCTCTCTCTCTCCCTCTCTTCCTCTCTCTCTCTCTCTCTGTCTCTCTCTCTCATGTTTGTTTATAACCATACAAGTTGATAGCCATTGTAAATACTATACAAATATCTGCAGGAGTTAAATGTTTTCATACATAGAGTATATGATTTTTATAGTATTACGAAATTGCTGAGGCTTGATGGCCATTCAGGGCATATTGGTTGTGTATAAATGTATGTAACAGGCAGCAGGAGGCGTCTCAGGCCATATCTAGTATATATTCCTTGATCCGGACTACGAGCTGAAATAATATATAAATATCACTCCGTCCGTCTATTCGTCTGTCCGTCTGTTTGACCTTCATTCTGTTTGTACGTCCGTCCGTCTCTCTCTCTCTCTCTCTCTCTCACTCGTCCATCGTCCGTCCACCCTTCTGTCTGCCAGTCCGTCCGTAAACCCATTTGCTAGTCTGTTGGTTCCTCTCTCCGTCCGTTTGTTAGCCCTTGCGTCTGTCTGTCTGTCTATCCATGATGATATGATGATTGGAAAGCATTCGGGGTATTTCCCAGTCGTGTACTCCCGAAAAGAGCAGCCTTGTTAGTTTGAGCCTTTTCAACCTTTCCATTAGCTCATATGTATATATAATTAATATAAGCTCCTCCGGTTCCAGCTGATGGCTACACACATGGCGGGAGCAAGCGTCGCCTGTTTGGGTCCTGCGACGGCCGGCGGCATCTCTACTGCATGCGCAGTGCCTCGGTGAAGTCCGTGCGACATCAGCAGCAACAGCAGCAGCAGCAGCAGCTCGGCGGATCTGGCGATTGCTGCGGCAGACTACAGCGAATGAGGCAGCAGCAGCATCAGCAGCAGCTCTACATGAGCTCCGGCAAGGATGGGGAGAGGCGCAAGTCCTTGTCCACGCCCAGCTTGCGCATCACGGAGGCGACGCTGCGCAGGTAAGTGGAACTGAGAGCTGACGGCGCAGCGTCTTTATAACGTTTCGATACGCCTGCCTGCAGATCGAACGAGAGCAAGAGCCTGGAGAGCAAGAAGCGCGTGGTGAAGATGCTGTTCGTGCTGGTGCTGGAGTTCTTCATCTGCTGGACGCCGCTGTATGTGATCAATACGTTGACCATGCTGATTGGGCCCGTGGTGTATGAGTACGTGGACTATACGGCCATCAGCTTCCTGCACCTGCTGGCCTACAGCTCCAGCTGCTGCAATCCGATTACCTATTGCTTCATGAACGCCAGCTTCCGGCGCGCCTTTGTGGACACCTTCAAGGGCATGCGACTGTGCAACGGGGGCCTGTTCGGCTTCTGTCGTCGGCGCTCCTCGAGCAACAAGACGAACTTGTCGGTGGCCGGAAACTCGATTGCGCTGGCCAACTCAGTGATGTCCAGCCACACCATACTGGAGAGTCCGCGCCTCTGAGCCAGTCGACGTCAGCAGACGTCAATGAAGCTGCGTTCGCTGACGCGCTTGCCGGACAGAGACAAGGATAGAGATAGGGATAGAGATAGGGAGAGGGAGAGGGAGAGGGTCAATATGCGGGCGGGAAATGGCACGAACGAGGGACTAATGGAAACGGAGTCGCTGTAGAGTGTGGACGGACATTTCCCTAATAAAAGTATGTGATTGAGCATGGAACTGAAACTGTGGTTGTCAACGATTCTACTCCAAGTAAGTTGTGTTTTGGTATGGATTGAAGCTATATATACTATATATGTGGGTTTCAGTGCACGAGCCCAACTCAAATCTATTTATATGTATAATAATCGATCACTTCAGAGCTGTTGCATTGTCTTTTTATTGTCAACTCTAATTGTTAAATGTAAATTGTTGGACTTATCCTGGCAGCGTTTCGCTGTTTATACAAATGTCTCCTTTTTTTTTTAGATATTTAACTATAACTATAACGATAAATATACATATATATATATATATGTACACGCAATCATGGCTAAGATTAACCAACAATTTTAATTCTATTTATTCTAGTCGTAAGCAAAAGATCAAGTCGAACTAGAAAATGCATTTGGCAAGTGCAGAAACTGTTTACCTGAAGGAAACACCCACAAAGTATTATGAAAGTATAAATATAAACAAATATATATATATATAGATGTTACACAGAGTGAAAAGCAAATATCTCTTAAATCTTCATGTTTAAAGCTAAATTAAAAATAAATAAAAATATTCCTCTTGGGTCAGTCGCAAGCGAAGCCCGCACCTTGACGTGTTTCAAACCGTCCGTCAAAGCAAATTTGTCAACTTAGCTTAGAGCTTCGAGATGTTTGTCGTAACTTAAGTAGAGCTCATGAGTATTATAGAGAGAACTTTCGAAATTAAATAAATATATATAATAGTAACTAAACATATACATATACAATATATACATATATATATATGTATGTGTCTGAACTATGTCTGTGTGTTAGCGAATTTCAGTATTCTCACTTCTGTACACCTCAACGAACTTACGACGCGATTCATATGTCAAATAGCAATAAATGTTTTATGAAAATACTACAAAAAAAAAAGAAATTTATTCCCAGGTCGTTGCATACTTTTAGGCGCCGCTCTTTGGCTGGAATTAATGCGAGCACTCGCGCAACTGCCTGCCATTGATTGCCCATTTGAAGTTAATGAGCAGCTCAAGTTGCTGGGCTGGTTAGCTGGCTAGCTGGTTAGCCACCAGCCAAAGACAAAGGCAACGTCAGTGCCATAAATAATGTCCTGTCGACAGGATGTGTGTGTGTGTCGAGCACATGCTCGTGCCTGCTGGAGCTGGGTGCGAGCTGAAATCAATTACCGCCTGACCGCAATAGCTGAAGTGCATGTATCTGTTACCTATCTACCTCTCCCCTCTCTCCCCTCTCTCCCCTCTCTCCCCTCTCTCTCTCTCTCTCTCTGACTGCCTCATTGATTATGTTGATGAACGGTTAGACATCGAGAGATAAGGCAACGTGACAAATCATTTTAATGGAAATGGATTTATATTCCATTGCCCAACAATATGAACATGTTTTTCCAATTACAGCTTATTTTTCGACTGCAAGTAAATGCAAATATTTTTGGGAAAAGTCAGGGCTCGACTTACTTGGGCAGCACATGGAGCGTGAGAAGTCGGAGACAGCTGGGCCGCACAGCTGTGGCAAGTACATGTATGGAATATGTAATGAAATGATTGAATGACTTCGCTTTGTGACATCTTAAAGTATCGACAAGCGCAGGCTGAAGTTGCTAAGCTTTGTGTGGAGCTCTACGAGCAGAAACTGCACATCAAAGCTGATGGGTCTATACTGCATGGTGGGCAAATCGTGGATATATATACATATACATCGATGTATTAGAAAGGAAATGAAATAACTTAACCACAATACATCGATATATGTACAATATATCGATATGTATCGGTAATACTTATGACAATGGCATAGCTTATGGAGAGCGAATCAATCAACTTATGAAATTCTGCTATTTATCGATGATTTCTGATATTTATTTCGAAAGTAGATCGATAAATTGCCAAGTACACACCCCCACAGAGTCTGCGCATCATCAAGATTTCATATTCATTTATCGATATATAGTAATTTCATGAGAATCGCATAGAAGAGACACGCACAGTGAGCTAACAGCTCCATTTCTCAAGCTAAACACATGCCGATAGAGACATTTCGAGCCGATGACGCATATGGATATCTGTAATTCATGGGGATGCGGCGTGCCGCATCCTTTATGGCCGATCATATTTTGGGCATTCGATAAAAGTTGATTGTTTGTTGATGGAAACAGAAAGAGAAACAGAAAGAGAAACAGCTAGAGAAACAGCTAGAAGCATACCCTTGTGTGTTGGCTGTTTATTAATAGGCCAGGGCTTGCGGCCATGCTTTGGGCCATGAATGGCAGCTGCTGCTGCTGCTGCTGCTGCTGAATCGAGGCGTATTCCATTAGCACATTCGTCCCTCGATTTGTCACAATTGCAATGGGCCATTTGCTGCGAGCCCCCCGAATCGCTGACGCTGACGTCAGCTGGCCAAGTGTCCTTAGCCGTTGTTATTGTTGTTGTTGTTGTGCCGGGGCTACGTGACAATTACCACAGTTATTACACGTAATGAGTACAGCGACAGCATGCAAACAAACAGAGGCTGTGTGCGTGGCAGTGGGCGACGGCGAAGGCGATGGCGTTGGCGATGGCGATGGTGAAGGCGCAAGACGTCAGCAATGGCTGACAGGGGAATTATCTAGTATTTGTTTTCGCTGCGATACGAACGACGCCCAGCTGCACGCTGATGAAACCTTCTTGGAATCGTAATCAGATCACGGCCACAGCAAGCACTTGAAGCACCTGCAGCACGGATGGGAGCGAGGTGGATACGGTGGATACGGGGGGAGACATGTGTTCAGGAAGATCGCTACGCGGCTGCCTGGCCGCCTGGCTGGCTGACGACAGTAGTCCTTGGCTCAAAAGCGACCCAGTTTTTGCTTTTGTTTCGCTGCTTTCCTACCTGAGGCAGTTGTGCGAGTTCCCAAGCAATTCAAATTCAAATAAACATGCATAATACTCCACTTACACAAATGGCCTGGGCTGCTAAACGCCCCACCGACCCAACGCCGCGCCGTTCTCAGCTGCCCATTCCGGTTGACATTAAAGCGCCCCATTCGTTCCGAGCAACTGCATTAACTTATTTATTTATTAAGAAGCATTTATTGTCTGCGGCACGCCTGCCGCCATCGGCGTGGCACGCACTCGCCCTCAACCAGCAACCAGCAACGAGCTCAGGTGCTCTAACGGCAGCGCTTTGCTGGAAGCTGCAGGAGCTGTCCCAGGACTTGGCCAACAAGTGAACAGTAATTAAAGGACTGGGCCCAAACGCACATTTCCGTTGCTCCAAACTGGAAGGCAATTAATAATAAATTATATAGATTTATATATAGATATATAGATAAATAGATAAATAGATAAATAGAGGTATGCTGTGTATGCTCTGTATGATGTATGCTGTATGCTGTGTATGATGTATGCTGCATGATGTATGGTGTATGATGTATGCTGTGTATTCTGTATGCTGTCTATGCTGTATGCTGTGTATGCTGTATGATGTATGCTGTATGCTGTATGCTGTATGCTGTATGCTGTGTATGTTGTATGATGTGTATACTGTATGATGTATTCTGTATGATGTATTATGTATAATGTATGATGTATGATGTATGCTGTATGCTGTATGCTGTATGCTGTATGCTGTGTATGCTGTATGCTGTGTATGATGTATGCTGTATGCTGGGTATGCTGTGTATGCTGTATGCTGTGTATGATGTATTCTGTATGCTGTATGCTGTATGCTGTGTATTCTGTATGCTGCATGATGTATGGTGTATGATGTATGCTGTGTATTCTGTATGCTGTCTATGCTGTATGCTGTGTATGCTGTATGATGTATGCTGTATGCTGTATGCTGTATGCTGTATGCTGTATGCTGTGTATGTTGTATGATGTGTATACTGTATGATGTATTCTGTATGATGTATGATGTATGATGTATGATGTATGATGTATGATGTATGATGTATGATGTATGATGTATGATGTATGATGTATGATGTATGATGTATGATGTATGATGTATGATGTATGATGTATGATGTATGATGTATGATGTATGATGTATGCTGTATGCTGTATGCTGTATGCTGTGTATTCTGTATGCTGCGTATGCTGTATGCTGTGTATGCTGGATGCTGTATGCTGTGTATGTTGTATGATGTGTATACTGTGTGATGTATTCAGTATGTTGTATGCTGTGTATGTTGTATGATGTGTATACTGTATGATGTATTCTGTATGATGTATGATGTATGATGTATGATGTATGATGTATGATGTATGATGTATGATGTATGCTGTATGCTGTATGCTGTGTATTCTGTATGCTGTGTATGCTGTATGCTGTGTATGCTGCATGCTGTATGCTGTGTATGTTGTATGATGTGTATACTGTGTGATGTATTCAGTATGTTGTATGATGTATGCTGTATGCTGTATGCATGGCCTATAGTATGCATGGCCCACAGCTAGGGTATCGCTCAGTCGAACATGCCCGACCAGAGCTTTCTCACTTATTCTCTATAGAACTCGACAACTATGCGTGTTCGTTCATCTCATCGCCACATGCTTCATTTCACGACAAAATCAAAATATCATTAGCAAAGAGTATTATGGGCAGCACAGACAGCCACAAGGGGTCAATGGACGCACGCTCTTATGTAATCGGCAGACTGCCCAGGGAGCAGCGCCAAGGGCTGGGCAGAGCTGAGGCTGTGCCTGTGTTTGTGCCTGTGTCTGTGTGTGGGAAGGCTTGCGACGCTTGGCGCAGTCGATTACGACATTTACGAATTGAATTTATATGCATGTTGTTGTTGTTGTTGTTGTTGTACTTATTTTAAGTCTTTTTATTTCGGCAAACTCTTATAAACAAGCGAGCAATTACCTGAGTTATTGAAGGCGTTAAGCGAATGCCTAACTGTGCATGCGCCTGTCGCCCATCAAGTATACGCACGGAGGGCCCGTAAGGCAACGCCATGCCGACCTTGACCAGCTTTCTGCTGCTGCTCTGTGTGTGTTGTTGTGATTTTGTTAATCGTCTTCGATGGCAAACGGCGACCGCGACTCAAGTCTCAAGTCTCAAGACCCGAGACCCGAGACCCGAGACCCGAGGCTTGAAGGCGGATTTGCGCAACAGACGCGCCCTTTTTGCCCAATTATACAATTGCGACGCCGTTACTTGAGTTTCGCTGTGCGCCGCCGTCTTCGACTTCAGTTGAACGGGTTATTCGTATTGTATATTAATTATGCTGTTTATCTGTCGCAATTTTTGGAAACGTGGCTCAGCTATTTGGAGAAGTTTCGCGGCTCATTTCATGCAGTTGACCTTAGCTGGAGACTTCGTTTGGCTCCGGCTTGTTTCAGTTTGTTAATATATTTTTGTAGTTTCGTATTTAACTTTTGTTTCCCATACCTGCAGCTTGAATTTTAAATGCCTGCAATTGTAATTTCAGCGCGGTGAAAGTTTCTTCATTTTTGTGTTTTGTGTTTTTTTTTTCTTCGTCTGCCCACCTGAGCCTACCTTCAGAAAAGGCTTAAAACAATTTCATAAAATGTCACAGCTGCAGCGATTGAATAACTGCGCGTAAGCGAAATCTTAACGTTAATTAAGTCTCTTTCTTGTCTTTTATATGGGCCTCACGAGCACCGAGACGCACGAAAACGCCCTCTGGCGGCCCACGCGCCAATCACTCAGCTGCTGCTGCTGCTGCTGCTGATGTTTAGCCAAGAACAGAACCAGCCGCTGGGCGCGCTTGGGAATGCTTTAGCTGTCGATAGGGATTGAATGGGATTTTATGGGATGTGAATATAGTTTGGATGTAGTTTTGGGAACTTAGAATCAGCTAATGTCAACATAGTGTTGCTTGCTCTTGAATGTTTCATTAGTCCAACGAACAGTTAACAGAGCTTCAACAGACAGATCTATAAAATTTGATGAGCAGATTTGATTATTATTATTATACTAAAAATTCATATATATATTATTGTATATTAGTTTTATGGCTTGAAAACTATTTGATAATATTTTTAAAAAAATACAAAAATTGTTAATATATATGTATATATATTTACATATTAATCGATATATCTTTAATGCAATTTACTAGTAATAAATAAAAATATTTATAAATATTCCTATTTATTTATAATATATTTTCTGCTCATATATATTAAGTAAGTATTTAATTATTACCTGAATATTAAAATCTCTATAAAGCAAATAAAGATTCCAAGATTCTAATTAAAAACATAATTTATCATTCTATATACGATATTTGGCAACGCTCTGCATATGAGCTCTATAAATTTCCCTTAAAACTGCGCAATAAAGCTAAATTTGTTTATTCTAAAATTTAGTTATACAATTAATTATAGTATGATGATAAGCTTTTACTATATTTAGTATATATAATATATATATATGGTATATTTACAAAAAGTTGTAGTACTTTCTATAGTATATTTAGTATATATTTTCTAATATTTCTAGTATATATACTACATATAGTAAAATGATTTCTGAGCTTATCAACATATATATGCTGTATAGAAGTCATTGGTCTGCCGCTCTCTATTATAGTCAATATTAACAACAAATTTCCAGCTTATCAACGTGAATACAGTAAACAGCGCTCACCTGTGGCTCAGGCATTTCCATGCCCAAGTGCAAGTTCCTTGCAAATTCGAATAGAAAAGATTAGGTCGAGTTCAGTACTTGAGCTAAGGGAAACGTAATTAGCACTTGAATGCAAGCTGAACCAATGACCCGACTAACAAATACCCTGCAATGCCAATGGTTTGCTTCCCTGTCTAGCCCCATTCAAAGATGGTGGAAACTGAGCTATAGATTGGCTGTGCTCCGATCAGGGCATGTGGATGCTCACGTAAGCCAAAGAAAAACTTGTTATCTGTCAAAATAAGTAGGGGTATTCCAAAAGCCGGTTACTTCAGGCAACTCTCTGTCAGTTCAAGAAACTCTCGCTTCAAATGTTACAGATTATTAGATAAACATAGATCTATACCCCATGGGCTAGACCACACCACTCCTGCTACCCTTTATGCCCAGCTCCCATTACCCATTTAATTATAATGAATCAACTATTATATAATATAAGAAGGTTATTCGAATGGTAATGAGAAACGAAGTTTAGCAATGATAACATATCTACCAAGTGAAACATCACATAATTGTTTGTTTTTCTGCTCAACATGAATAAGAGTTTATATTTAAAGCACGTTCTCAGCTTGCATACGATCATATGAGCCGGCGAGTCCAAAGGGTTGATGCAGAGTTTTCGCTGAATTACGGAATACTCATTCACAATATCGAGCCGGAGGGCTGTGTGCTATGCACACCGTGGAATCATGATAGTCGCCATTGTTCGTGACAATGACCCAGCCGAGCGGCCCATCCGAGTGTCGAGTGCACTCAACATATTTCATTATTATTATTATTATTATTATTGTTGTTGTCGTTGTTCTTGGTGTGCTTTGGGTGCTTCTTTGGTTCCCAACCGAAATGAAAACGGAAATGTTTTTCTGCTGCGCTCGGCATTCGACTGCAATCGGCTTCGACTTTGCCTCAATTACGTTCCATTCAATGCTCTTGCTGGGACAATAGAAGCAACAACAACAACAACTAATATTATTGAATAATATTCGTTGAGCATTTGACATTTCGAGAATGCACTTGGGTGCGTGGGGTAACTGAGGCCATCTAGAATCAGGATATTCAATAGATCCTTGAAGAAAACCGAAAGCTCACGAATTGTATTCTGCTCATACGGCATTATACACTTACGGGAAGCTAATACGGACGGACAGACGGACAGACGTACGAACAGACGGATGGATAGATGATCAGACGGACAGATGGATGGACAGACGGGCGGATGGATGGAAGGACGGACGGATAGACTTATACATGGACTCACAGACGGACTTACAAGCGGGAGGACAAGCGGATTGACATACGGACAGACTGACGGATGCACGTACGGATGGATGTACGGACGAACAGGTGGACGGACGGACAGATGGCTGTATGAACAGACGGAAAAACGGACATGTAGATGGACAGACGGTTGGATAGACGGATTGGCATACGGACGGACGGATGAACGAACGAACGGGTGGACGGACGGACGGATGAATGTATGTATGGACAGAGAGACGGACTTACAGGCGGACAGAGGGTCGGATAAACGCACTCATGGATAGATCATTGGACAGACGGATAGGCGGAAAAATGCAGCCAACTCCTATAATGAGCTGTTCAGCTTCCATAGGAACTCAGCAGCTCACAGTTTCGACTGAATACTAAGAAGTGTCTTCTGAATGTTCGATTGAGTGGCATAATGTATTCATGGGGGCTGTTTCCAGAGAACTATTAAACACCCATCAGAGAGGCAAGAAGAGGTGTTTACGCAAGTCTCGCATAAGGAATAACTATATGCAGATGATGGGAGAGTAATTATCTGGATGGATCGATAGATCGCTGCTGAGTCGCGGCTCATTTGCATGGTGTTATTTGTGAGACCAAATAGGTCAATGGACATGAAAACAAGAGTAACCTTGAATACCAATGCCGCGGCTGACAGAATGAAAACATAAACACGCTAGAATCTTGCCACAAACAAAAAAAAAGGTCGGGGAGGAGGGGGGGGGGGGAGTCGATAGTCGATGTGACCAGCACGCGGTCTCGAAATTTATTATATTTATTCTCATCGTCTTCTTTTTTCTGCTTACACAATTTCAATGGAGCCGTTGCTATGACGGCAGCCGTCTAAAGGGGGCGGCGGTGGGGGCAGGGCAAGGCGCGGCGGGCGTCTGTTTAGGCCCAGCCACGGTTCATTCAAAGAAGATGGCAAAAAACCCAAAGATGTTTCAGTCATGTGGCCGATAAAGCGCAGCTGGCTCGATCTCGATCTCAGGCAGAGATGCGGCTCGTAATCCGGAAATCTACGCGCTTGTCTCATTCACAGGTGGCCAAGCAGCGGCTAGTCTCGTTTTCGATTTCTTAATTCATTTATTATTGTGATTTCATATGCCCAAGAACAGGAATACGAATATGAATTCGAATTTCATTTGTTTTGCTAGAATTTCAGAGCTCGAGAGCTTGACAATTTGAGAATTTGCATTGTTTTATGCGCTATTATAAATGCAGATATTTCGTATCGTATTTTCATCACATTTGCCAATTGACGCAAGCCGAACGAATAATCAAAGCCGCTTACAGAGCTCTGGAATATTTAAATTTATGCTCGAGGAAGTGCCGCACTAGTTGGGGCTAAAAGCAAACTCATATGAGCAGAAGACCAATAACAACAACAACAACAGAAATTCCACCCCAGTGATAGCCGTTAAGCGAGGTGGTTGAACCCCCCTCGTACACACACGCACAGCTAGAGAGGGAGAGAGAGAGAGAGAGAACTCGGTTGAGCCGGGCTTGCAGCAGCAGCAGCTTGATTCCAGCCTGGCTCAGAGTCTGGCTATGGCGCAGTAGCAGCAAGAATGCTAAACGAAACCGCTCGAGAGTCGAGCCGACGTGTTGCCTGCCAGTGGAGAGCCGGGGGCCAGATGCTGGTTCTGCTGGCGGGCTGGTCGGGGGCATGCGAGAGGTTGGCCGAGCTGCTGGTGCTGGGGACTGGTGCTGGGGACTGGAGATGTCAGCGTACGCGCTCAAGGTTATGGCTATGGTGACGAGACGACGCTCTGGCTATGGCGCATCGACTGACATTATATAATCGCCGTCAGGTTGAGCTCATTTTGGCCATTTTAATGAACGCCACTCGGACAATGGGGACTCGGAGTCCGACTCGGACGCGGACTCCGACTCGGACATGTGTACATCGCATGCCGCCTACAAAGTTCATTGCTACCTAACGCTTGGCGCGAAAACTACAAATGAAAACACGTTGTATCCGCATCTAATAAATACGCATATGCTTAAGAGAGAGAGACAAATATGGGGAGAGAGGGAGATAGACAGACAAATAGAGAGGGAGAGAAAGAGATGTTACGCATAGTAAATACGCACAAACTGATTGTGCGTAGGGCTGGCTGGGATACTGCTGATGAGCTGATTAGAAGCTGGGCCATTGGCTGACTGGGGGGAGCCATCGGCCGCATGACTCAACCGCCAGCCCGGCCGGTGTTGGGCAACAGGTTGTGGCGGTGCGAGGCCCTTTAACTGCCTTTGTTGTTATGCAGAAGCTCGTAAACACAAACAGAAACAGAAACAGAAACTGAAACAGAAGCAGAAGCTGAAGAAACGTAAACAGAAAACGAAATGTCGCAGTTTTTTTTGTATTTTTTTTTTGTATTTTTTTTTTGTTTTCAGTTTCAGTCGGGCCCTTAGAACTAACGGGCTGAGACTCAGTCACCCCTCCCACTCGCCGCCCTTTGAGCCGGTCGCCCCACCACGCACTCCGTCGACTCCGTCGGTTTAATGAACTCTCCGCGGACAGCAATACGCACATTCTTCGCATATTTTGGCGCGTGAATCTGAATGTCGCCGCATCGAGCCGACTGCTGCTATCCCCTGCGCATATCCAGCGCCAACGCCGATTACATAATGCCCGAAAGCAGAACACATATTTTTGGCTTTATTTTTCCCTGCGGAGTTCAATGAATTGCCAACATTTTCACACGTTAGCCAAAGACTTTGCCTTTTTTTACTTTTCATTTTCTTTATTTCATATATTTTATTGCTGCTATTGATACCCTGGAATTTAGCTGCAATGCAAGGGGATGTCGAGTCAAGTTATGGAATACAATTGAAGAAACTTTCGAGTTGAAAATAATTGAATTTTGGGTTAGGTTTCAGTTATTATAAATAAATATTATAGGGTATCTATAGGTCAAGCAATATGCAAATAATATGGGGCAAACTTTAGACAATTTTTAGTATTTCTAATATATTTTCTCGTGAAAAAAACTTCAATTTTCTCATAAATCTTCAAGACTCCATTTAAATTTTACAGGGTATCTGCTTGCTCATGAAATATATTTTATGATAAATATGATGAATATATACGAATAATATAAATAAAACAGAATTTAATTTAAATTTTTATAATTTTTAATATTATAGGGTATCTATAAGTCAAGCAAAATTAAAATAAATGTTTCAAAATCATGAAAAAGCTTTAGAGTTTATCAAATATTTTATCTTGAGAATAACTTCGATATTTCTCGACATATTCAGTATTCTGTTCAGGCTTTACAGGGTATCTTGATGTCCGTCGTCCATTGAAAGTCACATGAGAACCAAAAGAATAACAAAGAATTACATTTTTGCAGACCTGCATATAGAGTATATTCGCTGAGCTGTGCGTCGGACGACGGGCTATGAATCGACTTGGCTTACGTAAACAAGAAATATGTTGTTCCAAGATCTGTCGCAGGCGTCGGATTTCGTGGGGTCTAAGCAGCGGGTTACTACGTAGTAGTATTATAGCCATGCATTGGCATGTCCCGCAATTCACGTTTACAATCTCTCTCACTCTTAACTATCTCTCCGAGTATGGGAAGCAATAACTGTGATTAGATCACATTCGATTCGTACTGTATATGTACTGCAATCGCTAATCAAATTCCTAAGCGTTCGTTGACCCCGTACGTGTTAAAGACTTCCCATTGCATACTGCTGCCATATATATCTAAATAGATACGGAAATACTATATATATATATATGTATATAGACAGAAATTGATTAACTGCATAAGCTCGGGCTGGGGCGGACGAGAGCGTAGCGCATCGGCGGTACGTTAAGGCCGAGACGCAGCTCTCGGCTGTGAAATTCTTAAGACGTCTCGAGTGGCGGCGGCTTCTTTTGCGTCGTCACGACATCGATTTGTCAGCTCGAGTTCGAATTAATGAGTTTTCAAGGCCAAAAGGATGAGCGGCAATAGAGTGCGAGCGAGAGGCTAACGGGCGTGAGCAGGACAGATGCACATATAGCTGATAGTTGCCGAATAATAAGTAGCTAGAACAGACAGAGACAGACGGACGGACAGACAGACGGACAGACAGCCGGACGGACGGACAGTCGGAAAGATTTATTTTTGTTTTCGTCTTAAGTTTCATAATAATCTATTCTCCTCCATAAACATTCGCATTTCCATTCCCGTTCCCATCCCCACTCCCCTTTTCCTGTCCCGGCCATGTTTCGGATCTCGAACCTCTGGCCGGCACCAGGCTGGTACTACGCTGCTCACATCTATTCTTGGCGCCAATTCTTCGCTAGATTCTGCGTTGTCATGTGCCTCGACGTTGTTTTTTTCGCCTCGACATCTACTGAATGTATCTTATTTTGTTTTTGTTTTTGTTTTCTTCTTTTTGCTTTTGTTGTTTTCGATTTTGTAGCAGGAATTCACAATTCTGTTTTCAAGTTCAAGAGCACAACACACACACACACACACGCAGGCAGATCATATGAGAGATGGGCTTGTCAGCGCGCTATTTACGATACCTCCCGGGCTTAGGACTATTTTACGCATTCTTTTGCGTAGATCTTTCGGGAAAGATAAACAAAGAAATAATATTGTTTACACCTTGCGAGCCCATCGATATGCATAACACATTGGAACGAACTCGAAATCAATCGGATTTCAGATTCTTGTTTATGCCCAGCAAGGCAAAAGCAATGCCCTCTGATGTAATTCACGAACAAGTTGGGAAATGCATCAGAGGTAGATGCTGGGGAAACGTTATGCGTAATAATTAGCATACTCATTGTCGTGAGCATTGGCATTAGCATTAGCATTGTCATTGTCGTTGTCATTAGCTTATACACATCTATTTTCTGCATAGTTTTTATCACAGTTTTCAGATCATTATCATTGGAATTATCATTATCATTGATCATGGTCATCATAATTATTATTGTTCTTCTCATTGTTTCTATTATTGTAGTTTTAACATTATCTTTTATTATTGTCATTATCATTGTCATTATCATTGACATTATCATTGTCATTATCATTGTCATTATCATTATCATTATCATTATCATTGTCATTATCATTATCATTGTCATTGTCATTATCATTGTCATTATCATTGTCATTATCATTATCATTGTCATTACAATTGTCATTAGCATTATCATTGTCATTGTGATTATCATTGTCATTATCATTGTCATTATCATTATCATTGTCATTACAATTGTCATTAGCATTATCATTGTCGTTGTCATTATCTTTGTCATTATTACTATTATTGCCAATATGGCCATTTTTAGTTCCTTTATCATTGTTATTGTCATCGAAATCATCATTACCATCATCATTATCATTTCTTGCAAATATCCTTAAATTTCATCATAATAATCCCATATATAAAACAAATTACTTAATTCAAAGGTATTTGTAATTGCTCAACAATGTTCCGAGTGCACATTAGCCAACGATTATTGGCTCTGTAAATAATTAATGAGAAAAGAAAGACATGAATAAATTAAGCCACGACTGCTCTACACGCTTTTTGCACGCATTTAATTGCATCGAGTTTTTTGGCTGGAAGGAAGCAAATATGCGAGAATAATTAATTATGGAATATTTATTGTTGTATTGTTTATATAGAAATAGAATAGAAAGTAAGCGCAATCGATTCAATGGAGCTGGTTCTGTGTCGTGCAACTTCCCTGCCAACTGAATCAAACTCTTTTGTTGTTTTTGTCCCGCGTTTTTTTTCTCGCTTTATTTAAGTTTTTTTGTTGTGTTTCGCTTGTCGGCTAATTTGTTATTTATTGCAAATGTGTGCGAACATGCACACAAAAACATATGTATAGATGTACGTATGTATGTATATTCTAAGCGTGAGCATGCTTAGCTATGCATGCAGACACACATGCACACCTGTATGCATACCTGCCCCTGTCTGTGTCTGCGTCTGTGTGGCTGGCTATGTTAGAGTATTTTACAAATGGTGCTTTGTTTGGCCGCTCAAGGTCGTGCCATAAAAAGTGTGCAAAAACAATTCTAAATATTGCATCACGAATGCGAATACACATGGAGAGAAAACGTTAACCAACACGTGCCGCCAAAGTCGCAGAACGAAGCTGAAACACTCTATGCTGCAGATAATGATGTAGGTGCAACTAAAGAAGTATTAGCATTAGCATTATCATTATCATTATCATATTATTGTCATTTGCTTTGGCATTAGTATTTGAAATAACATCAGCATTTGTATTGGCATTACTATTAGCATTGGCATTAGCATTAGCATTAGCATTAGCATTAGCATTAGCATTAGCATTAGAATTAGCATTAGCATTAGCATTAGCATTAGCATTAGCATTAGCATTAGCATTAGCATTAGCATTAGCATTAGCATTAGCATTAGCATTAGCATTAGCATTAGCATTAGCATTAGCATTAGCATTAGCATTAGCATTAGCATTAGCATTAGCATTAGCATTAGCATTAGCATTACCATTAGCATTAGCATTAGCATTAGCATTAGCATTAGCATTAGCATTAGCATTAGCATCAGCATTAGCATTAGCATTAGCATTAGCATTAGCATTAGCATTAGCATTAGCATTAGCATTAGCATTAGCATTAGCAATAGCAATAGCATTAGCATTAGCATTAGCATTAGCATTAGCATTAGCATTAGCATTAGCATTAGCATTAGCATTAGCATTAGCATTAGCATTAGCATTAGCATTAGCATTAGCATTAGCATTAGCATTAGCATTAGCATTATCATATCATTGTCATTTGCTTTGGCATTAGTATTTGAATTATTATCAGCATTTGTATTGGCATTTGTATTGGCATTACTATTAGCATTGGCATTAACATTAGCATTAGCATTAGCTATATAATTAGCATTATCATCTCATTACCATATCACTAACATTATCATTATTATTAGCATTAGCAACAGCATTAGCTTTATCACTATCATCAGCATTATCATTATCATTAGCATTATAATTATCAACTCGTTATCATTAGCTCCTACATTATCATTAGCATTAGAATTAGCATTTACATTTGTAAATGCATTGCCAATATCATTATCATTATTATTCTGATTATCACTAGCATTAGCACTGGCATTAGCCATATCAGCCCTAAAGGACATACAATTTCTGACAATGAAGAATTTTAAGTACAGTTGACGAAGGATATACGAGAGCAGACTATGGTCTCCTGGAAGGCAAACTGGACAAAGAGAAGGCAGAGAAGATGGAGCAAGCACTGCCTGAAGGTTAATGTGGAGGGGCAGCCCAAGCGAGAAAAGTTGATTGTTATTATCATTATCATTGTTATTGTTATTAGCCATTCGTAGAAAGCAGCCAATTGTAGCTGTTGCGCAAGCTACTTGAGGCAATCATCGGCGTTCGTAGAGAGTATTTTATGCATATGAGATATGGATAAACGGATAAGTGAATATATTAAGATATTTCTTTATTTATATCTGGCATACGTATGTATCTGTGTGTGTAGATAATTGCGGTATTTATATTAATGACTAAATTTCGTATTTTTCAGCTTCGAAACGCTTATTAATTAACGGGCTATACGTTTGTCGTCTATAAGTGCAGTCGCAGGCGGACGGATATGCTGACGTTATGACGGCTCAGCTGCCTTTGCCCCTCGGACTCGGATTCAGATCGAGATCGAGATCGAGATCAAGATTGAGATTGAGATGTGGCAAACCAGTTAGTTATTACCTGTCACCGGGTTCGTCTGGGACTGCTCAGGCTCTGCCTCTAAAAACTGAAACGAAACTGAAACTGAAACGAAACTGAAATCCAATCCGACGCTGTCTCCTGTCTGAGTGGCAGTGGCAGTGGCCACAACTCTGGCGGCATTTTTCTGCACTGAGTCATGTCCGGTATCCTTGGCTGACTGTACAAGCGGTAACTATTTCAGTTCACATTCTGGGGTTTGCCTAGTCAGTCAGTCATTAGCCTTTTGGCAGCAGTTCCTGGAAACTTCGCTCTCTCAACAATGCTGTCTCTGCCGCCACCAGCCTCTCCTCTGCTTTGGCTATAGATCTGTGTGTCTGGGCCAATGACCGCTTCCAAGGCCGCACAGTTTTCCTGTTCTCGATTTTCATTTTCTGTGTGTGTATGTGTGTGTGTGATCCTTAAGTGGCCAGCCAACACACACAGAGAGAGAAAGAGAGAGAGGAAGGGAGGGAGGTAGTGAGCTCGCATAGGTAGTTTGTTGTCCTGTGCACTGCAGCGGGTGCATTGACCCAACGGCCATTGTCTTAAGTGCTTTGTTTTTTTCGATTTTGATTTCCTAGAGGCCGCCTCAGCAGTTGCCTGCCACATGCAGCATCCTAGTTCGGCAGCTGCTGGGAGTTCGATGACTCGACTCGACTACTCTTCTGGTGCGGCTGTACAACAACAGTTGCTGCTGGCTGCAGTTGCTGTTGCCGTTGCCGTTGCTGTTGCTGTTGCTATGTCGCAATCTTAACTCCTGGCTTGATTATCTTTTGCTTCTCCTCTCTCTCTCTGTCTCTGTCTCTTTCTCTGTCTCGCTTTTGGCCCTGTTTACACATTTGTGGCGCGTGTTTTTTGGCCATAGCCTTGAAGCTGCCAGCTTCACATTTGGCATTTGATGTTTTTGTGGTTTGTTAAAGCTGTCGGCTGGCACCGAGACATTTGCTTTCGACATCAATTTGACTTTCAGCTGGGAACGAGCACGTGAACGGGAACTGTTACTGTGACTGCGACTGTGACTGTGACTGTGACTGCACTTGGCATTGCCATTGACTTGTTATTCGCTTTTATGCTTCATTCATCAGGCAGTCGAAAGCTCAGAGGAGCGAACGAGATAGACAAATTCTATGCATAAATATATATGTAAAGAGATACAGAGAGAGAGAGAGAGAGGGAGAGAGAGATCTACAGATGCTGATTGCTGTTGCTTACTAATTATCAGAATTGAATTGAATTTAAGTAGATGCAAATTAGTTCATTGAACGCTAATGCTGACGAAACGAGTAGAGCATGTTCTAGATAGCCTATGCACGACTAACTAATACCCTGCAACGAAAAACTCAACAGCTTGTAGGGGTCTACAACTGCCTTATATAGAAATATATAGACGTAATGTATAGCTGAACAGATATCTCAAGTTCAAGTTCAGTCACTCGTCGCGCATTGCCTATTGTTTCTCTAACTATAGGGCATCTGTGCAGCACAGCTACGCTGACTCTTTGAACATTTCGAAATACCGCAAATATCGTGCATAATCCGCTCGCAATACGCATAAATATTTGAATGCGGTTAATTATTTTACAGATTTGTCAAACGGCTAAACAAGCCGAAGCCCATTAGCGGTCAAGTATTTTGCGGGGACTTCGCTAAGCAAGCGACAAATACTTATGTATATATATATATATAGAGATATATAGAATGCATCATTAGAGATTTTTGGGTGGCAGAGAAGTTAGCTAAGGCTGATAAGCAATAAATATTATAAAAAAAGAGAAATAAGCTGAGCAAAGTAAATAAAACGAATAACAAATAAAGCAGTAGAAGCAGCAGGAGGCCAAAGGGACTGGAATGCAATAGAAGAATAACTATTTATTATTATTCTATAAAGATGAGCACCAGCTCAGGCTAAGCCCAGTTAAGGAATATGAGAAGAACTGAAAAAGTAAATGTCCATAAACTATATATTTCAGATCTACTCAAGTTCCAGTTCCAAATAGACCAAACCAATCAAATGATATTCACTAGAAATTCTTTCTTCGACTACAAGTACGGGCGTATCTGGCCACAAATAAGCTAAGGCTCTTCTGATAAATGCGCTGAAGAGTCTTTGACAATTATTGCTATTATTATTTATTTATTATTTATTTATTATTTATTTATTATTTATTTATTATTTATTTATTATTTATTTATTATTTACTTATTATTATTTTATTATTTATTTATTTATTATTTATTATTTATTTATTATTTGTTTTTTACTTATTTTTTATTATTTATTTATTTATTATTTATTTATTATTTATTTATTATTCATTTATTTATCTATTATTTATTATTATTATTTAAGTGCAGAACCTGTACAATCAAATATTATAATTAGAAATTAGAAGTCTATGGCTTACTGGCAACGCCTTGCCGTCTGAGTCGTCTTAGGGGTCAGGTCTGGCAGGGATTAGACCTCTTGTCGGCGCAGTCTATCCGAGTATCTGCTAGTGTGTCTACCAATCTGCTCTTCTGCAGTAGGCAGCCTGAGGTCTCTAAAATATAAGGACAATCAACTAATATGAATAAAAGTTAATGAACAAAGCATTGCATGCTGAATGTTAAGGATTAAAGTTCGTCTTCAAGACTGTTTTGAATTTCTAATGGCTTATAAAAAATAAATAAAATATTAAATAATAAATATTCAGCAGTTGAATATGGTGGAAGCTGCAGCTGTGATGTATGAACTGAAATAAAAGTGATGAATACATCCAGCATATGTATGAATAGACTCTGCTGCTCGCTAGGATTCGCTTTCATATTTGTAAACAAGTCGACTAAGTGACGTCTACTCTATATGCTTGATATCATCCAAGTATTTGCTGTGATGTCTAAGCTAACGATTTGCAGCTTCAGATTATTCAGCCCTATAAACTGAAGAGTGTTGAGGCCAAGTTAATATACATATATAATACCTAATATATTTGTGCAGAATCTCAGCTCCCTGTAGCCCTAGCCTAGCCAAGACTCCCTTAAGGCTACAAACTTCTATGAACTCAACTTAGATATATAAGGCATAATTAAACCAAAAATTGATAGCTTAAATACACATTTTTTTTTTATTTATTTTAATATATGGCTCGAAATGAATTTGATATGTTTGGAAATTTCTGGGCCAGCAAAGGCTGCGCTGCGCTGCGCTGCGTCTGCGTCTGCTTCTGGTTCCGTCTGTCATTTAGCTTCATTTGTTTTATGTTTTCTTTGCAGTCTGCAGACTGCGCCGCCGTCGACGTCGTGCTGAGGGTCAGCTCTTGTCCTTAAGCCCAAAAAATAAAAGCAAAAAAAGCAAACCGGCATGGTCTTTGGCTGGGCTGGTAAACAAGAAGTTGAATAAATCGAAAGGCAAACGAAACGAAACGAAACCAAACGAAATCGAAAGCGACAGAAACTTCTGCAGAATTGATTACAAATGCATTTTAATTTGAATTTGAAATCGAAAACAAAACCTTTTATTTGCTGTTGTTGTTGTCATTTATCTTGCTTAGCTGCCTCGGAGCTTCTTGTTCATTGTGAATTTGTTTATATCATTTTTGAACTTGAATGCAATGCTAACGCCTGACGTCATGCGGCACAATGTGACAAAGCCAAGAAGATCTCAGATCTCAGTTCAATAAATATCTAATATCGAAATCTTTTTAATTTCTGTTCGAGCTGCAGCTGAGCTTGGCTCAGCTGGCGAAGGCTTAGCCAATTAACCCCAAATGCAAATTGTCTCTTAAAACTAGGCTTGGCCGCAAGGCAAATGCAACAGCTTCCGCTATATATAAATATATATACATATATTTCGCTCAGTGTAGTTTTATATATATATATTTATATATACATTTAGTTTTGGGCTTATCAATCATGGAATTGATAAGCGCCGCAAGTGCACCTGCTCGCGACTGGCCGACAGCTGTGCGCCGATGTCGACTGCCGAGCGCCGACTGGGCCGCGTCTCTGGTCTGGGTTTGCTCTTGAGCTTGGCTTGGCCGATCGAGATCGAGATCGAGACCGAGACCGAGGCAAGCAAAACAAACGTAAACAGAGAGCGATGCACTCAAAACAAACGCCGCTCGAGCTCAAACATGCTCGAGCCGAACATGTTGGGCCCCGCGATTTGAGTGAGATTTCGTGACTGCGCTGCTGATTGGAAACTTGTTGATTTGCCGCTGCCAGAGCTTGCCGGGCAGCGGCGGGCAGCCGCAGGGGCCGACAGCAGCGGCGGCAGCAGCAGCAGCAGCGGCGGCGGCGTCATTTCAAGACTAATATATGAGCGCATCAAACTGAGTCGAAGACTGAGACGGAGACGAAGGCGAAGGCGAAGACGTGGACTGATATGAGCGAGTGCGCTCGTGACGCCGACAGAGAAGCCAGCGTCGTCGGCGTCGGCAGCGGCGGCAAACAGTGGCAGCTGCAGCCGTAGCAGCAGCAGCAGCAGCAGCCGCTGCCCAGCTTTTGACTATCAGATTCTGTCCCAGAGCGGGCCACAGTCAGAGTCACAGTCAGAGCCAGTGCCAGAGCCAGAGCCAGTGCCAGAGCTGCGCTGCCAGCCCGCGCTCTGCTCTGCCCAATCGAGCAGCTCGAAAACGTTGCAGACGTAGCGCAGCGTCGCAAACGGCGGCAGCGTCGTATCGGTCGTCGTCGTCGTCGTCGGCTCTGGCTCTGGCTCTGGCTCTGGGAGTGTGCGCGCGCTTGAAGCGGCCGAGCCGCGATTGCCGTCGATCACTCGTTCGCGTTCGGCGCTGCTCTGCGAAGCGGCGGCCGAGTTGTTATAAAAGTGGCAAGGACATACGCTCGAGCCATTAGTCGAAAACTATAAACGCTCGACGCGAAATCGTCTCCGGGTCTCTCCGCCTACTTCTGCGACTCGAGCACGCAACTATTTTTTTTTTTATAGATCCACGCCTAAACTGCCACCAAAACAAGCCAAACGCAACACACTTTAGGCAGTTTACAAAATCTAAAAAAAAAATTTAAAAAAAATTTTAATTAAAATCAATCAAAGGAGAAATCTTCGGCAACATTTTTTTTACTGTTTCCTGCGCCACGGACAAAACTAAAACTAAAACTAAAACTAAAAAACAAAAAGAGAATTTATTTTACGTTCCACGTTCAGCCGCCAAGTAAAAGCAAAAGTGACAACAAATGACTCTGCAGTGCAGCAAATAAATCAAGCAACAAAGCATAATATATATATATAGCTTTATATATATAAAAAGAGAGAGAGAGAGAGAGAGAGAAGAGGAAGGCGCACGCAAAGGACGCCACCACCCACCAACACCACCGCCCAACAGCAGCAGCAGCAGCAAGCACAACTCAGCAACATGCTGGGCGAATCGTATGTGATAAAGTTCGTGAAGCGTCAGCTTATGATGGAGCAGCAGGACGCCCAGAATATGCTCCTCTTCTCGCTGAGCTTCCTGACCCTGATCAAGCTGCTGCAGTGGCTGTTGCGGCTGTATCGCGAGCTCCGCAAGCTGCCGCCGGGCCCCTGGGGCCTGCCGGTCATCGGCTATCTGCTGTTCATGGGCAACGAGAAGCACACGCGGTTCATGGAGCTGGCCACCAGGTACGGCAGCCTCTTCTCCACCCGCCTCGGCAGCCAGCTGACGGTCGTCATGAGTGACTACAAGATGATACGCGAGTGCTTTCGCCGCGAGGAGTTCACAGGACGACCGGACACGCCCTTCATGCAGACCCTCAACGGCTATGGTAAGTGCAACAAAACTCCAAAATAAATTTTATTTAAATTCAAACTTTAAAGAAATTAAATTAAAAAAAAATAATTAAATATAAAAAAAATTTAAATTAAAAAAAAATTTAAAAATTAAAAAAATTAAATTTTAAATTAAAAATAGTCTAAAATAAAATTGCAGAAATATATATATATATTTTTTGTATGAAGTATAAAATAGTAAAAAATATATAAATATTTTTTTTAAGGTAAAGTTTAATTTTTATATTTTAGTTATTTTTTATAATTATTTTTAAGGGACAACAGAATTTGTATTAATTTTTTTTTCATTTAATTTGCTTTATTTAATATATATAAAATATATTTAAAAATAAATATATGTGTATGTATATTAATTCTACAAATAATTTTATTTAAATATTAATAAAAATTCAAATTGTTGCTCCCATTTTATGTATGATCACTTATGTATTGTATGTATACTATATATATATTTTACTATTCATAGTAATTTTATTTTGAATGCTATGGAAATTTACAATCGGCACGTTCCGAGCTTTTCGCTGCGCCAGCAACAAATGCCCAATAAATAATAAAAATAAAAATATATTTAAATAAAAGCAGTTAAGCAGATTATAAATATATATATACGTGCACTTCGACTTTCAATAAAATATATATATATGCATATAAAATGCTTGAAGAGAAGAAAAGAGAAGAGAAGTGGAGAGCAATGCATTTCTTTGTTGCCCGCTTTGCTGAATACAATTTGTTGTTATTTTCTTTTACGACCCGGCCATAAGCGGGCTCTTTTATTTCTTGCGGCAGTGGTAAGAGAAATAATAATGAAATAAAAAATTCCAACATTTCTTGCGTTGGGGATTTCATTTTTGGCCCAGAAGTGGGCCAGAGCCTACCTCAATTAAACGAAAATAAAAACCAAAATGCAAGAGAAACAAAAATACGATTAAAAATTGAACAAAAACTCATTTCGCTAAGTGATATATATATAGTATATAGTATATATCTAGAGTGTAAAATTTATGAATAACTTGTCTTAATATATTGGACCGCATTGTATCGCTTGCAGGCATCATCAATAGCACCGGCAAGCTGTGGAAGGATCAGCGCCGCTTTCTGCACGACAAGTTGCGCCAGTTCGGCATGACCTACATGGGCAACGGCAAGCAGCAGATGCAGAAGCGCATCATGGTGAGTACGCCGATGCGGGAGCAGCCCAGAGAGCATTCACTTAACACACACACTCTCTCTCTCTCTCTCTCTCTCTCTCTCTCTCTGTCCCCTTTACTGCCTCTCCCTTAGACGGAGGTGCACGAGTTCATTGGGCATTTGCATGCGAGCGATGGGCAGCCGATTGACATGTCGCCGGTCATCTCGGTGGCCGTGAGCAACGTGATCTGCAGTCTGATGATGTCGACGCGGTTCAGCATCGACGACCCCAAGTTCAGGCGGTTCAACTTCCTGATCGAGGAGGGCATGCGGCTGTTCGGGGAGATCCACACGGTCGACTACATACCGACGCTGCAGTGCTTCCCCAGCATCTCGACGGCCAAGAACAAGATCGCCCAGAACCGCGCCGAGATGCAGAAGTTCTACCGCGACGTCATCGACGAGCACAAGCGCAGCTTCGATCCCAGCAACGTGCGCGACCTGGTCGACTACTATCTCTGCGAGATCGAGAAGGCCAAGGCCGAAGGCACCGACGCGGAACTCTTCGACGGCAAGGATCATGGTAAGTGCTCAGCTCTTCTTCTTCTTCATCTTCTTCCTTTTCCTCATCGATTGCTAATCGTCCCCTCTCTCTCTCTCTCTCTCTGTCTCTCCCTTGGCTCATTGCAGAGGAGCAGCTGGTCCAGGTGATCATCGATCTGTTCTCGGCGGGCATGGAGACAATCAAGACGACGCTGCTGTGGATCAACGTGTTCATGCTGCGCAATCCCAAGGAGATGCGCCGCGTCCAGGACGAGCTCGACCAGGTCGTCGGCCGCCATCGCCTGCCCACCATCGAGGACCTGCAGTACCTGCCAGTCACTGAGTCCACCATACTCGAGTCCATGCGCCGCTCCAGCATCGTGCCATTGGCCACCACGCACTCGCCCACCAGGTAAGCTATCGACACTCGCCTTATCACCTAACGGTTATCAGCTGGCCACGCGCGCTTACGCATTTGCTGAATGCAAATGACGACAACGAGGTCCGCGCTCGTCCGTTCATTCACTCATGCCGCATCAAGGGCGCGAGGGGGGCGCGGTGGGTTCGAATGGCACTGGCACTGGCAGCTGGGGAAACTCAAGCCTTTTTCATTCAGCATTATTCCCCCCTGCCTACCCCCTGCCTACCCCCCTGCCTACCCTCGGCCCGTTCAGTTTCCTTTGCGTCGCAGTTTGGCCCAGTTTCGGTTCTACGCACTTGATAATTCTGATTAGAGGCTTGTCAGCTGATAACCGCACAGCAAATCAATACTGAAAGAGCTACTGCAGCTTGCAACACTTGACTAAGCATCTCTTTCTCTCTCTCTCTCTTCCCCTCTCTCTCTCTCTCTCTCTCTCTCTCTCTCTAACGCAGAGATGTGCAACTGAATGGGTATACCATACCGGCCGGCTCGCACGTCATTCCGCTGATCAACAGCGTGCACATGGACCCCAATCTGTGGGAGAAACCGGAGGAGTTCCGCCCGTCGCGCTTCATCGACACGGAGGGCAAGGTGCGCAAGCCGGAGTACTTCATACCATTCGGCGTGGGCCGACGCATGTGCCTGGGCGACGTGCTGGCGCGCATGGAGCTGTTCCTGTTCTTCGCCTCGTTCATGCACTGCTTCGACATCGCGCTGCCCGAGGGCCAGCCGCTGCCCAGCCTCAAGGGCAACGTGGGCGCCACCATCACGCCCGAGTCCTTCAAGGTCTGCCTCAAGCGCCGCCCCCTGGCGCCCACGGCCACCGAGCCGCACCAGACGCGCAACGTCGGCGCCAACTGAGCGCCTCCAGCACGGGCGGCTCCTCAGAGCACGGTTTTGTTCCTAGACAAGTTTTTTTTATTATTATTATTATTATTATTATTAGAGCTAAATGAATATAAAATATTATCTAAGGAATTTAGCTTTAGGCCTAGCTCTAAGTATAAAGTTTCAAAGGCTAAATAGGAATAGCAGATAATACAGATATATGTATATATATCTATGTCTATATAGATATCTGTATAGTCGTTTCCTTAGCTATGTTATGAAGCAATCAAATTCTATTCTTTCAACCCCAAGAAGCTGTGTTCAGTTAATTCGTAATTAATTCTTAATTAAAATACTTTAATTAAATTAGCATTTTAATTAGCCAAGTTGAAATATCTTGTTTACAAACATCTTTATATATATACATACTTTTTTGTCTTTAGCTAGTTGATGTGTTCTTTTTTTTTGTTATTTCTAAGGCAACAAACAACAAAACAAACTGTGGTTTATTTTAAGCACACGAATATAGAAGAAAATACAATTGAAATAATAAACAATGAAATTAAAAAAAAAAAACCAAAACAATTTTTAAAATTCCAACAAAAAAATTTAAAAAAAAATAAATAGCCAAATAAACAAATTTTTGAATAAATAAAAAGAGTTAAAAACTACAAAAGAGATTTTTTTATTGAAAAAAAAATCGTAGAAAAACAATTTTTGAATAAATAAAAAGTTAAAAACTACAAAAGAGGTTTTTTATTAAAAAATACATAGAAAAATAAACCAATTTTTGAAAAAAAGTTAAAAACTACATAATAGAGTTTTTTATTAAAAAAAAAACAAATAAAAATAGAATTTTTTATATAAAAATGATTACAAATTTGCAAGTTAAAAGAAAAGTATTTTTTAAATATTAAAGAAATTTTTTTAATAGTTTCAAATTTTAAAAATATATTTAAAAAACTTTATAAAACCTACAAAATTGAAAAGGATTTTTTTATTCTATTTTTTTCAATAATAAAACAAAAAAATTCCACTCGGTATTATTGTTTAATTATAAAAAAAAAATTTTAAAATACTTTATCAATTTTGTAGATTTTTTTAAATTTTATTTTGAATTAAAATTAAATTTTTTTATTAAAATTTTAAAAATATATAAAAGATATATTTTATCTTTGTAAAAAAATTAAAAATGCAAGTTTCCTCCTAAAAACATTTTTTTTAAAATTATTTAATGCATAAAAAATTGTTTAATAAAATCTTGAAGATTTAAAAAGAGTCGAATTTTATTGAATTAATTTTATTTGACAAACACCAATTAAAATAGTTTATATAATATATATATATATATATATATATTTATATATATATATATATATATATATATATATATATATATATATATATATATATATATATATCTTCCGAAAGTTCCAAGCTTGTTGAGCATAGAGAAAAGAGAAAAAAAATTAAAATTAAAAGTAAAAAAAAAATATTTTAAAATTGAAAAAAAAAAGATGGAAAAATCGATTAGTTCTTGGGCAGCTGTTCCAGATGGGTGAATCGCAGTTTGTAGTGCGCCGGAGCCAAGGTGATGCCGCACTCGCCCTCCAAGTCCACGTGCTGCGCCTCGTCGGCGGGCAGCTGGAGGTGGAAGCGGCGCAGGATGCGGCCAGCGAAGAGGGTGAGCATCATGCGGGCCAGCTCGTCGCCGGGACACATGCGCTTGCCCGTCTGGAAGGGTATGAACTGAGCTGGTGCGGCGTAGTCGCCGTCGGGATTGAGGAAGCGTTCCGGCCGGAACTGTTCCGGCTCCGGCCAGGCGTCGGGGTTCATGTGTATGGCCCACTGCAGGACCAGGACCATGGTGCCCTTCTTCAGGTGATAGTCGGCCACGACGGTGTCCTGATCGACGCCATGCGGTATGCCCAGCGGCACGACGGAGCGTATGCGCTGCGTCTCGGAGAGGCAGGCGCGCAGATAGGCCAGCGGCTCGAGCTCGGCCAGCGTGGGCGACTCGCTGAGCGTGCGCAGCTCCGACTGCAGTCGCTGCTGGCAGCGCTGCTCGCGCGCCATGTAGAGCAGGAACCAGCGCAGCGTGGCCAGGGATGTGTCGACGCCGGCGCCGAAGAGATCGGCCAGCAGGTGGCGCAGCTGCTCATCGCAATAGAGCTGGGAGTAGGGCTGCCGTTCGCTCAGGAAGTGGGCCAGGATGCTGCGCTTGGGCCGCTGCTGCTGCTGCAGCTGGAGTTGCTGGAGTTGCTGGCTGCAGCGGTCGATGATGCGGTCGTAGAGGGCGTGCGTCTTGGCCTTGCCGTCGAGGAGGAAGCGTATGCTGCGCTGGTTGCCCGGCAGGTGGCGCAGCCAGGGCAGAAAGTTGACCATGCCCGAGACGCCGATCAGCTTGACGCCCTGCTCCTGCAGCTGCTGCAGGTAGAGCCAGTTGGGATCGCGCCGCTCGTACGTCTCCCCGAACACCAAATCGTTGATGATGTTGCCCAGCGTGTGCTGCAGCGCCGGCAGCGGGTCCAGCAGCGCGCCCGCCTGCGCCTCCGACTCGTACGCCTGCGAGAACAAAGAGCGAGCGAGCGAGACGACAGTGAAAAGTGCCAAAAGCGAAAGGTGGAAAACAAAAAGAAAAAACACAGAGAGAGAGAGAGAGAGAGAGAGAGGGAGCAACAAAAAATGGCAAAGCGAAGCCAGCAAAAACATGCGACAACAACAACAACAACAGCAAAATTAGCAAATTTTAAAATTTATGCGTCGTCGTCGTCGTCGTTGACGGCGACGGCGACGTCAAGTGATGAACACAACGGAAAGTGAATGTCCAGAGACGACGACGACGACGACGACGACGACAGCAGCAGCAGCAACTGAGACGATGACGCGTAGGACCTTCACTTTCATGATTCTTGGAATTTCTCGTCAATTAGTCAGAGAGAGAGAGAGAGAGAGAGAGAGAGAGAGAGAGAGGGAGAGAGGGAGAGAGACTCACCTGGACACACTCGTCGACGCCGCTGCTGATGCGCTGCTCGAGCTGCGCACGCGTCTCGCACTGCTTGCGCGTCATGCCCAGCGCCTTGAGCCAGTCGATGAGCTGCCTGCGCTGATACTTCCAAATGTCGCCGCCGGCGCCAATGATGCCTGCAAGTTGCTGTCTTAAGTCATTCGTCATTCGGGCCACTCTTGCCGCACACAGATGATGCTTACCGTAGCCACCCATGATGCCGTGCGTAAGGTAGAGCGGCGCACGCGCCGTCAGCTCCTCGTGTCGCAGGAAGTCGCGCACCAGCGCCGCATCCGCCAGCACCACCGTCCGCACGCTGCCCATGCTCAGCTGGTAGATGGCGCCGTAGCGCTTGGCCAGCGCCTGCAGCGACTTGTGCGGCGCCAGCCGATCCACGAACGGCAAGTAGCCCAGCAGCGGCACGCCCCACGGCCCCGGCGGAGCGCGGCCCAACAAGCGCGCATTCCGGCGCTGGCAGATCAAGGCCACTATCAGGCAGATGACGCCCAGCAGCAGCCCGAACACGAGCAGGCCCAGCTGGTCAGCACTCATTGCTGCGCCGTCGGTCAGGTAGCGTCAGGTAGATTTCAGCCTTATCCGTTTGCCCTTTGAGTGCCTGTTCGAGTCGAGTGTCCGAGTGTCCGACGCTGACGTCCGCTCGACTGCGCGGCTCTTCAATTACTGGAAATTCTATGGACTTGCGAGCGTAATGTAATCCAGCAGTACAGCCAGGCACAGCCCGAAGGCCAAATGCTATGTAGACGAACATATATAGATGTATATAAAGGTATATATATATATATATATATGTATATGTATGTATAGGTATGACTACTGGAAGGTTCGCTGCTTCCTTGGCTTAACGCTTGCTTCAATTTGAAATTGACAGCAAAATTCTATGTACATATATTTAGGCAGAGAGAGAAGGAGTGAGAGAAAGAGAGAGAGAGAGAGCAGGAGAGAGAGCAGGAGAGAGATATAGAGATTGAGATCTTTGCGCATTTGTAATATCATTCGCTTAACTCGGAGGCCTCTGAGGCCTCTGCTGCATATGCAAAGTTGTTGACAGCTTCAGACCTCTTCATATCCTGCCTGGGGCGAGGCTCAGCTTGTCGAGCTTGAACAGCTAAGAGTTACTTTGTTTCCTATGGAATAGATATATATAATTGATAGCTGATTATTCACAAAACAGCATTATAGCCATGAGAACTTTCAGCTTGAGTCAGCTGGAGCCAAACAGTTGCCTGAGCCTCGCTCGAAAAGTGTAAGGGATATGTTCCACATGCCTTAGAGTCCCAGCAAGTATCTAAGGCGTATACAGAAGATAAGATTAGATATGATATATATACGTGTATATATATGTAACTCTTAATGCTCAGTTACTCTTCTATATCCAGCATATGTCCGCAGCATTGAGTAACTCACGTCCGTTTCACCTTCTGGCTTCATTCTGGTTTATATTCATGTTTATTCATGTATATTCATATGAATATTCATTCACTCACTCATATGTATTCACATATACTCAGTCACTCACTCATATGTATTCATTTATACTCATTCACTCACTCATATGTATTCATATATACTCAGATATATTCACTCACTCACTCATTCTCCTACCTATGGCTATACAACTTTCTCAACCTTCTCAACCCCCTCAATTCCGCCTCAAAATTAAATATCTTTAAGAGTATTCCATAAGCAATCTCTCATAGCAATCAGAAATTCTCTTTCCTCTCAAAATTCGTTCTCTTCAATTTGCCTCTTTTTACAGGGTATTTCCAGTGCCACCTCGCGCAGCACTCAAATTTCTCTTTCAATTCAATTTCGTTTCGATTTTCATCTCAATTTTTAGGCAAATTTTTGGGGATTTTTTCATGTGGAACTTTTTTTTTTTTGACGTAAAAAAAACAATTCAAATTATTTAAATGTATGTAGCGCTACTGTATATAAAGCAACTCAAGAAATGGAGATGCTGGGGAAAAGTCCAAAGTTAGAAAATGGGGGAAAAAAATCAAAATATATAAATATAAATAGAAAAAAATATTAAAAAAATATAATAAAATATATAAATAAATAAATATATATATATATATATATATATATATATATATATATATATATATATATATATATATATATATATATATATATATATATATATATATATATTAAAAAAAACAAATATGTATGTATATATTTGTACATATATATGTATGTATATAAATAACTAAAAATACGAAAAGTATATAAATTTAAATATGTATACATATATGTGCAAAAGAAATACATAAATAAAAAAAATTATAAAAAATTTATTAAAAATATATATTTAAAAAGAAATAAAATATATATATATAAATTTAAATAAATATATAAAAATAAATACATATATATATATATATATATATATATATATATATATTTTATATATATATATATATATATATATAAAAATATAGTTAAATAAATTTAAAAAAAAAAATAATTTATAGAAAATATAACAAAACAAAATATATATAAATTAAAATAAATATAGAAAAATAAATATACATTTATATTCATATAAAATATATATATATATATATATATATATATATATATATTAAACTAAAATTAAAACCCAAATCACAGTATGAAGCCTGGAAATATAGTGGAGTTCCTGAGCCTGAGCCTTTCCCTAAGCTCAACTAGTAATAATATATGTATATATATACATATATATATATATATATATATATATATACATGTATATATATATATATCAACTGTGTCGTTCAGTTCGCCATCTAGAACTCTCCCATCAACTTGGCCTGGAAATTCTATTCGCCTGCTGCCTTCGCCCTTGGCCCACCCAGCCCATACACACACACACACCCAGTCAGTCACACACATAGCTACACACATGATATAATCCGTTACACACAGTGAAGGCGAGCAACAATACTGAGACGAGACGAGAGGAGACGATCTGTAGCGATGAAGCTGGTGAATCATCGGAGCCATGCGATAAGGTTTCTGCGGCAGAAGCTGCGCTCGCTGCTGCAGAGCTTCCAGGAGGACTGCGAGACGAGCTACCAGGAGGCGGCACGGCTGCTCTTCCATCTGGGGCTGCAGGACCTGGAGACGCACATCCACTGGCTGGAGTACTACAACGCGCATGCGCCGCTGCTGAAGTGGAATGCGGCGAACAACTATATCGAGCTGCACTATCCGAACGACAAGAATGTGCAGAAGACGACGATTGCGGAGTACACGAAGCTGACGAACTACCTGCAGCAGGAGAGCCTCGAGATGCCGCGCAAGAAGGCGTACTACCTGATCGAGATGCTCCATTGCGCCCGCAGCCTCGACCAGCTGACGCTGCACGGCGCCCTCAGTCCGCTGGAGCCGGTCGTGGTCAATCTGCTCTTCCTGGACGACACCATCGAGAAGTTCTACTACCTGGTCTATCACCTGTTGCCGCTCTATCGCGACCACATACGCCTGCAGTGCGACTGATTTGGGCCGCTCCTGAAGCTTCCGTTATCTCTTTTATTTACCGTTGATTTCCCAAAAGTGTTGCCAACTCCCAAAACCATAAGCCTCAGGCACTGCGACTATCTGCGGCTAGCGATTCATGATTCATGACTTCCAACTTCCAACTTCCAACTTCCACCTTCCAACTGCCGACTGCCAACCGCCAACAATGGAGCAGCAGCGAAACAAGTTCAGGGCCGCTGGCATGCGCTAAAATAGAATCCAAGAGCCATTGACTCCAGCGCACAAAGGACCAGAGAACAGGGCCAGCCACAAGATGTACGACTGTTGCTGCCGCTGCCGCTGCCGACGCTGCCGACGCTGCGACTGCGTTCGGCATTAACGTTTACGAGACTCGCTTTGCCAACATTATATTTTAATGACCCGACGGCAGACGTTAACCCACGAGTCGCCCAGTCCCAGTCCCAGTCCCAGTCCCAATGAACCGCAACTGCCAACTGCCAACTGCCAGCGGCCGACAGACACTGGAGATGATCAGTTCCCAACGCAATTTCCCGCTAAATTCGCTTAAATGTGGCTAGCTAGCTGTTTTTTGGAGCTTTTTATTTTTTGTTGGCATGGGATTCTCTTTCACTGCCTCGCTCTTGCTCTTGTTCTCATTCTCTCTTGATCTCTCTGGAGCTCTTTTGATCACTCTTTGTCTCCTTCTCTCAATCTTTCTCTCTCCTTCTCTACCACTTGGTTTTTTATCATTCTGTCTCAATATCTCTCTCTGTCTCTCTCTCTTTTTCTCTCTCTCTCTCTCTCTCTGCCTGTCTCTCTCTCTTTCTCTCTCTCTCTCCCTTACTCTCTCTCTCTCTTTCTCTCTCTCTCTCTTTCTCTCTCTTTCTCTCTCTCTCTCTCTCTCTCTCTCTCTCTGTCTCTCTCTCTTTATCTCTCTCTCTTTATCTCTCTCTCTCTCTCTGTCTCCCTCTCTCTCTTTCTCTCACTCTTTCTGTTTGGGAGAGAAAGAGAGGGAGAAAGAGAGAGAGAGACAAAGAGAGAGAGAGAGATCTCACTATTCTCACTTTCTTACACTCTCACTATCAGTCTCTCTCTCTCTCTCTCACTCACTATATCTGTCTCTTTCATAAATTCAAAAACAACAAAAAATATAAATTTCAACCAAAACTTGAGCTCATCTAGCTTTAGCTATATTTTCCATATTCATATAGCCTTTTTAATGCTAAAAAAAGAAAATCTGAAGAGTGAGATGTGAAGAGTTTTACTTTCGCCGACTCACACGCGCCTGTCAAAGTTAGCAGGCAGTTTAACATGAGCCTCGGCTAGCCTTGGCGCTTTTCTGGCTAGTTTGGTTTGAGTTTGGCAGCAGCTGCAAAGAACCCTCGGTCGGTGAACCTTTTTATTGTTGCCAACGGCACCGATCAAGGGCTGAAGCTTCCAGAAAATGAAAATGTTGCCTTGCCAGACGCAATGACCGCGCCGCAGCAGCCAGAGGGGGAGGGAGGGGGGGTGGCTTGGACTACGTGTGTGCGAGGCTCTTCAGGTGGCAACAGGTTCAAACCACAGCAAGATCATTGGCCGGCCAACAACATCCTATGGAAAGGACATGAACCTCAGTCAGCCACATGTTGTTGTTGTTGTTGTTGCTTTTCTTACTGGATTATTTTTAAACCCTTTCAGTCGGCGTCTCGCGCTTGCCAGCAAGTGGCAACTGGCAACAGCTCAACTGGGTGGTGGTCAATAAACTTTCGAGACTTTGAAACCTGCCGCAAACGCATTTCGTGCACTCATGACGCACACACACAAACGTATATATATATATATATATATATATATATATATAGAACAAATTGATATTATGCTCTAATGTCTAATCAGCGCATTGCGCATACAAATTTTGGGTTCAATAATGGGGACAGCTTCGGTTGTCGGCTTAGTCCGGCTCACGTGGCGTATGCGCGTTCTTCTTATCATTTTCACATTCTTTATAAGAATGTGTACACACACACACACACACATTCGTAAAAGCAAATCACATACATACATATATAAATGACAATTGCAACAGCAACTGCTCTGCTTAGCCTGATCATGCCACGCCCTCAAGTCTGGCCCTTTTTACTTCAATGTATTTGCTTTGTACATAAGTGTAATTTCGAAAGCAGCAGCTCGCTTAAATGTGTCAAGGTAGTTTGCATGCTTTATTTCTTAACCCAATTTTCCAACTGCGCTGATATTTATATATACTCACTATATATATATACATACATATAAATTGTCGACTGCTTGCTTAGTCCAAAAAAAAAAGAAAGAAAAGAAAGAAAAATACTGCGGCGTCAGACGTTTGGGCATTAATGGAGCGCATCTCGCCCAAAGTCCAAGGTTGTGCCAGAAACCAACACGCGTTGCTATCCGAGAGTCGAGCAACTCGAGCTCTGCTCGCGATAAGCAGGCGCACTTCTATTGCCATTTGAGCTGATCGCATGGCTATTCCCGATCGATCAGCCTATGATTCAAATGGTCTTCAGTCTTGCCTTCTCTGCCTTCATGGTCATGGGATTACCGGACTCGGACTCCGCTCAAAATGCACGCAAATCAAATCAAATCAAATCATATCAAATCCAAGCTAAGATCAATGGCAAATTAACATGCAGTTTGCCGCGCACCTTTCGTGTAGCTCTTTGTAATGTTCTTTTGGTTTATTTACTCCAAATATTGGAACGAAGTCAACTGATTAGCTATTTACAATTGGGCGGAATAAATCTCTCTTACCTTGGAGCTGTCTCTATCGACAGCTCTCGTTGACAGCTCTATTGATATGGAATGATGTCTGTAATGATAATAGATGGAATATATGAGTCACTTCTCGAACTGTCTAAGCACAGAATGTTCTTGAGTTGAGCAATGTGATGTGTAATATACATATATATATAGATGTATATATAGATTTTCGTATTGCTTCAGTAATCGCAGTTTATGCTAATCGAATTGCGATTATAATGTTCTTATATAGATTAATTCACTTATATCTTGATGGAATAGAGAGTGAGAGAGAGAGAAAGAGAGAGAGAGAGAGAGAGAAAGAGAGAGAGAGAGAGAGAGAGAGAGAGAGAGAGAGTGAGAGAGAGAGAAACAGACAAAAATGAGAGGGTAATAGAGAAAGAAGGAAAGATCGAGGGAGAGAGAAAGAAAGGCAGAGAGAGAGAGAGAGAGAGAGACAAAGAATAATATAAGTAGCGAGAGGCTATCTCTAGGAAACAAATAGAAAAAGATAGAGAGAGAAATAGAAAGAGAGAGAAAAAGAAATCAATAGAGAGAGAGAGAGAGAGCGACCAATAAAGAGCCAGAGAGGGAGGAAGAGAGATTCAGACAGGTGGAGAGATAGATAGATAGATAGATAGATAGATAGATAGATAGATAGATAGATAGATAGATAAATAGATAGATTGAGAGGGAGAGCTTGATCAAGAGAGAGAGAGAGAGAGAGAGACAGAAAGAGAGGAAAATCTAACAAAAGTAAGAGAAACCCAAGGAGAGAGAGAGAGAGAGAGAGAGAGAGAGAGAGAGAAAGGGAGAGAGAGAGGCTAATGGAGACAAATCAAACAATTATAAGAGAAAGAGAAACACAAAGAGAAGCGAATGCGAAAGAGTTTAAAAGCGAGAGCAAGAAAGAGATATGAAATGAGAATAGAAAATTATAGAGTGAGCGCTAAAGAGAGAGATAGAGATAGAGAGAGAGATAGAGATAGAGAGAGATAGAGAGAGAGGGAGAGAGAGAGAGAGAGAGAGAGAGAGGGAGAGGGAGAGAGAGAGAAAGAGAGAGAGAGAGAGCAATATGCAGTCAGAATTCCCAACTCAATCCATGAAAAAGTCGAAAATTACAGAGCAAATGCGAGCAAAAGTTCTGAATAGAGCCCAAGTCGAGAAATTGATATGATGATCAGCCCGATGATCAGCCCGATCATCAGCCCGCTTGATGGATGGAATCGATTAACGATTTCGATTTAATGAGATGCCGCTGCGTCCGCCCGTCCGCCTGTCCGCCCGTCCGCCTGTCCGCCCGTCCGCTCGTCCGCTCCTCTGCATCTTTATTAGCTGTTGGTCGACTGTGATTCGCGTGCGAAATCAGTTATCGAATTTGAGCCTTGACATCTTTCATAGGCGAAGCGCGCGTTCGTTTAACTCATCCAAGCAGAGGATTGGCCGAGAGCCAGCAGCAGCAGCAGCGAGCGTAAGAACGCGCCGCCAGCAGCAGCAGCAGCAGCGACGGCGGCGGCAGCGGCAGTCGCGGCGTCGTCAATAAAAATACAAAAATAAATGAAAAGAATTTGCATTTGGTCAGATTTTTGATTTCATTCTCGATTTCGTTTGGCAAGCGAACGCGCATTGCCTGCTGCACAAATTAGCATATGCAACACACACACACACACACAGGCATACACACACACACACACGCACACACACACACACACAGGCACACCTATACACTCTTCTAGTACAATTCACAAATTGGCGCTGAAAAGTTCTGTCTGCGCGCGGAGTCGCAGCCAAAAACCGAATCAAACCGAACCGAACCGAGTCGTCGTTGTTGTTGTTGTTGTTGTTGTTGCAGGCAGTTGCAATGGCGCACAGTTCAATGGCTTTTGCGCCATTTTAAGATCAATGCACCCCGAGTAGCCGCTCTAACAATTAAGCTGCTGCGGCTGCTGCTGCCTGCTGCTGCCTGCTGCTGTGGTGCGGGGGCGGGCATGGCATGCGGCTGGCGTGCCACCGGCCGGCCCGGCCCGGCCTGGCCCGGCCCGGTGGCCAGTCTAGGCCAGGCGGCGAACCAATCGAATCGCGCACGCTGGCAAAAAACCTTGCGCATGAACAAATCCATGGACATGGACACACACTCACTGGCTCCTCAGCCCCTGTGGCCGAAAATCAACAAATAAATATTCAGAGCTCACGGAAATTTTGTTTGTTGGGGTGTGAGGAGGGGATTTCTTTTTCTTTTTTTATTATTTTTTTTTTTTGGAATTTCTGAGATGCGAGTATGCAAAAAATTCATTTCGAATGTAAACTGGAGACCGAGCGGGCCGCGAGTCTAGCCGGTTGGTGTTGCCGTTGCCGCTGCCGTTGCCTGTTGACAAATTGCCAACTCAACTTGTTCTGACATTTTTATATGAGCTTGTTGTTGTTGTTGTTCGTGTTGTTGTTGTTGTTCGTGTTGTTGTTGCTAATGTTGTTAATCGTCTAATGAATGTGGCAACATTCTAATTTAAATTGCGCTCCACACATTGTTTCGACACCTGCTCAAAAGGTTTATACAACAGGCAGACAGAACCAACACACGCACAGACAGAGCCAGAGACTCTCAGAGAAATACATAAACACACACGTAGACCTATTGCTGTGACAGTTGAACTCCCTCAAGGATCAGCGCTGAGGCAAGCGATATGGTACGACGATGGCTCACTGCTGAGCGCAGCTCAAAGCTGCACCTCAAGAACCTCTACTCACGCCAGACGAAGACCATGGAAATCAGTCGCCTTAAGCAAGTAGAAGAATCAGTAATCAGTATAAGAGGCTCTTAGCAAGATTACCAGCGTCAACATAGACTTAGAGTGACTCAGTGAAGCATCTGAGACTGCTGAGTGATGCTGAGGACCACAAAGGACAGCTGCTGCCTGCACAGCATTGAAGACTTCCTGTGAGAGAGCCAGCGAAACAGAAGTAACAAATGTTCGAGCATCGCAGCAGTCACTGATGTTTGCTTTCAAGATCATACTATATACTATATATAGTATATGAGAAACTAAATAAAATACTTAATAATTGTGATTAGCATATTGTGGAAGATAAATGCATTGGGATGGCTGAGCAACCTCTTTCGGCAAGCTTCTTTGCTAAACTTTTTAAGAATATTTGCTGAAAAGATACAAAGCTTAATTATACTTTATTTGAAAAGAAAACAAAACATAGTTCAAGGGAAAATTAATTGTGGAGCTATAGAGCTTTAAGAACATAGAGCGAAGGGCGTACACTATGCTGATGAGGCGCAGTGCATAGGCATGGAAATAGTAGAGAAACGAATGGGAAAGATTATTAAGATATATATATATATATTTCTTTAAAGTTATTAATTTAGTAAGTCTCTTGAATGAGACACACTAATGTGCAGTTACATATTAAAATAATATATTCAAATGATAACACAAAAGATTCCACTGCATACGAAAGACTTGCACAGGCGCCAAAAGCTAAAGCTTAAAGAGATATAGTCATATGTATCAAAGAAAACATAAAACTCTCAAGCCAAGGGCTAGTTCCAGCCTATTGCTGAAACAAACAAACAGATTATGGCAAATATGATTTGATAACTCGTAGCGTAGTATAGTCCAAGTCGGACTTCGGCTTAGTTAGCAGCCAGAGCACCCAGCCGGACTTATGTGGAGCAACAACGTTTTATGCTAATTTCAAGGTTCTGCATTGGTTGGGTCAACGAATCGCGTCGCTGTTGATGTCGATGCCGATGCCGATGTCGATGCCAATTTGAATCGAATCAAATCAAATCAAATTGAATTGAATTGAATCGAATCGGATCTAAGCGCCTTAATCGCTAATAACGTGCCTACTAATCATAGCCATATATCAATAGCAATAAAATTCATATGGAACTGGAGCTGGAGAGGCGGCGAGAGTCTCTGAGTGAGTCTCAGTCTCTGACTCGTGACACTGAGACAAAGAAAACGTCAAGCGTTTCAGCTTCAGTTTCAATTTCGATTTCGATTTCCTATTGAAAGCGTTCATTGATCTCTGGCTGTAATGCTGAAATGGAATTTGGAATTCTTGGCTTAGCAGCCGCCACCGCCGCCGCCGCCGTTACACAACCACCAGCAGCAGCAGCAGCAGCAGCGAGCCAAGGCAATAAGTTCAATGGGGCCCTTCGAATTTATGACCTAGCTTCCGACTGGGGCAGTGGAAATGTGTCCGAAGGCCGACCGGAGAGCCGGAAAAATAGCTATGGACCATGGCCAATAAACAAGACTCTGAACAAAGCCGCGCCAGCGATTATGCAAGTAGACGAAGCTATAGAACTTATCTCCGAATTATCATACGATTTGTAATTCTCGATATGAGCTGAGCCGCTGCAAGCCTTGGACTAGGCATTGGATAATGTCAAACAGGATCGAGACAAGCTCAATGAAACGATTCTGATTGTGTAACGCTTCATGGAACTCCCATTGAATATAGATCTATATATATATTTGTAGCATATATAGTATGCTATCATCTCTCAGTCATTTCTATTTACACGAACTGCGCTTGAGCAATTACAATGTCAGCCATTGACAATTCAATTACGGCGATAAATTTCAATTCTAATGTGACACTTGAATAACAAATGCAGCAACAAGTGGCAAATACCCTAGCAGACGTTCCAAAGGGGTATATTGATGCCAAGTCAATTATCATCTAACATCAAATATATATTGAAATCCCATAATATCTTATAGCAGTTCTATAGAAGCAGTTTTAGCTTAGGTTCTTCACTTTTTTTTTTTTTTTTTGGCAGCCCGCTAAACGGGTCGTATACTCAATGTGAAGCACGTGCAATTGCATTGGCCAGCTACGGGGAAGCACATTAAGCCGAGGCGTCGACAGCGACAGCGACAGCGACAGCGACTGAGCGCGCATTATATAAACTGACAAACTAAAACTTCAAACAAATCGGCTGGCTCTGGCGACGCGACGCATGCTAATCCACATCAACATGCAATTGCGATTTAACGCCCCAATGCGAGCTGCATGCAAATGCAGTTGCAATGCGCCCCTCTCTCTCTCTCTCTCTCTCTCTCTCTCTGTCTGTCTGTCTGTCTGTCATTCAACTATACTTACATATGCTTTTGATAACAAACGCCCACACACGTGACCCATGAGGGCACGTGACTCGCTGAGACCTAATCAGCAGCGCTTAGTTAGGGCAACTAGTATATAGCTAGAGTTCTTTAATCTAATCCAACTCTCTTTAACTGTTAGTCTTCCTCTGCCAGAGACTCTATTTCCAGTCGTTTATCGACTTTATCGCTTGCACTCAACGACCCAAGGGACTACGTCTACGTTCTCTCTCTCTCTCTCCCTCTCTCTCTCTCTCTCTCTCTCTCACACACACATTGACAATTAGCAACACAGACTCTTCCCAACACTATTGGAGACACATCCAAGATGACGACTAACTATTATATTATTATATTATTATTATTATTAAGTATTTTGAAAATATTATTTAAAATTTTTAGCTCTAAGACTTGCCTAAATACATATATTAAATAATTTTGTAATATTAATAGGTATATATATATATTTTATATAGACTGCCAAAGCCTTGAAAATAGTTGTGAAAGTGTTAAATATATTTTTGGTTTTATTATTATAATTAACTCTCTGATATTTACAGATAAAACTTATCTAACAATATTTGCAGCTGATTAAAGCTTCATTCAAAATCAAATTATTATGGTATATATTATGGTATATATTATGGTATATATTATGGTATATACATAGTATTAAGTTCTGCCATACTATTAGAAAAACTTATCAAATATTTCTACTTATTTCTATAAAAATATACACTCATGATGAAAACAATATAAAGCAGGCTCTTTTCAATGAATTGCGACTACTATAAATTTGGGAGAAAAAAAATACCATATTTATTGGCATGCATCACATTGCCAGATGGCGTTCTTTAAGTTGCCATTCACTTTTTTTTCCAAAAATACAAAAAATTAATTAATTATGACAAAATATCCAAAATTATTTTGGTGTACTTATTATTGTGATCATCAGTGTATACAGTATTAAGTTTGACATATTAGAAAATTTTATAAAATATTTTAATTTATTTCTATTTATTTCTTACAATTTGAATATCAATCAAATCATATTTTAGTTTATTTCTAGAATAATATTATATTTAATTTTATTCAGGCTATTCATATGCATATAGTAACTATATATATAGTAACTATTCAAATTTCAGAAGTCCAAAAGAAAACTGAGTTCATCTCAGCTCTCTTGGTTGCTCAAGGTACAAGCTTCCGCTGAACTGAATGTTTTGCTTATACTTTTCTTGCTATATAAATATATATCATATATTTTGATATATATAAAATTATTATATATGATATACACAGGAAAACCCAGCATATTCCAGCATATAAAAGCTCAAAGAATTTTTAGAAATATTCTCATGAAAAATGTTTTCTCTTCTGCATAAAACTTATCTAAAATCATCAACAAAATCTTAATAAAATAAGTATATTGAATTAGAACCAGCTTAAAATTGGTAAGCAGAACTTTAAGCTTCGTAGCTTCAATATAAATTTGCATATATATATATACAAAAAAATATTGAAAAAAAATTGCCCCGAGCAATTAAAAGAGACAGGCGACTCGACTCGCATGCACCGCGTCCAGCTCGATTCGTGTTTTCGTGTGCAACAATGTTGCAAAAAACCAACAACAACAACAACAACAAAATCAGAATCAATATCAAAATTCTTGCCAGCAGCTGACCTGGCGGTATTTATTGTCGCTGACCTGCGGCTGACTGGCAAAAGAGCAATGAGGTGCCAGGCAGTGGCTCCCCAGTGGCTCCCCAGTGGCTCCCCAGCTGCCGACGGTTTTCACCTGACGGCACAGGCACAAGAGTAACTAAAGATTTTTTGAGGCCAAATTTAATGGCAACAACGACATGAAATGTAGAAATTGGCAAGCGGCAGCAGCTGCCAGAGAGAGAGAGAGAGAGAGAGGGAGAGAGAGATGGAGAGAGGGCGGCGGGCGGGTGGGTTGGCAGCTGCAATAATTACCAAAAAAAATTGTGAGCTTTTACTCATTATTTGATTATTATTTTTGGTATATTCTAGCTACTTTCGCAAGATAATTGACATCAATTTGTCGGCGAATGCATATCCATGTCGAGCATTAAAATAAAGTTACCTCTCCCTCTCTGTCTCTCTCTCTGTCTCTGTTGCTGTCTCTGGCAGGTGTGTGATAAATTGGTGAAATGCAATTAGTCGGGTCACTTTCTGTGCCGGAGTGCGTAAGTAATTGCCAAATAACGGTAATGTTAATGCCGTATGGCAGTTGGCTGCAACCTCAACCCCAACTCGCATTAGCCGCTTACACAGGATATGCATATACGTATATATATATATATATATATGTGTGTGTGTGTGTATATATATCTCTCTTTATATATTCGTACGCTTAGGCAGGAGAAGAATTCTGAGTGCTGCAGCTTAGCGACATGGTCAAATGACAAGTTGGTTCAGTGGGTCGTTCAACTGGTTGCTTGAAGTTAAGCTGTTGTTGCTGCTGTTGCTGTTGCTGCTGTTGCTGTTGCTGTTGCTGCTGCTTTTTTGTCTGTTGTCGCTGATCGGTCGTTGACCGCTGGCCTACAACTGTAGGCTATGGCACAACGTTCCGCAATTTGGGCAGCAGCTGATCGCTGCCCTCCAACGCCCACACACATAACTCTCTCTCTCTCTCTTCCCCTCTCTGTCCCTCTCTCTGGCTCTGTCTCTGTCTCTGTCTCTAACCCTTCTTGGCATTCTAATGGCGACAGCATTGATTTTGAAAAGTCAGTCATTAAGTCAATCTGTTTTCCGGTCACTGTGTCAACGACATTGTATCGCATGCAACACACAAAGAGAGAGAGAGAGAGAGAGAGAGAGAGAGGGAGAGATAGAGAGTGAGAGAGCGAGAGACTTGAGCGCACATCAATGGCGAGATCAATGCACTGACTCGCTGGCTGCTTGGCTCTGGCCAGTGTTGACAGTGAAGCTATTGCCTAACGCAGCGGCGCATTGCAAAAAGGTTAGAAACAACAACAACACAGCAGCAGCAGCAGCAGCAACATTAGCAACACATAACACAACAACAACAACAACATCCGCAACAACAATAACAACCCGGCCTGGCAAGTGGCTTACCTACATTCCCAAAATGCAGCTGTGTTGGTGTGAATTGCACACACAAGACGCGACGCCCCCACGACAGCAGCAGCAGCAACAGCAGCAGCAGCAACAGCAGCGGCTGCGCTGCAAGCGGATCAGGCGTCAACGTCAAGCCAGCGGAGTTCATTGACTTTTGCGCAAACGCACAAGCCTCCAACTCCAATTCAATGCACATAACGCGCCACTCACGTAGGCCGTCAACTTGTCCAACGAGTTGGGTAGACGACGCAGCGGCAGCAGCAGCAGCTAACGATGACGACGCCAAGCTGAGACTCTCTCGCTCTCTCTCTCTCTCTCTCTCTCTCTGTTGCTCTCAGCTGTATTACTCCCGCTCCCTCTCTCTCCCTCTCTCTCTCTCTCTCTCTCTCTCTCTAGTGTGTCCGCCTGTCTGAGCTGAGCTTTTGCACAGTTTAGTTAGGCAGGATAAACGCAACAGCAACAGCAGCAACAACAACAGCAGCAGCAGCAGCCGCCTTTGCGGCCATGCCAATGGCAGCGGCGTCAATGCGTCTCAGCTGCAACGGTCAATGACCGACCGACTAAAAAGCACACACACACATACACACACAGACACACACAGACACAGTCGCTCACATACATGTTGCTGGTAGCTCTGTCGTCGCTGCTGCTGCTGCTGCTGCTGCTGTCGCTGTCACTTCCGAGGCAACACACCAATCGCTTTTGGCAGCAGCAAAAATCCTTGCCGTTCATTTACACTTAAACCTCTTTGTTGTTGTTGTTGCTGGCGCTGCTGCTGCGGCTGCTGCTGCTGCTGGCGTTGCGGTTGCAGCCGCTTCAATGTCAAGGAAGTTGAGCACACGCGACTTCCTTATGCGATGCACACGAGCAACCGCAACTGCAAAGAAACACAAACAACAACAACAACGACAACAAAGGCATGAGTCAACCAATGCCGAGGAGCCGGCACAGTGGTATGCAACCGCAGCGCATGCGGCCAAATTAAGTTGAGCGGGCCACAGCCAGCGATCAGCGCCACTGTGCGACACCGAGGCAAAGCTCGCTGTTTGTATTTGCCCGAACGTCCGTCCGTCCGTCCGTCCGTCCGTCCGTCCGTCCGTCCGTCTGTTTGTCTCTTTTGTATCATCCGTCCAACGGTGTGTGTGAGAAGCATTTGAAATGCGCGTCGTCGTCGTCGTCGGCGCTGCTGCTGCTGCTGCTGTCGCGGCTGCTGCTGCGCGTCGGCTGCCGGCAGCAGCGTTGACTTGTAAACAGAAAAGTTCGTAAACCTTTAAAAGTGAAAGTAAAATCGGACGTAGACCTACATATACAAATGTAAAAGCGCGACGCGTCGCTTGTCCATGTGTGTGCCAAGAAGCAGCTGCCAAACCAGAAAGCAACACACACACACACACACTTGTCGCTGCTGTTGGTGTTGGTGTTGGCTCTTAGTGTGACTGGCAACGAACGACGCCGGCAGCAGCAGCAGCAGCACACAACGGAATTCCCAGCTAACGCTCCCGGCTCCAGTTCCAGAGCGCTAGAAACGAAAGACTTGTATGCCACGAACTTAATGACAGCGGCTAACTAATGCGCGGCTAATTCAATTTAGTTCGGATTCTCTCAATTCTTTTTGCTGCCTTAACCAAATGCATATTTAAACACTCGCACAGAAAGATATATTTATTCCTAAAGCTTACTCTCTATATTTACCGAATGCTTCAAAACTAAAAGAATTCTTTTTCATACATTTATATAAGCTATATTAATTAATTAATATTATAAAAAATAAATATACATAAAAATTAAAATTATGAATATGAAAATATTGAAAAAATATATATTTTTTTAAATAAAATAATAATAGTAATAGGAATTGTAATAAGTATAAAAGAATGAGAAATTCTTTAAAAATATATTTAAATAATAATTAAATAAATATATAAATAATAAAAAAAAAACTTAAAATGATTTAATTATTTACTATTTACTTGAACAAATATTTATTTTATTTGATTAATATTTTTTAATATTTTTATTTAGTATTTAAAGAATTTTAAATTGATTAAAAATATATATTTATTAAAAATTTAATTTAAAAGTTGTTTTAATATATTCTTAAAATTGTTTTAGTATTTTTTATATATTTATTTTAATAATTAATATTATTATAAATTATTTATAATATTTATTTTAATAATTAATATTATTATAAATTATTTATAATTTATATAATTTAATTTAACTCATAGAAATTTTAACTTAAATAATTAAATAAATTTAAATGTATTTTAAATATTTATATGTTTTATATATGTATAACTTAACAATACTCTATATATTTGTATGCAGCTGAAAAAAAAAATAATAAAAGTAAAAACTTAAGCATATTCCCTTTGTCAGAGCAGCTTAGTTGCTGCTGCTCATATATAAGATATATTTATATATATATATAAGATATATATTTAGTATATATCTTGCGTCAAGTTGGCGCCTAATATGCGCAGTCGGAGCACGTGCTCTGAAAAATCAGCCAAAAAAGGCGATCAGCAACAATGACCTCAGGCAAGCGAAATGCCAGCACCACAGCACAAACTGGAAGTTGGCCGGCATTGAATGAACTCCTCTCGCGGCTCCTGCAGCAGCAGCAGCAACAGCAACAACAACAGAGCAACGGCAGAGCAACAACTTCCTGTCGATACCGTTACGTATGCATTATGAGCAGTCAAAGCACCAGCGGTGAATTGAACGTATTGCGCAAACAGCAACAGCAACAACAGCAACAACAACAGCAACCATTACCCACCCCAACAATAATGCGTTGGGATCAAAAGCCAATAAACTTTATATGTATTCAATGAATTTGGCTGTTTGACTGGAGATGTTGCTGCGGTTAATATAGCTGTTGTTGCTGCTGCTGCTGTTGCTGTTGCTGCTGTTAATATATATTTCGAGTAACTTTCACGTTCGGCGTGCGGGCGGACTGCTGGCCGGCCGCTGGGTCGCCCGAGGGGGTCAAAAACTTTCCTCAACAACAGCGGATAGTACAGTTAACGGCGCTAAATCATATTGATTGCGAATTGCTGCTCATCTGTATTACATAATAAACAGACAACCGCAGCAGCAGCAACAACAACCGGCAGCAACAGCAACAAAGTCAGGTTAAACAGCTGATCTGAGAGGTTGTCAACCCCAGCCGCAGCAGCAACAATGCATGCAAATTAAAAAAAAAAAAATAAAAAAATAAATAAACAAAATACATAAAAAATAAAACAAACAAAAAATTGGCATTTCATTGGCCCTGGCCAGCGCGAATGTGGGCGGAAAAGGTCATCGACGTCGCACCGGAAGCGTGCCAAAAATATCAAAAAATCTCTAAAAATAATCGAAAACGGGCTCACACCTGATTGGCCAACTGTTTGTTGTTTTAGCTGCTTTTGTCAATGTGTAAAGTGTTTGGGCCAGATGCTCATAGAGCCACAGGCGGAAGCTCAGCTCGGTCCAGAACAGCTGATTGCTCGCTGAAAACTCGCGTTTTCTACATTGAGAGAGCAACTGTTGCTGCTGCTAGTGTTGCTGCGTTGCTGCTGGTGTTGCTGACTTTTCGCTGTTCCTGGTTGCATATTTGGCATATTGAAAGCGGCCAAGCGGCCAAGCGGCCAACTGGCGAAGCCACCAAGCGCAGCAATAAACTTCAAAAAACCTCAACGGTCAACGAACTCGTCGCTGGCTTTAAGCCAAGACGCTGGCGCTGTCGCTGTTGCTGTCGCTGTCTCTGTCGCTGTTGCTGCCGCAGCCGCGGTCACAGTCGCTGCTGAAGTCGACGCTGCCGTCGCCGTCGCCGTCGCCGTTGCCGTTGCCCACAACACTTTTGCCAATTTATAGCCGCGCCGACGTCGACAGCGACTGCGCTGAGAACGTTGACCATTCGTGTCGTCGTCTGCGTCGGCATCGACGTCTGCGTCTGCGTCTGCGTCTTCAGCATCGTCTCTCTGTCTACGTCTGCGCTTGCGTCTGTGTTCTATGGCTCCTTCTAAACGGCGAATCAGCTGCTCTCCGGCGCACAGCTGGTGGGGCAAGCTTAATTAAGAATTCATGCCAGCTTGGCCAGCTCCCCCGCCTCAGCCGCCACACGGCCGCTGTCCCTGAACCCGGCCGTATCGGCCCAAATGAGACGTCATAGCCAAACTCTCGCTTCTTCACTTTTTAGTAGGTCTTTCGTTCATTTGAATTCGATATGAAAGCAATGCCGTTGAACCGGGCCAACGACGACTGAGCTGAGCCACTTGCCAATATCTCTCCCCCTCTCTCTCTCTCTATCCTTCTCTCTCTCTCTCTCTCTGTCCCTCTCTGCCTCAATTGGTATATACCTCGTAAAGGATCCATTCAAGCCACTCAAGCAACCGTTAGGCCAGAATCAACTGCAATAATATCGAAATATTTTACAACTATATAGATTAGTTATTGATCTTGGAGCTGGAAGTGGACGTGGAACCAGTGGAACCCGATATTTTAATAGATGTGTGAAACCAGGTTCCCATAACTTCTAGACTTATTCCCATTATCGTTAACCGAATTACGCGTATATTTATAGTTCTTTTCGATTTGTCAGCCAGTGATGGGCAGTTATCGATAACACGTTTATCGATCAGCTACAGTTTTGTACACGAAATTGAACTTGAGAATATGTCAAATACTATTTGAAATAGTTCAGTTTCACATTTCTATATATACATACATACATTTCCAAATTTAGTATTTATTTAGTATATAGTTTAGTAAATGACGCAAATAGTTTGTAAATGTTTAGTATATAAACTAACTATATTTTATATATATTTGGTATATAAGTTAGTATATTTTTAATATTTATGTAGTATATATTTAACATACATTTTTGTATACATATTAGTATATTTTGAGTAATTATTTAGTATATATTTGATATATTTTTGGTATATATGTTAGTATATTTTTAGTATTTATTTAGTATATTTGTTGTGCTTATTTGGTATATATGTTAGTATATTTTTAATACTTATTTAGTATGTATTTTGTGTTTATTTGGTATATATGCTAGTATATTTTTAGTATTTATTTAGTATGTATTTTGTGTGTATTTGGTATATATGTTAAAATATAATTAGTATTTATTTAGTATGTATTTGATATATATTATGGTATATATTTAGTATTTATTTAGTATATATTTTGTGTTTATTAAGTATACAAGTGGAATATTTTAAGTAACTGCTTAGTATATACTTTACTTTACTTTGTTTAGTATATTTTTATAATGCATGTTTTAGTATATGTTTTAGTATATATTTTTAGTATTTTAATTTTTATTCATGTTAGTATATATTTGGTATATATTTGTATATGTATTTATTATATATTTGTTCAAATTATATATATACTACATATGTAAGTATTTCATATTTAATTTAATACACTCATATTTAGTATTTTCTCTCAGAATTCAATATACCATCTCAAGCTCTTATTCTCCACACCTCCTATTGCGCTCCACAAATTTATACTTCAACTACGCGCAGTCCTGATTATCTTAACAGACTGTTCTAGTTATCTTAGTCTCTTCCTCTTCTGATGATAATATTTTGAATTAAGTTTTTATAAAACGTAGTATGAATATTCATAGAAAATCGCTGTGAAATCTCTGCTCAGCCAACACCAGCATCAGCTGGACAAAATAGAAATAAAAACGAAAGCTTAAGCTCAAACATAAACCCTCAGCGAGATGCCAGACAGCAAGTTCCAAGATTCTTTCTAGCCCCGCAGATCAGCGAGACGTAGAGCTAATAGCTGGCCAACTGGCTGGCTGTCCGTCGGTCCGTCTGTCTGTCTGGGTAAACAGAAAACCATTTCACCCGACGTGAAAGTTTCAGTTGGGTTCGCTGTCAATGACGTTGCGTTGTCAAAGTCAACAAGAGGCCAACTGCTGCGATGGGGGCGCAACAGTCGAGGCGACTCTGAGCCATGTCCTGGTGACAGGAAGCGCAGCTCCAGTGCTCAACTGATTGCTATGGGCAATCACTCATACGCACCGGATTCAGATGCCAGATACAAATACGCCAATATTCTGGCTGTTCGCTTGGCTGACTCGCTGGCCAACTGGCTGGCTGGTCGACTGGCTTGGCAAGAATTGCATTTTTCTTTACACCTCGAGCGCTGCAAATAATAATACTATGTGCATATGTATGTCACATAAACAAACATAAGTATAAAAAAAAGATATATGCAACGCCATATATGAGCGAGAAGAAGAAGCAGAGAGAGAGAGAGAGAGAGGGAGAGAGAGAGAAACACAGAGATACGACAAAACGCCTGCTGCATTGACGTTGAGCAGAGCAAAGCAGAGCCGGCGGGCCCGGAGCCGGACCCGGGCCCAAGCCGACCACCGGTTGGCTGTCGCCTTGCCATACCCTGCAGCCAGCCAAGCCAAGGGAGTCTGATGTCACTGAGGAGAAGTATACGAAAAAAAAAACTAAAGTCAAGTAATCCTAGGGCTCTATATAGACCCGATAACTGCCCATGTGAGGTGTGTGCTGTGTACAGGGTATGTCTTGGTCGCGCCGCCTTGACTAGAGCATTCTTAGTTGTTTTTACCTGTTTGTTTTTCTCTCTTTTTTTTTCAAAAGACACTTTAGTTTATTGAACTTTTGTGCTGCATACTTTGAGCCTCAGCTGAGCTGAGCTCGGCTCACCTCGCCGAGCTTCACACGCTCGTGCGTTGGCGTTGCTGCTGCCGTTGACGTTGACGTTGGCGTTGGCGTTGGCGTTGCTTGGTTAGCTTCGGCCAACACCTGTCCTCCCCTCCCCCTTCCACATCGCCCTCGCTGCCGCCCAGCATCACCCCCAACACAGCATCCACACTATTGCGAATGCCTAGCCTCGTTCGCAGCTCATTTCAAAAAAATGGCCTTCAAAACGATAATTCAAGCGCTTAAATTGTATCTACACTCTTTGCAAAGTTTATTCAACCCGACGCTGCGCGCTGCGCTTCGATGCTGCTGTAAGTCGAACCACGATGCTGATTGCCTGCTCAGAATTTATAGGCGAGGGCGAGCCAGGGGCAGGGAGAGGCTCTCTTGCTTGCCATATGAAAATCCCTTTCATTAACAATTAAAACGTGTCCCTAGCAATGCTTTGAGAAAGCGCCGCAAGCAGTAAATGCTGAGCTCGGGAAATCATAAATCAAAATATCGCCTGACCCATTTGTCGAGCGAGAAGCAACCATTATGCTCCCGTAGTATCGGCTGGCTTTCTTTTCCCAAAAATCTCTTCTTTTTTTGGGTTAATCCCTTGTCGTCCGATCGCCTATTGCACATCCTGTTAGCCATAAGTCATTAAAGCACCCAAATAAAACTTTCCCGTCCCATAAAAACTCGCACTTTACGATTTACGCAAGCCATAAATAAGTATTGTTATTATTGCAACCTACAGCTTTGCTTAGCCGCCGAAACTTTAGCCCAAACTCGAGGGATTAAGAGCATTGAGAGTTGACTTGAGAGTTGGAGTTAAGCATATCTTTTCTTTGCAAAACAATTTTAAATTAATTTTCTAGACTTTTTTTTAAGTTTTTGAATTTTTTTAAGTTTTTGATCGAGACTTTATATAGATTTAAAAATTAAAAATAAATATGTAAAATTAAGAAAAAACCGTTAACAATTTTATCTTAAAGAAAATAATTACTTTCTTCGAGATACAGTTTTTAATATTTTTTTCTTTCGTTTTATTTTGTTATTTATTTTAAAATATATTTAATATAAATTATAAAATTAAAAAAAATATTAAAAATTTTATCTTTAAGAAAATAATTACTTTCTTCATTTATTTATTGTTTATTTTATTTATTTATTTATTTTATAATATATTTTTTAAAATTTTTATATTTAATATTTTATATATATTCAATATAGAATTTAAAGCTTTATTATTTCTTTTCTTAGAAAAAAAGCTTAATAATTTTTTAAATTTTTTTATTTAATTTTTAATTTTTAATTTTCTTTATAACATATAAAAATATAAAAAAATTTCGTAAATATTTTTTGATATTTTTATATGGTTTTCTGATGGGTTTTAAGCATTTATTATATATTTTGCTCGTTTGTTTTATCTTTAAATATTTTTTGTATATTTTAGTAAATTTTTATTTTATATTAAATGCATCCTAGCACTCAACAAGGCTCAATCGCCGCCAGCTCCACTCGCTAATAAGTTAACTAAAATATGCAAAAGCGCGCAGCATAAGGGATTATTTAATTGAATTTTCATGGGAGAAAGTGCAAAGCCACACAATAAAATAAAAAGCATTATAACAATAATAATGTGGGCCCAAAAAAAAAAACCTACAGCAAAAAATATACAAAAAAAAAAACGCTCCCAAAAAATATTCAAAAAGTCGAAAGAAACAAAAAAAAAAAACTCAAAATGCTTAATCTAGCCACAGATTACAAACGCATTTTGGATGATAAATTATGAGTGTGGGCAAGGGGACAGCGGGCGGGGGCAGGGGGCAGGGGGCAGCGCCAAACCAAGCCAGCAAACAACAGCAAACACTTGAACGCATTGGCCGCCAACCAGTTTCGTATTGAAAAATGAAAATAAATAAATTTAATGGCCGCAATGCCAATGAAATGCAAATAAAAATTAATATCAAAATCCAAAAAACCAAAAGCCAAAAGCCAAAAAAAAAAAAAAATACAACAAATTTCTACTTATGCAAAGCAGAAATATTGCTCAAAAAGAGGCACCGTAGGCGACCCTAAAAGCATGTCACAATATCTGCTCGACAAAAAAAAAAAAAAAAAAAAAAAAAAAAAACAAAACAAAAAAAAAAACAATAATCAAAAGAAGAAACAAATTAAACAGAAGGCGCAGCCGCAGCGGCAGCCGCAGTCGCATTCGAGCGCGAGTTACATTCATTTGTTGTTGTTGTTGTTGTTGTTTGTTTCTTGATAGGCATTTTTATTATGCAAAACATGGAAAATACTGAATTTTTAAGTATAGCTTAATTTCGATTTGCTTAAATACAGTGCGGACGTTGATCTGCTGCTGCGCGCTGCGCGCTGGGCGCTGGGCTCGTTTTGGGGGCGTTCGCGTGCGCCGGCCATTGGGCATGCGCGGCCGCTATTAGGCTTTAGATATTGATATATATATATAACTATATATATATATAGACATATGTTTGTTTGCCCACGTGTATTGTTGTATTAAACAATATGCGACAATCAAATGGAATTCATGAGCATGACTTTGTTTCCTACCACACACACAAAAGGGCTAAAACTCTCTTCAGTTTACGTAAGGCCCTTGAACGTGCAGCGCTCGTTAACTTAAAAAAAAAAAAACAAAAAGGTGAAATTTTTTTTGTCTCTCTCTCTCTCTCTCTCTTTTTCTCTCTCTCTGGTCAACTTGTTGGTCTGGCTGTTCGCTTTTTATTTACCTGTAACGACATCAATACTTTTGTCAGTCAGTCACTTAGTCACATAATCGCTGGCGGCGGGGCTGGAGCGCGACCAACAGCTGATTGCGATCGATTGTCGCCGCGGCCTGGCGTAACCAGCGGAACACTCAACACACTCAACACTGAACCTTGAACGCACCACGCAAACCCCTTTGCGACCCACACACCAAGACTCCGCGCTATCAACTGAGAATTCACTTTATGCAAATAGGATCGCATGCCGTGCCACAGGGCACCACACCGACTCGCGGACTCCGACTCCGACTCGGACACCGATTCCGACTGCCAGACCGAGTCCGAGTCCGAGAGCGCCTCTTATGTAATCTCTTTGCACTTATTCAATATTAAACCGAAACGGTTAAGCACAATTTATGTACATACATACATATATATATATATATGGACTTTTTTTTGGCCTGCCCATGTGTCGATCTGTTGAATAACTCACACAGCTCGAACATGTGATGTGTTACGAAAGCTCTTCGCCTGTTGCCCTTTTCCATGTCCAGCCAATATCTGGAGTCAGTTTATTCTCTATTCTACATTATATATCAATATATATATAGACTTATAAGAGGCTTTTGCTGCTTGGCTTGAACTTGATATTCCAGCTATTATTTTAGCTTGCTGCCAACATGAAAAGAGCCCAGCTACACAGCTCGTAACTTAGGCCCAACTCTAGCCAAGCAATGCAATGAGCCTTCAGCTCAGCTAGAAAGCATACATAAGGCTTAAGTCCAACTCTGGTCAATCCATGACTCGGGCCTTCAGCTCAGCTATATAGCTTAAGCCCAACTCTGTTACCTAACCTAATATACCTAAGCTGTGAATCGAGTCCAGCTTGAAAGTATATATAAATCTTAAGCCCATCTCTGGCTTATATATCTATATATTCATGAATCGAGCCTTCAGCTCAGCTGCAAAGCCACTTAGCTCCGGCTCAACTCTCGTCTCTGTATCTAAGCAATGATTCAAACCTTGAGCCTAGCTATAAGCGTAACTCTGAGCCATGCTTTGAGCCTTCAGCCTAGCCAAAAAAGCACTTAGTTCTAACTCAACTCAAGCCTCGCCCTAAGCTCAGCTATAAAGCAACTCTGTCTTGGCTCTTTACCAGTAGTCGAGGCTTCAGTCAAGCCATCAACAACTCTCTGACTCAATTCTCAGCTCAATTCGAGCTTCCAGCTCAGCAATAAGGGAACAAGTTCTGACTTGTGTGTATATAGAAGCCTTGAATCCAGCATCAGCTTAGCTATAGCAGCTCTACCTTATATATCTTAGCCATGCTTTGAGCCTTTAGCCCTGCTACGAAGCGCATTTCGAACTCAAGCTTAAGCCTAAGCTCAGCTCTTGACTCCTTTATGTGTAATCTAACCAGCATATCTTAATGGCTCCTTTATACACATGTAAAATATGCAACAGGCCTATATAGCTTAGGCCCAACTCCCGCACAAAGATCAAGAAGTTGCCACTTTACTGTTCTTTCGCAGTCAATTCCATAGCATACTTTTGAGTTAGAATCGACTTGAGGCTCACTGATCAAAGGCTAAGCAAATCTGTAGTCCATAAATATTGATTGATTGTATTGAGCACTTACCTGGCACCTTCCTCAATTGCTAGCCAATTAAAGGTTGCACAAAAACAAATTGAAGAAAAAGAAGTGAATGAATGCGCGAATGAATGCGCCTTGACACGATGTCAACAAGTGTTCCTCGATTTGTTGGCGCTGCTTATCGCGCTGTCAGCTCGACCGCCGCCGAGTGCTCCTCTATGGGTAACGTGCACAACAACGTGCGGCGACTGTAAGCTGAGATACTCAATGTGTGTATGTGTGTGTGTGTGTTTGTGTTTGTGTTTGTTATTGTTTGTGCAAATGTGAATTGCAGTTTTTTCGGGCAGTTCTCGTATTCTGTGAAATCCCACAGGGCCCTCGTTTCCCACCGCCAATCACGTGGGACACCCACTGGAGCTGTAAAGAGCTGTGCCAGCACCCTGCAGCTGCCTCCGCCCCCCCTCAGGCCTTACCCACCACTTATCACTCAAATTACCACAGCGCGACGATGCGCAGTTTCAATATTTGTCGTCGGCTGGACAAACAAGCCAGCTCTTTTTGACCAACTTTTGAAAGACGAGTGAGCGTGAGTGATCGCGGAGGCAGAGCGCAGCTCGCACTTGAAATCGCATTCATGCTGCTGATAAGCATCTGCCAGGCTGAACGGGCGCCAACAAAACTCTATAAAATACAAAATTAACAATGATGCGAAAACATTCGAAAAGGTAACGAACAAGAAGAAGACCGAGAGCCAGCAGAGGCAGAACACTCAGTGAAATTATAAAAATTTGTTTATTTATTGCGTGCTTCAATTTCGATTATTATCGAACGTGTTGCAAATCGGTCGGGCGACTTTCGTTTTGTATGCGCATTCCCATTCGCATTCACTCCACTAATTTTCTTATATATATACATATATATATATCTGATTATTTTTTTCCATTGCTGGTCTCGTGCGAGCACTTAAGGATATGCGCAGAGCGCGCTGCAACAGCCGGAATACCCTTACTTTTTGAGAGTTGCTGAAATCAGTGAATATCTGTGGCTCATCAGAGAGATATATGTCTCAAGCTCAGACTCTATTCAGGTTGATAATATGATCAATATATGTCTATACAGAAAAAAAACTTATTAAAATCAAAATGAAATTGAATTCATAACTAAAATTTTTTTTTTTAATTTAAAAATATTTTTAGCTTCACTTTTAATATCAAAAATTATTTTTAAAATTTTTTCAAAGCTTTTTTTATCAAAAAAATTGCTTAAAAAATTTAATAAAATATCGTAAGCAAAATAAAATTGAATTATTATACAAAAAATATTTTTTTTTAATTTAAAAAATATTTTATAGAGAAAAATGCTTTAATTCATATTTTAAATTTTTTTTTAAATATTAAATAAATATAATAAAATGGATAATTATTTTTTTTATATTAAGCAGTTATTAAAAAAATAAATATAAATAAATAATTGATTAAATAATTATTAGCCCATTTATAATAAATAAATAATCCATAAATAATTTCAGCTAAATTTGAATTTTGATTTAATTTGCTTGAGAAATGGAATCAAAAATTGATTTGAAATTGAAATAAAGCTGCGAGCATGTGGGACTGATAATGATGATGGGCAGGCAGGCAGGCAGGCAGGCAGCAAGTGGGCAAAGACAAACGAAATTGATAAATTGATGACGATTGGGGAGAAAGTCTCGCGGCAAGCGATGCGTGCCCCTCGAGCGTCGCTCTATGGCGACGATGACGGACCCAGCGGCCGACCGACCGACCAGCTGAGCGCTCTGTGGCCCCAGAACTGTGAAAAGTTCAATAAACTTGTAAGTTTGCCAAAAAAAAAAAAAAACACACACACACACACACCGAGACAGAGACAGAGACAGAGTAAATAAAACCAAATAACCAAAAGCAAACTTTAGCGGCGATGCCGGCAGCAACAGCCGCGTCGACAGCAGCAGCAACCAGCAACCAGCAACCAGCAACCAGCAACGTGCAACGTTTGTGAAAGCAACCAAAAAACGCCAAATTGTAAGTGCGTTTACGTTTGCATTACGATGACATCGACGCCGTCATCATGAGCGTCCATCGATGCCGATGCCGATGCCGATGCCATGCAAACGTGGCCGCAGCAGCGCCGGCAGCGCCAGCCCCAGCAGAGGCCAACAAACAGAGAGAGACAGGCAATGCTGCCGGCGCTAATGTAGACGCTGCTGTTGCTGTTGTTGCTGTTGTTGCTGTTGCCGCTGCCATCGCGGCCGCTGTCGGCGTCTGCGCGGCAGCGTTCGTTGACTTAACGCACTACTAACTCAGTGCCACAGTCACCGACTTTTGAAATGTGTGTTGTAAACACACACACACACACACATGCACACACATAGTGAGCACACACAAGTGCTTTGTCGCTGTGTGTATGTTTCATTTTTCACCATTATTTATGCTAATGATAATATTCACGTTGTTGTTGTTGCTTTTGCTTTTGCTTTTGCTTCGGCTTTGCCTCTGTTTTCTTGTTGTATTATTTTGTCTTTGATTTGACTCTCTGCCTCTGCCTCTGTCTCTGTCGCTGTGTTTGTGTTTGTATTTTTTCTTTATTGCCACACAGCCGCAGCGAGTCTCAGTCATAGACAGACTCATTTACAATTTGTAGCAGTTTGTTTGGGCCTTTTAATTGATTTAATTAGCCAGCAAATTGCCAGTTCTTTCGCTCATTAGGCGAATCAATTGCAATTGATTCTCGGCTGCTGCTGCTGCGGCTGCTGCATACGGAAGTTGCTGGCGAGCGAGAGAAGCAGCCGCAGCAGCAGCCAGCAAATTGCTGGCTTATGGAAGTGAAAGCATCTCCGAAAGTTGTAAAATATGAATGTGCTTGGGAGCAGCCGGAGCAGCAGCAACAGAAGTCGGCGCTCGCTGTGCTGATGCTGCGCTATAACCGAAGTCTGATGCGCTACACTGAAATGATACTGCCCATCTTCTAACAGCAGTGCAAAAAAATTGTAACTTTCATGGAAAGACTATCCGCAGTTCAGCCGAATGTATTGCTGATTGTAATTGGAGTTATCATCCTTAATATATATCTTATCTGTTGATGGTTTAGTAGAGAAATGAATTATCATTTGATTCTACTGCAAATACTTCCCTTCCTTTCTCTCTCTCTCTCTCGCTCTCTCTCCCTCTCTCTCTCTCTCTCTCCCTCTCTCTCTCTCTCTCTCTCTTTCTCTCTCTCTTTCTCTCTCTCTCTTTTTCTCTGCCTCTTCCTGTCTTCCTATCTTCCTCTCTTAGTTTATGAGTCTGACTCCCTGTCGATGTATTGCTCAATCTATATCTAATTGTCTTCTCTCTCTCTCTTTCTCTCTCTCTCTCTGTCTCTCTCTCTCCCTCTCTCTCTGTCTCTCTCTCTCCTTCTATATACCTTTCTGACTTCCTCTAGCTCGATCTCATATTCTGTCTGTCTCTCACTTTATTTCCCTGTATTTCTCTCCTTTTATCTCTCTCTCTCTTTCTCTCCATATGTTTCTCTTCCTTTATCTTGCTCACTCTCTCTCTCTCTCTCTCTCTCTCTCTCTCTTTCACTCTCTCAATTCCTCTCTCTATTTCTCTCTCTCTCTTCATGTCTCTCTTTCTCAATTCCTCTCCATCACTATCTTTCTCTATGCCTCTATACCTCTCTCTCTATCTCTCTTCCTCACTATATATTTTTATCATTCTCTCTCGCCTTCACTCTTACTCTATCCATATCTCTCGCTCTCTCTCTCTCCCTATCTCTCCCTCCATCTTTTTCTCTCTCTCTCTCACTCTCCCTCTCTCTATTTTCACTCCTTCTTTCTCTCTCACCTTCAGTCTTCCTCTCTCTCCCCTATATCAATCTACCTTTCTCTATCTATCTTTCTCTCTCTCTCTCTCCCTCTCTCTATTTTCCACCATAATGAAGACTCTTCAACTATTCTAAACTATTATCTATAATTATCTATAATTATCTATAATTACCTGATGATTCGAACCTACTCATAAACCAGCTGCGAGCTATAGAAAAGTCCCCTTTGCTATAGGCTTCAATAAAAAGCCTACTGCTTGCAGATTCATGTGATAGGCCCAACCTCATCCATATGTATGTCACAGCCTTGTCTCATATCTCAACAGACTGCGAAAAACCCCAATGTTTCCCCTGATGATGAGGGCAAGGGTCAAGCTTTTGGCCCAAAGACTCAAACTTCCTCTTTAGTTAACCGAATATTTCCTCAACAATCAAATGAAATTCAAATCTTGTTGCCAGGCCCCGAAATTGAGTTTCTTTTCGGGCGCATGCTAAAAATTAAAACTCTATACGTCGGCCACATACATATGTACATATGTATGTTTGCTGCAAATGCCACGCCCAGGCCCAGGCCCAGCACAGCTGTGGGCCGTGGGTAGATAGAGTGCGGACAATTGTTATGTAGAGATCGTTGCTGAAGAAAGCCCGAGCCATAGGCCTTTACAAATTACAAATGAGTCAAAAGTTGGCGCTGGCCGAGAAGGCAACGGTAAATTTGGCCAAACAACTGTAATACAACAAGCAAACAGACAACGGACAAACGACAACCGACAACAGACAGACAGACAGACAGGCAGACAGACAGACAGACAGACAGACAGACGGAGAGACGGACGGACGGACAGCGACGCGGCTCGACAACTTTTTAATTGCCCTCAAAAGCAACTCCAAAAAACCTAAGAAGCAACACTCTCCGCCAGTGGCACTGCAAGGGCAAGGGGTATCGCCATTGTCATCATCATCATCATTTGACTTTAACTGCCAGCCCAGAATCGTAGACGGGCCCTCGCCGTAGCCGCAGCCGCAGCCGCAGCAACGTCTCAAATAGGCCGTAAAATTTCTTTTTGCTGCTGCAGATTCTGCTCACAAGCGGCGCCAACAACAATTTCCAGGCAGTCGAAGTTTTTGTTTAATTTTTACATCTTTTTCTCTCATACTTTAGAAAGTTTCTCAAGCTCTTTTTTGATATTTAACATATTTGGCTTAAGGATTATTGTCCAGAAAGTAAAAGTACTAAATAGAATCTAAACGCTGCCGACACGTGCCACACACCACCAGCAGCAGCAGCAGCGACAGCAGCAGCGACAGTGGCAGAGGCAGAGGCAGCCGCAGTGGCAGCATTTTTTATTACATTTTTTATACAAATTTGAATACAAGTAGGTGAAATGTCATTGAACTCGCAACCGCAACAGCAGCAGCAGCAACAGCAGCAGCAGCGAGCGACTAGACGCCGCAACAGCAGCAGCAGCAGCTCGATGTTGCTGCTGTGAGGAGCGACAACAGCAACAGGCTGCCAGCTGGCTGGCTGGCTGGCTGGCATGTCCTGGCTGGCTTTGGCATACATTTCAATGAGCTCTGCCTGCAGCTGCAGCGCAGCTCGCACGTCTCGACGGCATGACGACGCGCTGGCGAATGGCCAGCGTTTGATGTGGCAGCTAATCGCCAGTGATAAGAGCCGCAGCTGCAACCAGCTCGAACATGTTTGAGACAAAACAGTCGAAAAGTGCTCAGCGCTCAGTCGCAGAGAGCCAGTCAGTCAGACAGAGAGAGAGGGAGAGGGAGAGCGAGCGAGCGACAAAGAGCGAGAGAGGAAACAGTTTTGGGCTGTAGCCAAAGAGCCAAACGAAGAGTGTGCGAACAGCTGATCGCCAGCGGTTGCCAGTCCCACGCGTCGTATGCGCTACGCCAGCCAAATCGCCAAAATGCCACAGAGATGGGCTCAAAAGTGGGACAGCAGCAGTAGCAGTAGCAGCAGCAGCAGCAGCAGCAGCAGCAGCGGCGACTCGTGCTGGTTAGGTAAGAGGCAAGAGGAAGCAGCAGGCAAAGCCACATCCGCTTCAATGTCAACGAGCGCCCCTCGTGTCCTACATTCGCAGATTTGGCACAGCAGCAATAAAAAAAAGAAAACTTTGCCATATGCAAAACTAATGGAGAGTGCAACAGCAACAGCAACAGCAACAGCAGCCACAGCTCAAGGCGGATGTTGCAGTTAAGTTGTTGTTGTAATTTATGCATGCAAAGTTCATTAACATTTCGTAAACGGGCAAGAGGGGCAACATCAAGTTGTTGCTGCTGCTGCCACGACTGTTGCTGCTGCCGCCTTCATTCAAGATAGAAATTCAAATGTTCTGCTTTCGCTCTGCAATATATCAGCAGCTTTAATAGCATGTCTGTGCCTGTGCCACCAGCCACCAGCCACCCCAGCAACTCTTGCAGACCCAGGCTCAGCCTCTGCCTCTACCTTCCCCTCCCCTTTCCCCTCGACTGTGTGTCGCTCAGAATCATTCGAAATTGCAGATATTATAATATCCGTAGGAGTAGAAAGTTGGTAATCAATCAAGTGTAAGATAACTTTCGCTCTGCTTGCAAATTGTTGCAAGTTTTCTAGCAAGTTCGTTGCCTAAGTCTTTCGTATTTGCTGCCCATGGACAGTGAAAATTACGGAAATTCATCAGAATTTTACTTTGATATTAAGCTTAATGCCTATAATTGCTGACGGCAAGTGGGAAACTTGAAATTTGGAAAAAAAACATGGTGGCGCACTTCAGTGCAATTAGAATCTTATTTTGAAAGTGGCTTGAAGGAATTTAATGGAACTTTTTTTTATATTTTATTTTGTTTCTGCTTTTGTATATTATTTTATTATATTATTATTATTTATTTGTATTTATTTTTTACTTTTAAAATAATTTTTTTTTAATTTTTTTTTTTTTAAATATTTTTAAAGATTTTTTTTATTTTTATTTATTTTTTGGCTTAGAAGTGAAAAGTTTTTATGTAAAAAATGTTGTAAATTTTATTTTTATGTATTTGTGTTTATTATTATTTTTTAATAATTTTTAGCATTTTTTTTTTTTTAATTTTTTCAGTTTAAAAAAAATTTGTTTTTTTATTTTTTGACAATTTTTGCTTAGCTTTTCAGAAAGACCCAGCATAAAGTTTTATAGGGCAGAAGCAAGACTTGAAATGTAAGTGGTATATGTTTTAACTAATTTAGTATATACCAAAAATATAGTTTTAGTATTTATTTTGATTAGTTAAGAAATGCAATCAAAAAAGGGAAAATGTAACAAAAAAATAGATTTAAAACCGAAAATTGAGACGAAATATCTCTAAAGAGAGCCCAGAACATATAATATATATATATATATATATATATATATATATATATATATATATATATATATATATATATATATATATATATATATATATATATATAAGAAACTATATATGAATCTATATACATATATAGAGGTGTATAAGCAGAGAGCGAGCAGGAATCTATCTTAGCAATAGTCAAAGCATTTATATCTGCCCTTACTATATACAGTATACATATTTATCTGCATAGATATATCTATTATATATAGACCTATATCCATCGAAATATATGTGTCACTGGGTAGTTGATGAATTTTCTCGAATATTTTTGAGCGCATTTGGCGGCACACATGGCCAGTTGCTGTGCCACAAAGGGGCAGCCAGTGCACAGCGATGCACAGCATACTTTCGCCAAATGCGTAGAGCAGCAGCAGCAGCAGCAGCTGCGGCTGCGGCTGCGAAAATAAAAAATAAAATAAAAACTAAATAAATGAATTTCCCCAATTAAAATAATGTTCAAATGACGATAGAAATTTCTTGGAAAAAGTCTACCCGAACGGAGACACGAGCGGCGAACGGCCAAATGTCGCCAAAGCAACAAATGGGAAGCGACTCGCAGCGGCAGCAGCAAAAAAGTAGTCGAAAAGTGCACGAAAAACAGCAAAAAATGGGCAAAATTGCAGAAAAACAAACCAGCAAACAAACAACAAACAAACAACAACACGATGATTGCAAATCATTGCAGCCATAGTTGAGTCAGTCATGGACAACGGCGACGACGACGACGACGACGACGACGACGACGACGGCGGCGACGGCGGCGCTGCTGCGGCTGCAACATCCACTACTGACACACTGACTGCTGTTTCGCTGGTGCGGCAACTGTTGCATGTGCTTTGTTGCACTTGCTCATTTTTGCGAACAATTTGTGACCATGAACGTGAACAACAACGACAACAACAACAGCAAAGTGAAAAATAATTGATTCCGGAAGGAAACTGCCTCAACTGGTTTTCGCTTTAGGATTTGTGGCTTTGCTGTTGATTTCATTTAAGCAAATGTTGCTGCCGCTGCTGCTGCTCTTGTTGCTCTTGTTGCTGCTGCTGCGCTTTGCATTTGGTGTCGTAACAGTGAAATGTGGCGCCTGGCAGCAATTGACTTTCCGCCCGGGTGAAATTCATCTGCAATTGTTGTCGCACACATTTCTGGTCAATTATAAAGATGCAGCAGCAGCAGCAGCAGCAACATGTTGTTGACAAAAACTGGCAACAGCAACATTATTATTTTTTTATATTATTTTTTATTGTTGTTGCAGTGATTATATTTGCCATTGCTGTTGCTGCTGCAGTTGCTGCTGTTGTTACACTTGACATTCGCTGTGAGGCTTCAGCGGTCGCTGATATGTTGATGACAGTTTTGTGTCAGCCAGCGTTGCGCATTGTTGTTGCTATTATTAATGTTGCCGCTGCTGCTGCTGCTGTCGCCGCTAAAAGGAAGTGGAGAAATCTAAGCCAGTCGCCATACAAAAACGTTAATCAGCCAACCGCCAACTTTTGGTTCATTGCATTATTTCTGGTCGCATCTTTGCTGAAAACAGAGGCCAAACGAAATTGATTTATTTCACTCTTCATTTTCAATTGACATATTTGTCTATAGCTGCCATATGTATAACTGGAAAGAGCTATCAACAGGCCAAGCATATGATGATTATATATGAGATATATTTATCAGATATGCAATCCATGCCATCTTCAGCTACTCTTGGGCAGCTTCAATCTCAGCGATCAGCAGCATTTCTCAGACATTTTCCTGTGTTCTTGGCGCCCCTTGGCAATGCAACGACTTGGCCGCAGGTTGGGCATTCTCTTGGCAAGAGCGCGGCTGCGGCTTGTCTCAAATTTGCAATCTTTGGCTGCGAAACTTTCTCAATTGAAAATTGCATTTGGCAGCCGAGGCAGGCAGGGGGAGGGGGAGGGGGGGGGGATGCAAGCAAAGCGGCAGCGATTTCCCTCGAATTTTCCGAGCCGCTTGACTGGAGGTAAGACCAAAAGCTGGAGTTGGAGTTGGAGCTGTGGTTGCTGCTGCTTGCTGCTGTTGTTGTTGTTGTTGTTGTAGCTGGAAGTCGTTGCCGCCAGCTGTTGACCGAAAAAAAGTGTGTCAAGTTTTCGACAAAGATCAAGTACATCGCAGATAGTACGTCAAATGTATTTGGTGCGCTGCTTGTGGTGGTGTTGGCAGTGGTGCTGCTGCTGGTGGTGTTGGTGGTGCTGCAGCAGGTCTACTGCGCTGCATCCGCTGCTCGTGTGATGCCAGTTGCCATGACCAAAATGTTCTCAATATCACAGCATTTTGGCTTAGATTTCGGTGCAATTTTTCTAGCGGTGCCAGCGCTGCTCCAGTGAAAGTGCAGCCAGACCCAGAGCAACTCCATGCCATGCAGCAATCTGTGGCAAGCACTCGCAGCCAGCCACCAGCACGAAACTCAATTATCCACCATCAAGTGAACAAAGCGCTCGAATTTTAGAATGAAAATTGTCAGTTAACAGCGTGAGCTTAACCCACAACCCATAGGGAAAAAGTGCTCGACTTGAAGCTAATTGAAGCAATGAGAATCGCAGAGAAGGGTCGTGTTGAGCAGGTAAAGAGACGAGGCATAGGTAATGAAGTCTACTTTGGAAACATCTCGGCTATAGCTATCAATATAATCTACTTGCAGCAGGAATTCACTTCTCAGCGGGTATGCCCGACTAGCAAATACCCCGCATTTTGCACACTCTCCTTAAAAGTTCCTTATACTCATGAATGAATGAGAAAAAAGAAGAATGGACATTATTATGATATTAATAAGTAGAAATATGAGAATCGCAGAGAAAGCTCATACTTAGCAGAGAGCGAGAACTAAGAATAAGAGAGTAAGCTAACCTAGACCTAGCCTAGATAGAAATCCTTTCGCAAATAGCTATAGGCTCTACTCAAACAAAGAACAATCCTTTAATCGGGTATGCCCAACTAGCAAATACCCTGTCTTGGGAGCATTACAATATCAAAATTTTATAGTCAAGCAAGAGAGACTTCTAGTGCATTCGCTACTTCTACACCGAATATCAAGTCACTATACACAATCAATCTTAAGGGCAGACAGACAGACGGACGGAGAGATGGATATGCCAAGACTGACTTCCCTCTTCATTCTCATCAAGCATATGTGCACCCATCCCGCCCTGCTCCACACACAAAAGGGCCATTTTCCATTCAGTTCAGTCTGGAAAGAAAAAGAAGCTTTTACTTCTGCCTAAAGGGGGCATTACCTCAAGTGAGAAGAAACTCTTTAAGAAATTGAATATCAAAAATATTTTCATTGAATAGAAATTTGTAATTATTCGATCTGAAGAGCGGAGAGTGGAGAGTGGCGAGTGGAGCAGCTGAGAGCCAATTGTGGAAAATGTGCGGTAGCCGCGACAGCGGACACCTGTAACTGCAGGTTGGCTGCCGGCCGCTGGGGGAGGTCAATGTACCGTTGCGGCTGGGGTCAGTGCGCCAACTGGTGGGCGTTGAGTGGCCAGCGAGTGGCAATGGGTACGGTCATCGGTCCCAGCTGTGGCCGCACTTTGGCGACCTACATATTTTGGTTTCGTCTACACTGACCTACTGCTGCTGAGAGAGTGCCGTGCCGTGCCGTGCCGTGGTGTGCCGTGCGGGTCTGGGTCAGAGAAAGGGAGAACTTGTTTGTGGTAAGTGCTCACTTTTGCCACAGTCGCTCCGACAGCCACTTGCAGTGATTGCTCAATCGAAGAAGGTAGCCAGCCGCGACGGAGATCGCGACCACGAGCGAGACCAGCGATTCCGGCGGCAATCAAGTTCAGCTTGCTGACACCTGCAGCAATCAATCGACATCTAGCAACCACAGATCCAGATCGGATACAGGTTCAAAGAACCTTTCGATCGCCCATTCACTGTCGCTGCGCGATCGTTGTTGATTAGGCTTTCACGTCGTCACCTCTCGACGTGAGCGCGTTTAAATTCAAAGCGGCTACCAGAAAAGATTTCAAATGCATGGGACTGCTCACTGCACGATACCCTGTAAAAGGCATGAAATGTCCTTAGGAAATGTCCTTTCTTTTTAGTTTAGTTCAGTTTATTTCGCAGCTAATTGTCACAGACTCTTGAGCTCACTTATCTCTAGAGCAACTACTTCAAATTACTCTAAAATCATATTAATGGCAATGAAGTGCGCCTTCACTTTATGAAAACCCTAAAAGGCGTGACATAAACGTGAATTTACATAAAGAAAAAAAAGAAGACTTCTTGGCTGACATATGGCATGCATATATGTTGCATGCAACTTTCCAAATGACATACAACTTGTGTGATGGCTGCAAGTTCTGACAGCTCAGCGATGGGCGCGTGATTGTCACTGCAGAAGTCACGACTCACGACGGGACAGTCACATAAGCATATCAAGTCATATATCATATATACATATAGTCATATATCATATGTGTATATATATTGCTGACTCCTTTGCGTGTCACGTCACGCGCCCATCGCTAGAGTCGCCGGCGCTCGGTGACTGTGCTATTTTCATATGCACGCCCTGTTGCCGCTGATAACCCAATATCCCAGTTAAATATGAAATCAAAAGCCGTAAAAGACAAGGGAATTTCAATACGCGCGCAAGCGCGCTGAAAGAGAGAGCACAACGCCAATTACAACCAGAGACAAAGACAACAAAAAATATGAGGAAAAAAAGAAGAGAGAAAAATTATATGCTTCGCATAGCCATTTGAATGCTCTGCAATCTAAGAGTGGAAAGTTGAGGGAGGTTAGGCAGATGGCAGAGAAGATATATAGGAAATGTAATCAAGTGAAATATATTTTATATATTTATATAGATATATTCATCTGTATGTGTCATATTTTATCTGTTAATGATATATACCTCTCTCTCTCTCTCTCTCTCTCTCTCTTGCTCTCTATTCATATTTGATAGAATGGGAGAGCCCAGATAGCTATTATCAGCTCCTATTCAGCTCACATTCAGCCCCAATTCAGCTCATATGCTGTACATATTCCTCTTTCTATTCAGCTCCTTTTCTTCTCCTATGCAGCTAATATTCAGCTCATACTCAGCTCCGATTCAGCTTAAACTCAGTTTATCTTCAGCATATATGCAACTCATATTCAGCAATAATTCAGCTTATATTCAGCTCATTTACATGCTGATAGTCTTCTCCTATTCATCTACTCTTTAGCTCTAATTCAGCTCCAATTCAGCTGATATTCAGCTCATGCGCAGTTCTTTTTCTTCTCCTATTCAACTACTTTTCTTGTCCTATTCACCTCTTATTCAGCTCCCATTCAGCTCATATGCAGCTCATAGTCTTCTCTTATTCAGCTCCTATTCAGCTCCTTTTCTTCTACTATTCAGCTCCTATTCAGCTCCTTTTCTTCTACTATTCAGCTTATATTCAGCTCATATGCAGTTTATATTCAGCTCATATTCAGCTCTTATTCACCTTATATTCAACTCCTATGTAACTCATTTTCTTCTCCTATTCAGCTCGCATTCAGCTCCTCTTCAGCTCCCACTCAGCTCATATTCAGCTATTTTTCTTCTTCTATTCAGCTATATACACAGCTTATCTTTAGCTCACACCCAACACATATTCAGCTCACACTTACCTCAATTTAAGCTCCTATTCAGCTCATCTTCAGTTTATATTCAGCTCATTCATTCAGCTTATCTCCATATAAGCTTATCAAGCTTCTTTTTTATTGCTTTATAACTTAAGCGTAGCCAAGTTCATGTCAATGTCGGGATACCCTGACGCATACTCAGGGCAGCATAAATCCGTTGCGCATGATTGGAGCGGCGTGGGCGATGGTATTAGCGTCGCGGGCAGCGGCCAATTGCCGGCGCTCAATTACTTTCAATTGTCGCTTTGTCGCCAGCCCAGCGGCGCACGGCCGCTCTGGGCGCTTTGGGGCGATATATAAAAGCATTGAGACGGTCGGGAAGGTGTTTCTTTTGGCCAAACAATGCCGAGACGCGCGCTCATCATTCACTGGCTGGCACTGGGCCTGGGCCTGGCCGCGGCCATGGGACGCTTCGAGCCGGCGGTGCCGCCGCCGCCGCGCTGGGGCGCCAACATGCAGATGCTGCGCCGGCACAACAGTATGTACGCATCGCGGCCAAGTGGTCCATGTGGTATCTATAGCATCTTCGTCTGTTGCAGGCGCCGCCTTCGACTTTTGGTCGGAGCACAGCGAGACGAACATCTGGGAGCACAGCGGGCTCTTCGAGGGCGACATCATGCTGCACCGCGAGCTGTTGCGCAACGGGCTGCTGAACGAGCGACAGACGTGGCCGGACGCCGGGGTGCCGTTCTACATAGACTCCGAGGACTTCAGTGAGTAGCCAAAGATATGCACATCCAATGCGATAATTGAGCTTCGAAGGGTGACTTGGGACAGCGGCCAACCAGACCATGGTCATACTGAAGGCGTTCAAGGAGTACCACGAGCGCACCTGCATCCGCTTCCGGCCGTACGAGAAGGGCGACAAGCACTGGCTGCTCATCAAGGGCAACTACTCCGGCTGCTGGTCGAGCGTCGGCCGCCGCCAGGGCGGCCAAATACTGAATCTGAACACGCCCAAGTGCGTCACCCACGGCGTCGTCGTCCATGAGCTGCTGCACGCGCTCGGCTTCTACCACCAGCAGAGCGCCACGGAGCGCGACGAGTACGTGAAGATCAACTGGGAGAACATCCTCGACGGCCACGCCCACAACTTCAACAAGTACGCCCGCACGCACATCACCAACTTCGGCGTGGAGTACGACTACCAGAGCGTCATGCACTACAGCTCCCTGGCGTTCAGCAAGAATGGGAAGGCGACCATCGAGCCGCTGGTAAGCGAATACTAGATGAAGAGAGTAAGAGAGAGAGAGAGAGAGAGAGAGAAAAGACAATATGGACCAAAGGAAGAATATAGATAGAGATTGAGAGAGAGAATAGAGATAGAAAGAAAAGGCATACAGACCGAGAGAGAGAAAATGGAGCGAGAGAGTATAGAGATAGAGAAAATAAGCAATAAAGATAGAAAGACAGAGATAAAAGTAGAGAGAGAAAAAGACATATAAAAGATTGCGAAAAGGGAGGCAGAGATTGGATGAATAGAAAAAGAGACAAACAAAGAGAGGCTATAGAAAGAGAAAGAGAGAGAGAGAGAGAGAGACTGAAACCATTCCACATAGAATATGCTTTGGCATCCTATATAATTTTCGTTTACTTTAATCAGGATCCCTACGCCTCCCTTGGCCAGCGACGCGGCCTGTCCGAGAAGGACGTCTCGAAGCTGAACGAAATGTACGAACAGGACTGCAACGGGAGCGATCTGCTCAGCTTCGATGGCTTCGGGAGTTACCTGGACGAGCTGCTGGACTACTTTCAGGGCAATCTGCAGGGTTTGTTCGGCTAGACATGGATTGAGATTTATTGAGGAAATTCGATTGATTTTAGTAATAAAAACTATGCGGTTGCCTGGGCAACAAAGAAGCTGAACTGGCTGAGTTCATCGAGCGTTTGGGCGGCCTCCAGGCGCAGGGATGGGCAGGTCTGCTGGTCGGCCAGGGCCTGCAGGGCGGTCTTGAGCTCGCCACTCCATATGCACTGGACGCCGCGCAGGCTGAAGCGCGCCAGGAGCAACAGCATCTGGCAGGCGCGCTGGCGCAGCAGCTGATGGCGACTCTGCAGCAGGAGGACCAGCTGCAGGCGCGAGTCGAAGACTATCTTCTCGACCAGCTCGGCGTTCTCGGGCAGCTCGCGCAGCACGCAGCAGAACAGGGCCAGCATGCAGCTGGCCAAGCGCACCGCGTTGTCGTCCTTAAGATCTGCAAGCGAGGAGGAATGGTGAGCAAAGGATTAGCAAATGTCTCCGACTCCAGCTTACCGTGTGTGAGAAAGTTGATGAACAAGTCGTTGACAGCGAGTATGGCCACTGCATCGCAGAACTGGGTGAGGAACTCCTGCTGCTGGTGGACCAAGTGGCAGACCAGCTCGTACAGGCTGCAGGCGGTATTCATCTCCTCGGCCGTCAGCTCGGAGACGCTGCGCAGCGTGCGACTCATCGAGGCGCCCGTTGCGGCGGCAGCGGCGACGGCTGGGAGCGAGGCAGCCGAGTCGGAGAGCTGGCGCTGCGAGAGCAGCAGCTTGCAGGCGTACATCAGATTGGGCACCAGCTTGACGTCGATGTAAACGGCCTTGATGGGCTCCAGCACCAGATGCTGGTCGGCCAGCACAAACGGCAGCGAGAGCAGCTGCGCCACGCTCTGCAGCACCTTGGGTATGGCCTTGGAGTTGCGCAGCGGCGCCACAATGATGCTGACCAGATTGTGCTGCTTCAGCGAGTCGAACTCGCCTTCCAGCAGCTCCTGTATGGAGCGATGCAGGAACGCCAGCCACTCGTCGTTCTCGATGGGCGGGCTCTGCGACTCGTCGCAGCTGTCCCAGCCGGGCAGCAGACAAGGCGGCGAATTACTGCAGGAGGGAGGGTTGTGTTTAGACTCTAAACTTTAGAGTGATTCACTTGAGATCTCAATCGATTCACTTACTCGCTGCTCAGCTTCTCGTCGTTGGTGGAGTGCATCGACTGCTTCAGCTGCTGCGCCTTCTTCTCCTGCAGCTGCTGCGCCTGCGACTGCTGCGTGAGCATCTCGGTTGTCTTGCGCTGCGCCTCCGCATCGATGCTTTGCCCTAGGCGGAGGGAGAAGTTGTCCAAGTTCTGACTGAGCTTGCGCTTCTCCAAGTCCTTGCTGCGCGACTGCTTGATATTCAGCGCCATCTTCAGCTTGGACTTCATGGACTTCGTTGCACTCGAAGCGGGCGCTTCGATTGCAAAGTTGTCGTTCATGTGGTTGAGTATCATGTTAGAGTTGCCGCTGACGAAGCAGGTTTGCGAGTTGACCAGCGGCATGGCTGCAGCTGCTGTGCTGCTGGGCAGCGCTCGGTAGGAGATGTCGGCGAACGGCACTATCATCCGCTGCACATTGTCCTCAATGTCCGTTTCCAGCTGCTCAATGTCGCTCGGCGCGATGGCATTGATGCTGTCGCGCGACGTGCTCAAGTTCTCGTTGGCCACGTCGCTCAGCTTAAGGGCTGCCAAGACCTCGCCCAGATCCACGCCAACGTGCCTATATACATATAAAGAAGATCAGGGATTAGTGGAAGTATATCAGGCATAAGTGACGCACACACCGAGATTGCTGAAGGACCTTGGCGTCTTTGGCCAGTTGGGGGTTTATGAAGGGCGAGCTTTGGGCCGCCTGCACCTCGGGTATGTAGAGCTTGCCCTCCACGAAGGGATGGCAGAGCAGCTGGGTCCACGAGATGCGCATCCCGGGATCCTTTTCGAGCAGGCCCTGGAGAAAGGAGCGGCAGTCGCTGCTCAGCGTGCTGGGCCACTTGACGTCCTCGTGCTTGATCAGCTTCACCAGATGCAGTATGGAGGTGGCGCAGAACGGCGGCTGCCCGGACATGCTCTCGTATGCGATGCAGCCCAAGGACCATATGTCCGCCTGGTGGTCATATGGCTGCTCGGCCAGCAGTTCGGGTGCCATGTAGAGGGGCGTGCCCTTTATGGAGGTGAGCACATGTGTGCCCATTGTCATGTTGCGTGCCAGGCCAAAGTCACAGAGCTTGGCGTGCATATTCTTGTCCAGGAGCACATTCTGTGGCTTCAGATCCCGGTGCAGTATGCGATTCGAGTGCAGATAATAGAGCGCCGACACCAGATGGCAAACGACGCGCTGGGCATGTTCCTCGGGCATGGCGCCATTGAAGGACAAGTAGCGATGCAAATCCATCAGTGCAAACTCCGTGACCACAACCAAATCGAACTTGGATTCGAAGGACTCGACCATTTCGATGACATGAGGATGCTTGAGGCGCGCCTGGATTTCGCATTCGCGGCGTAGATTCTTGAGCTCACGATTGGAGCGACCGCGCTACAATTAAACAGCTAATTAGTATTCACCTGTTGCCTTTTGGCTAGCCTTCGACGGAATGCTATGCGCGACAGACCCACCTTCGATATTACTTTGATGGCCACCACTTTGTCGTCGATGCGCCGCAGGGCCTTGTAGACGCAGCCAAACGAGCCCTGGCCCACCAAAGAGCTCACCAAATAACGCTCCATGGTCAGCGCAGAGCAGAAAAAAAGTGCACTTTTATTTAAAAATTAAAATGCGCCCTCAAATGCAGAAAACTAGAGTAGTCGCAGTGTGACTGCAATTTAAAAACAAAATACCTATCGCAAAATACCAAAACAAAATCATCGATGATTCGTGAAAGCGATAACTATAATGCCGATAATAGGAAAAATAAATTTTAAATTAACTGCCAAATAATACCAAATAAAATTGGAAGTGTGACAGGAAGTGTATTACAAAATTCAGTGAAAATTATTGCATTTGTAGTAATCAACATTAAGCATTTATAAACCATTTAAAATTCTCCATTCTTTATATTCGATATCAAAATACTAGCATTTCGGCACATCGATAGCACAGCTGGCCGCAGCCAGCTGATTTATCTTTATGACAACGATATCAGCTGTGGTAAATACTTTTTGTTTACGGGCAAAAAGCAGCAACCATAGCAGAGGGAACTCTGCTAATTTAATCAAATAGACGTCAATACGAATTATGTATAAATCGATCGAGCTAACCGAGTAGACGCAAGTGCAACGAGAGAAACATGAGAGAGCCCAATTTCTATGTAATTTTATCACACGCGCTAATTGGTAAGTAAATCAAAGCGAAAATCACCGGCCGAATCAGTGACGACGGCCCTTTTAGGCTCGGGTTTCTTTTTTCTGTATGTGCATCATGTGCGCATCATCTTTGAGACGCGCACCAACATACTGCATCTCAACCAACTAGAGCGCGAATCGCTACTGCGCCGCGAAGATGCCATCTATTATACGTTCTACAAGAGGCTCGTCGACAGCCCAAGCTTCTGGCATGGATACGACAAACTAAGGAACGTCACTGACATTGAGTACCCACACAGCGTGAATGTGCTGCAGCGCTTCTATGTCCTTCCCGAATTGATAACTGCGTAAGTAAATTCACCCACCACCCACTCAACCAAACACCCACCCACCCACTCACCCACGCAGCCCACGCAGCCCACACACTTTTTCATCCTGCGCATTTCGGTGCATCGCATTTCATGTTGAACTTTGGCATTCAATAATAAAGCTTGATGGACTTCAATTTTGATAACTGACTCATATAGAAATAAATAAATAAAATCTGCTGCGATGAGTCCATCTAAATTTGTCCACAGCAATCTGGTCCAGTCCAATCATGCTTTAGGCTAGCTCTCATCTGCGTCACATTTCCTTTGCAGTTTCTTCTTCCACGTTGTTCGCACCGGTTTCAATCCGAATCTGCAGCCCATGGAGTTCTACTTGGAGTTCGTGTGGCTAATGGGCGGCATCACCCTGCTGGTGCTCTACCTCTACGGGACGCTGCTCAGCGAGAACATCTTTGGCGGGATCTACGGCGTCGTCTCGTACCTAATGTTCCACGGCTTTGCCTCCAAGATCTATGAACGCCCCCTGGCCCGCGAGAACTTTGCCTTTCCCTTCATATTCCTGCAAATGTTTTACTTGTGCATCTGCATTGGTCGCTTGCTGCATCGCCAGAAGCACACCTCGCGAGTCTTCATGGTAAACGCTAATGATAGATATGTCCGTATACAGAGAAATGGTTCTATATGTGTAATGTCTTCGCTTAGGTCTGCGCCATGTCTCTGTTCACGGCCGCCGCGCTGCTCTCGTGGTCGTTCTCCAATTTCATATTCACGACCCAAGTATTTATTGTGATGTCCTCGTGGAATATTTGCCCGATACCCATGGCCTTGGCCAATGCGTTCGCCCTGGACTATTCGCTGTCGCACCTGTTGGGCATTACCCTGGCCTTTCTGATCTCGCACGGCAACACCCAGGTCATCTTCACCTGGCAACTGAGCCTGGCCCTCTGCATGTTCCTCATCACGATCTTCCGGCAAGGCCGCGACGACGCTCCGGCCAGCAATGAGCCGCAAGGTGACTACTTCTCGCTCAAGTTTCTGCTGCTGGCGCCGCTCTTCGCGAACAGCCTGCAGGGCAAGCTGGTGGACATGCTGAACAGGTCCGGGCTGTTCACCTGGCAGGAGAACTCGTACGTGCACTACTGCGACATGTGGTCCCACTGGATGATGCAGACGAAGGTGAGCTTCGTCACCAACTTGTCGGGCTGCAACCCGCTGTACGAGCGCGTCACCTGGCCCGAGCTCTGGCAGCTCATCAAGACGCTGATTGTGAAGCCCTACTGCATGTACGGCGTCGTCATGCTGGCCACCTTCTTCCGCAAATGGCGCAAGAGCAACGTGACCACGAAGCCCAATCAGGAGCAGCGCGAACGCGCACGCAACTATGTGCTGGAGGACTTCCTAGAGGAACATCACGTCTCCATGAGCGACATGTCCAACAAGGAGACGGAGCAGCAGCTCCAGCGCTGCTTCGCCATGCTCGAGGGCTGCGACTACGACTACGAGCGCTACAAGCGCGCCAAGGCCCGCATGCACCAGGACGAGCCGCCGCGCCGCGAAGAATTCATGCAGAACATCAAGCGGCTCAAGGCGCAGATCCATCGCAACAGCAACAAGCAGCGCAACCAGCGCAAAAAGACGGGCGACTCGACTGCCCCAGAGCCATCGACCAGTGACACCTCAGGCCAAGCGAATAATGAAGCCACAACCGAAGCTGAAGAGCCGTCAAGCAACTCAGCTGAAGCTGAACCTGACACCGAGGAACCATCGCCGTCCAATGCCAACGAGTCGGACAACGGCAGACGCCCTACGCTTCGCGACTCCGCTGAGCCCACAAAGAAATGCAAGAACGTGAACTTGCACTACATGTTCAGCTTCATCCAGATGCTGTTCTTCACGGTGGTCGGTCTCGCAGTGCGCAAGCTCTTCTTCTTGTGCTTCACGCAGGGCTGCGTCATAGCGCCCACCATCTGCTCGAAGATCTGGTACCAGCGACAGCGCAACGTCTTCTGGTCTGTCTCCCTGGCCGTCTTCCTGCTCAGCATGTTCGATCCGGGCATGATGGTAAGTAAACCCTACTTATCTATATTCATATATGTATATATATATATGTATCTGTATTGGGTGACTTGCAGAATATACGCGAGGAGTACTTTCCCACACGCTACACGCCGCCGGACGACCTGGAGGGCATGCTCGAGTGGATCAAATTGAATACGGAGCGCGACGCCGTCTTCGCCGGGCCCGTTGATATCATTGGCACCGTGCACTTGACAACCCGTCGCCCGATAGTCCATCACGCTCACCTCGAAATGCTTCAAATGGCGTAAGTCGAATATGCTTTGAGTGCCTTTGCCAATTCACGTTCTCTTGCGCTATCAACCACTTCACAGGGACCGCACGGAGCAAGCCTACTCGGCGTACAGTCGACAGCAGTCGGCCGGCATCTACAACCAGTATACGCAAATGAAAGTCCAGTACTTGATCATATCTTTAGAGCAGTGCACCAATGAGGCTAGGTAAGGCTGAGCACTTGCTGATTGTTATACTCTGATCTCACTCTCTGAGCACCCACAGGAGCGACTGCGACATCTTGGCCTTGTGGGATGAGAAGCAGCCGGCCTTTCGCAAGTATCCGCAATTTTGCCACGAGCTGCTGCACAAGAACGTGCCCAGTTTTCTGAAGGTGTACACCAACGAGTACTACGCCATCATCAAGATGTTCTCCCAGAGCGTCCAGATCAACTTAAAGCGCAACAAGATGCCCGAGAAGTCCATCTGAGCCTGAGGATGCGACATGAATGTTTGAAGACGATTAAATGTATTAGCGGTGGGCAAGTAGGCGCACAGAATAACCATTATTGAGATGTTGAAACCAAAAAGCCACAGCAGCTACAGCAAACATGTTCTATCAAAATATCTAAATGTTTAGAGAGTAAGGAAAACCAATGCTATTTTACCCAGAAAGAACGCTTTGCCTCGGGCAGACTTACACGAATTTCTGTTCAGTTCTCGACTCGATTGGATATTTGGATATGGAATGCATTCCCTCTTAACAATATAACAATACATAATGAATAGCCATTTCTCAATATATATATATATATGTATGTATATCTAAATGTGTATGTGTATGTGTGTGTGTATTTAAAGTTTAAGTTAAGTTCAGCGAAATACTTTTGCGGGTGCAGCTGCTCGATTGGACTTAGGCTGCACTCGCGCTTTTGTTTAAGTGCGTTTAAGTTAAAGCTAAGCTTTTTACCTATTAATGATTAATCAACAACGCTAATGCGAACAGGGCATCCCACGGAGCCCGGCCACATGGTTGTCCCCTCGCCCCCCGATTCCCACTTAAATATATATATATATATATATGTGTGTGTATGTATATGTATGCATTTTATGTCCCATATATGAAACGTAAACGTTGACCTCCCAGAGAATAATTACTTAAATAAAGTTGATCGAACAATTAAACGAGACTCTCTGTGTATATACTTGATTTTATTTTTCATTTATTTGTTCATATGTGTGTGTGTTTGTGTGTATGTATGTGTGTGTGTGTGTGGTATTGTAATCCATTTGTTGTCGTTTCGCTAAATATATAGTAGTAGTAGCAGTTCAATGGTCATTTACAGCAAGCACAAGAGCTTTGAAGTTATAATTTGGAATCGGAAACTCGTTGAGTGCGCGGCTATATGTATGTACATACACGATTACGTACTATATCCACAGATTTAGTTATGATTAAGGAGCAGCATACGTGTGTCGTTAGCATTTAACATCTTAAAGCGTAGTTCAAGGCTCAAGCGTGCTTCTCTATGTTCAACTGGAAGTATTTAAGATACCTCCACACTCCCACTACTCTCTAGCCCCACCCACCCACTCACTCTCTCTCTCTCTCTCTCTCTCTCTCTCTCTCTCTCTCTCTCTCTCGCTGTCTGTCTTTTAGAAAGGAACAGAAGATTCGACTGATAACTTTTGTAGCTTTAAGGCAAAGAGAGCAAAGTGGAACTGAAACTCAGTTAAGTCTAAAGCATAGCAATCAGGCCAAGTGTCTGTTAACAGTTAGCTACAGTCTTTCTTAATTTACATAATATACACGCCTATATACATATATATAGTCATATATACATACATATTTTAGTATATATTTTTATACAATGTTGTGCTTATTGGAAAACTCTCATTGAAAACGGAACGTGTCTCTTCTACAGGTAAAATCAATAACAATTTCATTGTTTGCTTTCGCTTGTATCTACTAAAGTTCTGGAAGCAGTTCAACTATATTTATTTTATATATATATTGTAGATATATATATATCTTTTCCTGTAAATTATGTAGCCTCCAATTCGAACGAAAGCGCAAGGCATTTTTTATATATTTTTTTCTTTTCTGTTTTAAATGTTTAAAAAACTTTTTCCTAACATACTCAAATCATATTTTTGTTTTCTTTATAACTTTCTCTCGTACACTTACTTATGTACATGTATATTTTAATAATTTTATTCTTTTTTTTCTTGGTGCGCGCTACAGTGCAAAATATTTGCTCAATTATAAAATTCTTTCACAGTTTTTGCGTTTTTTTCCTTTTTTTTTTTGATTATCTGATTTGAAAAAAAGTTAATATTTATATAGAAACTGCAAGCAGCTTTTTTACTTAATTCAATTTTTTTTTTTTTATATTTTTACAAAAAAAAGTATATTTATTTATATATGTATACGTATATATAATTTTGGGAAAATAAAAAAAAGTTTTTAAAAATATTTTCACAAAAAATATGTACAACAAAGTAATAAAAACAACAAATTTTATTTAAAAAAAAATTTTTTTTAAATAATATTTTTACAAAAAAAAAATATTTATATATTCACACAAAATATAAAAATATTAAAATAATAAAAAATTACCATATACATATAAATATAAATAAAATTTCTTTTGTTAAAATAGAAAAAAATTTATAAAAAAAATTTAAAGAGCTTAAATTATATATGGCATATTATACATAATATTTATACATATTTTTGTTATTTCTTTTATTCTGTTAATAAGTTAATTTAAAAAAAAAAAACATTAACATTAAAACTCATAAAAGTTTTTAAGTTTATTTTTTGTGTTTTTTCAATTTACTTGAAATAATTATGTTCAGCAAATATGCACGTTATGCCTGTAACTGTAATACGCTAGTTTAACGAAAATAGCTAAGAGTTTCTCTCAGTGTATGCATGTGGGTGTGTGTATCCCTGTGAGTGTTCGAGATTTGATTTTGCTATATACGAGTATTAATAAATCTTTATAATGTCCTTCAATTGAATTTATATCACAGCAATATTTTTTTGTCATTTCATTATGTAAATTACACAAGTGTATGTCTGTGTGTGTGAGTGTGTATTAGTGTGTGTGTGTTGACCTGTCCCAAAAATATGTATGAGCACGAAATGTTGAACATTTCGTCCGTTCGTTCGTTTTCTTGCAGCTTTTGTTAACATCTTTCACGTTTATCTACAAAGGGAGATTTCTGGTATTTTGATAGGGTGTTCAGTTCGTGTTAGACTAATGTACAGTAGTTCAACCATTAACAGTAATTAACGTAGCATGTTCGAAGCGTATGAAACCGAAAATCAAAGCACAACTGATAAGCTCTGCGTACATCAAACTGATGTATGTATGTAAATGTGTGTGTGTGTGTGTGTATTGGGTTAAACCGCAGCACAATCAACAACCTAGATAGATCTGTACGGGCGTAGCCAGTAAATTGCACTTTGTACTTTCAAATACGTTTGATGGTGGGACCTGTAAAGAATACCGAAACTTTGCGCTTGAACTTCTCCATGGTCGGCTCCTGATCCTCCTCGTCGTCATCGTCGTCGTCGTCGTCATCGTTGTAGGGCTGTCCATTGTGGCCGAAGACGACGGTGCGCGTAAACGGCGGCACGCTCTTGGGTCCGTCGGATTCACTGAAACCGGGATTAAGTATTATATTCGGTATAAGCTCAATGCTGTCCCAACCATCTTTGAGTTCTACAAGGCCGCATAGCATGACATAGAGAAAAAGGAGGCAATGCAGTATGAAAGAGAAAGAGAGAGTTAAAGAGAGAGAGAGAGAGAGAGAGAGAGAGAGAGAGAGAGAGGGAGGGATAGAGAGAGAGTGAGAGAGAGAGGGAGGGAGTGTGTGTAGTGGGAAATGAAATAGATAGAGTGAGAGATAAAGAGAGAGAGATGGAACGAGATAAACAGAGAAAGAGTAGAACGAAAAAATAGCATTAAACATCATTTGACATAAATTATATTACCTTTAGCTATTTGCTTTTGTTTTCTTTTTTTTAGTTTTTTTTTTTTTTTGTTCAATAATTGTGTTAATGTGCTTTATATATAGTACATTATAGATATATATAGGTGTGTGTGTGTGGCTTGTAAACTGGCAAAAGCGAGGCCAATGCGGCGTATACGTAATATTTGTATATAATTTAATTTGAGAAATATTTTCAAATTATGGCAGACATCTGTGTATGTGTGTGTGTGTGTATGTGTATGTGTGTGTGTGTGTGTGCGTGTGTGTATGTGTGTATGTGTGTGTATGTGTGTGTGTATGCTGTTAAGCGCGCTCATAAATTGCCAAAAGCGAAGCCAATGCGGCGTATACGTAATATTTGTATTTAATAGACCTTTTGAACATATTTTCAAATCAAGCCAAAGATGCTGGGGGAGTGCGTGAATATGAGTGTGTGTGTGTGTGTGTTTCTTTGTGTGAGTTTCTGTTTGATAGGCGCGCTTTAAAGCTGGCAAAGCGATTACCACGGCGTATACGTAATATTTGTATATCAAAGAATTTCGATAATATTTTCAAATCAAGGCAAGTGTCTATATATATATGTAGTGTATGTGTATATATGTATGTGTAGTCGGCATGTATACGTATCTACATATGCATATACTATGTCGCGCTTCATAAATAGCCAAAAAGCGGCCAGCACTGCGTATACGTAATATGCGTTTAGTGCCTGCATTTGGTATGCTGCATATGCAGCTCAAGCCAAGTGTTGGAGTGTGTGTTGATGTGTACATAGATATATGACAGAGACACATGTCGCTAACAATAAGCACATTAACTGAAATAAAACAAACAAATAACAATACAAGACTCTAGAGAATGTTCCGATAAATGTATTTTACTTTCTTTATATAAGGATTCAAACATTTAATTGGCGTGCCACAACACAAAGCACATCAAATCGAATATTAATTGCTACTTATGTATATATGTGTATATATATGTATGTGTGTGTGTGTGTGTATAGTTTACAACATCAATATATAGTTTAACTAACATTTGCTTAATTTGTTTACACATTTAAATTGATTTGTAAGGTGAAAATGGAAAATCGAAATGGAAATTGAAACTGAAATGGAAATTCAATAACAGGGTGAGAGTAAGGCAGAGTAAGGCAGGAAAGCATAAATCATATATCATCGAACGTATCACACGCTGCCAAGTTGCCCATATTACATATCATATCATCATATCGATCCATATCATATCATATCATATCATATCGTATCATATCGATCCGTATCATATCATAGGTACTTTGTTTCACTTTTCATTTCACTTCACCACTTTGGTTTTTTGCTTTGAGTTTTCATTAATATTTGTTAGATTTGCATTTGGTTTCCTACTTTTCCAGTGCATTATGCTAGAGCTCTACTTAGTTCTTAGGTGCGAGTTGAGATTGTGCTCGTTGTCTATCACAGATGTGGCTACAAAACGTTGGTCGCTAATATCTTGAGGTCTTGCGTAGAGACGGCATTAAGTTATCAATATTTTTGTGAAATATTCATTTTGATTGAGATTTATATATTTAGTATGCGCTAATTGCTGCTAGGAATTTCTTTATATTTATACTCGCTCACGAGGCGAAAAGAGTATATTGGCTTTGGTCAATTTTCATCGTTCTGAAAGGCCTTGCTGTCTATTCACCTGTCTGCCAGTCGCCAGTCCGTCCGGTCTGCTTAGTATCTATTTATCCGTCTTGCTGTCCTGCCATCCTTCCGTCCGTTTTTGTAACTATCCGTTCGGCTATCTTGTTGTCCGTCCTCCTGCCTTACTGTCCGCCCGTTCTTCATACTTTCTATTTTGTTGCCTGTCCATCGGACGTACTGGCCATATACTTGGCCGTAAGTCTGTCCGTCCGTCTATCTATACGTAGTATTATACCACTATTCAAGCTACAAATTTAGATAATATACTCCTTGATGTTATAATCTTTGCCCGATAAGCTCACTATGGTCGTGGTTTATCGGATAATACTATATGCGGTGTAGAAAAAATGCTATTATATGTAGTATATAGTATAGTAGAGATGTAAAATCGGAAAAAATATATTTCTTCCCCAAAATTTGGCAGTTGAGTCGCTACAGACTGAAGCTTGGAGGTTTACCCAAAAAAGAACTGAACTGTGAACGAGTATTGCGCAGTCGGTGGCGCCCGACTGCAATTAAATTGAATTATAATTGAATTGATCTTATCAAAATCTCATTGGAAACTTAATTGAATTTTGATACTTTTTGGTTTTTGCAGCTACTAAATATAATTAATTACTTAATATTTAGGTAGTGTATGCATAGAGCTAGGCTGCAGTTGCTATATAAATATAAATATATATATGTTATATATATACATATATTGTATATGAATGGTAAGCAAAAAATAATAATCGTGGACCCTCTGACTCTATGTCCGCTTTGAGTTTTATGTACATATATATGTATACTATATTTTGGCTTTGCAGCTAATGATAGTTATTAAGAGTAGCTACTACAACTAGTGTAAGTATATATGAATATATACATATAAGCATATATATTTATACATATTTAATAAGCATAAATCAAAACACCAAAAACAATGCGAAATCGAACACCAACAACAACAACAACAACAACGACAACGACAACAAATACAAATATATATGCAAAGCTTATGTATAGATGAGACCAAAGCATATGTAGGGAAACAAAGAACAGATAAAGCGAAACACAGAGGAAAAAGAAGCGCGCTAATGGAGTCCATGCACCAGGTTTGTATATGGAATTTGGTATATATTTCATATATATTTTCTATATATTTTCTATATATATATATATCCTATGTATTTTCTCTATATATTTTTTCTGAAGTGCATGAAGTCCATTAAGAAGCAAACGATTCAGGTTAATTTACAATACTGCCAATGACAATGACAATGACAATGACAATGACAATGACAATGACAATGACAATGACAATGACAATGACAATGACAATGACAATGACAATGACAATGACAATGACAATGACAATGACAATGACAATAACAATGACAATGACAATGACAATGACAATGACAATGACAATGACAATGACAATGACAATGACAATGACAATGACAATGAAAACAATGACAATGACAATGACAATGACAATGACAATGACAATGACAATGACAATGACAATGACAATGACAATGACAATGACAATGACAAGACAATGACAATGACAATGACAATGACAATGACAATGACAATGACAATGACAATGACAATGACAATGACAATGACAATGACAATGACAATGACAATGACAACAATGACAATGACAATGACAATGACAATGACAATGACAATGACAATGACAATGACAATGACAATGACAATGACAATGACAATGACAATGACAATGACAATGACAATGACAATGCAACAATGACAATGACAATGACAATGACAATGACAATGCAGACAATGACAACATGACAGACAATGACAATGACAATGCAACAATGACAATGACAATGACAATGACAATGACAATGACAATGACAATGAACAATGACAATGACAATGACAATGACAATGACAATGACAATGACAAGCAACAATGACAATGACAATGACAATGACAATGACAATGACAATGACAATGACAATGACAATGACAATGACAATGACAATGACAATGACAATGACAATGACAATGACAATGACAATGACAATGACAATGACAATGACAATGACAATGACAATGACAATGACAATGACAATGACAATGACAATGACAATGACAATGACAATGACAATGACAATGACAATGACAATGACAATGACAATGACAATGACAATGACAATGCAGACAATGACAATGACAATGACAATGACAATGACAATGACAATGACAATGACAATGACAATGACAATGACAATGACAATGACAATGACAATGACAATGACAATGACAATGACAATGACAATGACAATGACAATGACAATGACAATGACAATGACAATGACAATGACAATGAGACAAAGACAATGACAATGACAATGACAATGACAGACTGAGACATGCAATGAATTGCAATGGTCGTAATACAGCATGACAATGACAATGACAATTGCAAGATCTAATGATGAATGTACGAGCAACGAATCAACATTATCATCATATCTGTTGATTAGCATTTATATATTATATAATAAAATAATTTTAATATATATATATATATATATATATATATATATATATATCTTGTTTAGTTTCAGTTATTTGTTATTGTTGTTGGCGAATTGGCTGTACCCATTTGCGTCGCTTGATAGCACTCCTTAGAGAGCACAATACAGAGTCCGATGGCTAATATCACAAGTGTTCCGAGCACTATGCTGACGGCGACTATCCAAATGCGCGGATCGAAATTATCTAAGTCGGGTTTAATAAGGCGTATGAGATCTGCACGGTCCTCGAGCATAGATAAGAAAAAAAAGAGAGAGATGACAGACGACGAAAATTACCAGATACAAATTACTTAAAGCAAAATCATCGCTATATATGTATATATAGTAAGAATATATCTGTGTGTGGGTGTCTGTGTGTGTGTGGTTAACTCTCAGAAATCATAGATAAGAGAATAGATAGTATAGTCACTACTAGGGTAACGGGGCGCAGGATAGAGATGGATCCTGCGCCGCGTACAGTTGACACCAAATAACAGCAATTTCTACAGTTAGATAGATAGGCACGACAGCAAGATAACTATCGAATCGAACTATCGAATCTAGCTAGAACTAAGATCTCGTTTCAAAGTCAACTTTTTTGTTATTCAGTAGTTGTCTTTGGTGTTTGGCTGTGGGAGAGAGAGGCTGAGAGATGCCCAATTGGCCGCTTACCCTCCTCCTTGGTCTCGGGCAACGTCGTCACATTGGTGGTGACCACCGTGCCGCTGCCCAGCTCATTGTTGGCCCATATCCGAAACTCGTAGCTGGTGTTGGGCGCCAGCCGATAGACCTCCATTTGGCGCTGCGACTCGGAAGTGATTATGTAGCGGAAATGATTCTTGTGAAATGGGCGGCCGTACGGGCGCATGGGCACCTGCAGCACCCGTCTACTCACCACATTGGGCGCTATGTTGATGGGATCCATGCGGCTCCAGGCGTGCTCGAAGCTGGCATTGTACGGCGGCTGCCTGTACGAGATGTTGCGATACTCCGCAGTAAAGCTGCGCACGGGATACCCGCCCGACTGGGTCTTGTTGAAGCGCCAGATGAGAAAGCCCAGTATAGTCGAGGCCTTGAAGTACAGCTGGGTCACCGGGCCGGGTGTGGTGCGCACCGTTAGCTTGCTGCGTTGATGGGCCAGATATGCCTCCTGCTGCTCCTGCTCCTCCTCCTCCTCTAGCTCGGGCTCGACGGGCTTTATCTCCTGCTCCTGCTCCTGCTCAGGCGCTGAGGTAGTTGCTGCTGCTGTCTCTGGCATGCTGGCCGCCCTTGGTCTCGCTGTTGTTGTTGTTGTCGTAAGGGGCAGCCTGGCAAAGCAGACGTAGATGCCACTGTCCGAGGTGCTCACATTCCGCAACACCAATATACGACCAGTCTATGGGATGAGGAGAAGATATACAGAGATATATTCAGTTCAGGCATCCTCACTCACCTGTATAATGGTGCTATTGCTGCCGTGCTCCTTGACCCACATGATGTTGCCCTGCGCTATGCAGGGTATGCTGACATTGCCGCCCTTGTCTGTCGCATATTCGTTGTACTTGATGGTGATACTGAGCACCGTTAGCACTGCAGACAGAGAGAGAGAGTGAGACTGAGAATATATATATATATACAGTCCTATTCCTATTCCTATTCCTATTCAAGCAACAACGCTTGGTCATGGCCAACTCGCATTCCCATTTCGATTGATTGGCCCGATATGGTTGCCCTGAAGCTAATTAATTATTATAATTATCCGTATTGCTCGTCCGTCTTTCAAGGTGGGTCACCTTAGTACACAGAGCCCAGTCGAGTGGATCATGGGCAGTCGCACGGAGCTGTTTCTTTCTGGCTACTTTCGGGCGCTGGCGCTCAGCTGCAGCGCGCCGAGGCCGCGGCTGCAGCGGCTGCTGAGCAGCTACCTGGCCCTGGTGCTGGGCGACATGGTGCGGCAGGTGTGGCGGTACTTCGAGAACAACTGGGAGATGAACACGATGCACAAGCAGCACCACCAGCACTTCGGCACCTACATCAAGATCATAGACGCCATGAGCCTGGCCTATCTGCTCGCCCACATGCTGATGGTGCTGCAGGCGCTGCTGCTGCGCAACCGCGAGCGCCGGCTGCTGGCCCAGCTGCCCACAGCCGGCATGCCCATCTCCAAGACGTCCTTCAACATGCGGCTGCACGTGGTGCTCGAGTGTCTCATCGTCAGCTGCGCCCTGACCAAGATCGCGCTCAAGGGGCTTCACGGAGAGCCGATGCTGGCCAATTTAAGGGAGCTTTATACGACGCAAGCGGTGCGAGCGCGCTACCTGCAGATGTCGCTGATGGTGGTGCGCGTCGACCTCAAGCTGCTGGCGCTGCAGCAGCAATTCCGACAGCACGGCCAGCGGTGCAGCCTCGAGCTGCGCGCCAACTACGCGCACATCGTGCGGCTGACGCGGCAGATCTCCCGCATCTACGGGCTGTCGGTGCTGCTGATGAACGTGCTCTGCATGGGCGACTTCATAGTCGTCTGCTACGCCTACATCATACTCTGGCGCCTCACGACCATCAACATCAGCTGGCTGCTGCTCTGGCAGACGGGCTACGTGGTGCTGCCCACCATCGTCAAGATCTGGACCCTGTGCGCCGTCTGCGACAGCTGCGCCAAGCGCGTAAGTTCCCGTCCCACATAAGCCAATGGCTGAGCTTTGACTTTCGTTTCCCTTTCGCAGTCGCAGCAGCTGCTGGCGCTGATCAATGGCACTTGGCACCAGGCGGAAGCAAACGGAAACGGAAACGCAAATCGAAATGGAATTAGAGCTGGCGTCGCCATCGCGCGCAAGCAAACGGAAGACTTTTCGCTGCAGATCATGCAGAACTCGCTGCAGTTCGAAGTCTGCGGCATCTACGAGCTCAATCTGAAGACTCTGGCGGGGGTGAGCTGAGCTCAAGTCGCAGCTGATGTGGCTGGCTATAGCTTAGTTCATTCAACTTTGCTTTTCCTTCCCAGATGTTTGTCTTCATCATTGATTCGCTGGTCATATTTCTGCAATTCATTGGACTCACGCAGCTGCAGCGCAGCTGAGCAGTTCCTAAAGTTTAAAGTTCTCTGCCACCTTTAAGTCAAGTCGAAGTTGACTCGAGCCGAAAATATCATTTGATATGCAGAAAAGCCTTAAAGCTGATGTCTTTATGCACACGGGAGTTAGCCCAAAAGGTGAGCAAACAACTTTAAAATGAAAATGAAACTGAAAAACAAAATGGAAATGAAAATGAAAATGAAAACGCAAATGCAAATGGAAGCTACAAAGTCAATATATCATTTCTCCTCTGGGAGCTGCGTACGAAAAAATTACATTTTCAGCACTTTTTTTCATGGCTGAAGCTGGTCGAAGGGTGGCTCGAATGGAAGATGCCCTGAAGAGCTGAGTTTTCCTTGTACAACACGCGCTCTGCACACTGCGCTGCAGCTGAGCTTGAGCTGCGCCTATGGGCTCTACTCTGGCTGGAATAACTCTGCTTCCAGGTCAACTTCCTTTATCAATTTTCAGTGCCATTGGGCAATGGCATGCATATGTTGCCATATGTGCCTAACCACAAGTCTCTAGTATATGAAAAGTGTTTATCGATTATTATCGATAACAGGAAAATGAGTTGATTTATTGAAAAATACGATAAAATCTGCCTGCGTAAGGCACACAAATATATCTGCATTCAGCTGTCTAGTTCATATGTAGGTGGGCAGAGGACCTCGACTATATCGACTCACCTCGCCCCCCCCCCCTCTCTCTCTCTCCCTATCAGCCACGCCTCCTGCCGGCCATAACAAACATTTGCACTAACAACATCATACACAGAACTCCCATTTTTCGATTCAGGGCATGCAAATGAACATTGTTTTGCCCGCGCCTCAGCGAGCAATCGCTGCTCCCAGCTGAAATGCATGTCGCATAGCTATGCAGGCTATTCGAAAGGAAAATACATCAATTTTGCATGACAACTGTCAGTTCAGAAATTGATAAAGCGCCGCCTGTATATATGACATATTCATGGAAGAAAAAAGAACAGAGGGAGCGAACGGGCTGCCGTTTGGGGACTTTGCAGCCCTTTTATGCGCTTAATGGCCCGATGTAAGCCGATTATGGTGCGAGCCATGCTTAAAATGGTAATCCAGCTGAAAATGCACCGACGAGCGAAGATTGAAGCTTGCAACGGGCACTAATGACCGCATGATACACGCTCAGATTATCGATGCTTGTTGTCGTTGCAATGTAAAATAAATTAATAAAATCGAAATATTATCTTTTATAGCCTGAATCCATTGACAATGAAAATGTGTGTAACAGGCAGAAGGAGGCGTGGCAGACCCCATAAAGTATATATATATTGTTGATCAGGTAGAGAAGCCGAGTCGATTTAGCCCTGTCCGTCCGTCTGAACATAAGCAGAGCAACAGCAGATGGAGTTGGAGGCAAAGTACTTCAATAGATCTTAAGATATTCTCCATAGATCTTTAAGATATTCTCATAAAACGAGGATCATTTGCAGCTCTATAAATATATGCACCTTCAGCTATCTAGCTTTCAATTGAGAGCAGCTGGACAAGGAATCTCTCTTGAGTCTGCACGCCCTAAAAGCAGTTTGATTGACCCTTTAACACTCTTCAAAGTATCATCTCATCCAAACCCAAGCTTCTCTCTTAATGCACGCTTAAGCTACAGTAATTATATGCATTTCAGCATGGGCAAGAAAATGACTTGGCTTGAATACGCTCGAGTTGAGCTGGCTTCAGTTGTGAGTTAAGTTCTTGCGCATCATTTCGAGTACATTTGAGTCACGTTCCCACTTTTGTGTCCCTGGGCATTGAAAGCAATTGACAAATGTGTGTGTGTGTGTGTGTGTGGGTGTAGTTTTATCATGCCAGCGCAGAGGTAAAAGGACCAAAACAAGCAGACAAAGAGGCGACGTCAGAAAAGAAACCCATCGACAGAGCCAGAGCCAGAGGCATCGGCATGCGCCATTTAACTAAGCAGCGAGCGTGTTCAGTGCTTCAGCATTTGATGTTATATCAACAAAATGGCAAACTACACTTGAAGCAAAACCCAAGTGTTTCTTCCATTGCAAACATAATTTTGTCTCTTTGTGCAAAATTTATCTCACATTTCTGCTGCTGGCTGGCATGATTGAAATGTGTGTCCGTTCCGACTCAGTCAGGCTGTCAGAGAGTCTGTCAGGCTGTCTGTCATGCAGTCAGCTCTGCATGCGCACATCATGTTGATGAGGCGCCAGCAAATGCGACCTGCTCCCCCGGAACAGTAATAACAACTTCTGAAATGTTTGATATGCTCTCGCCCCAAATGGGCCAAAGGGGAGACCAAAGCATACCAAAAACTCATATGCACGCAGCCAGCCACACAGCGGGCGGGCTCGGAGCTTAACGCCAGATAAGGGCAAGTTCTGTGTGTGTATGCCACACTGCAGTTGCTAAAAACAAAAGGCAGAATAACACGCACACACACACACACACACACACAGTGAGTCATGCACACGCACGCCCACGCGTCCATTATGTAAGGCATTGTGCTGCAGCGCCTGGGCGTATGCAATGGAAATTTATAGAATTTTTTCAAATCAAATATTCAAGCTATTTGCTTCAGCTTACAGGTGTGGATGCTCTCTCTCTCTCTCTCTCTCTCTCTCTCTCTCTCTCTCTCTCTCTCTCTCTCTCTCTCTGTCCAGCTGAGTCCATCGACTCAGCTTCATAAATGCCAAACACTCGAGGAATTTGCATGCGTTGCGGGCGCCGCTAATTAAGCTCGACTTAAAGCTGAAAATTTGCATGGAAATTGAAGAAAAATTCTTTAGGCTGCGTTCAGTTGGAGTATGAGGCGAAGTGTAAAGAAAATGTTGCCATTCAGCATTCGCTGATTTAAGCAGAGGCTAAAAGTTCAGTGAAGTGTAATGGGCAGAGGATACCCTGTAATTTCGTATTTTAGGCAGAAAGTACTTGAATATGAGAGGTCTTCAAAGTCCAGACTGGAACTACTTCAGTCTATATACTCAACAGCACACTATACTACAAATTATCTATCTTTCTGGCAATCTACAACAGCCAGGGTATATGGCTGCTCTGCTGCTAGCTCTCTGCGCTGCGCGCTGCCCATAAAGTTGAAGCACAAACGAAATAGTTTTTATATGCCCGCTCACAGTGTTCAAAAGAAAGTATATTGGTTACTCTATGCATATATCTACTTCAAGATTTCAAAGCCTCTTCATTCATATAAAAAAAGGAATACCCCTAGTTCACTCACTCATCCATCAAAAGGACTACCCCTACTACCCCTACCCCGTAAACCAACCCTAACCCGCATCAGGCAGTCGGTTACGCCCATTTTGCAATATTTGCACTTATTACATTTTGCTCTCCATACTTTTTGCTTTTGTTTGCGTTTTTCATTTCGGCTCTTTTGGGCTTCAGTGGAAATGTCGGCACGGCCACGTTCCGGTCGATTCAATGCAGTTTTCCCTTTCCCATTCCCTTTCCTTTTCAACGGCTTTTGAGCTCGGAGTCCAGTTGCAGTTGGTGGCCACAATGTTGTTAACCAATTCACAAACATTTTCGTAGTTTGGCTTCGACTCGTTTTCAATTGCATTGCAGCTCGCTTTGGTTGTATTTGCGAACGCTTTGGCTAAGGTAAGACTAGGAGATACCCTGTATAAGCTGCTGAAGGCTTGGAAAAGGTCATGAAATGCAAAGGGGAAGAGCGAGTGAGGGATATCGATCGAGAGGATAGAGAGAGAGGACTAGACAGGGGAAGAAAAGAAAGAAAAAGAAAAGAGACAGAGTGAAGAGTGAGAGAGATAGATAAAGATATAAAAACAGAGAGATTTAAAGAGTGAGAACGGGAGAGAGTGAAAGTGAGAAGAGAGAAAGAGAGCGAAAGTAGTACTGAGAAATGAGAGTGAGAAAGGAGATAGGGAGATAGAGAGAGAAACAGAAAGAGAGAAGGAAAAAGAGAGAGAGAGAGAGAGAGAGAGAGAGAGAGAGAGAGAGAGAGAGAGAGAGGGAGGTAGAGAGAAAGATAGAGAGAGATAAAGACAGAGAGAGATGAAATCAGAGAGAGAGAGAGACAAAGACAGAGAGAGAAGGAGGTAGAAAGACAGACACACAAAGAGAGAGGCAGAAAAGGACAGAGACAGAAAGCGAGAGAGAGAGAAAGATAGAAATATGGACATTATTGACAGATAGATAAATAAATAGAGAGAGGTAAATAGATAGAGAGGGGAATAAACAAAGAGAGAGAGAGAGAGAGAGAGAGAGAAATTGAAAGGGGACAAAAAAAAAGCGGCAGATAGAGGGACTTCGACTTAGAAAGGCTATAGAGTTGGCAACCGAGAGAGACGAAGAGAGCAAGAGAAAAAGCAGTTGTCCCAGGCGATAGAGCTCTCAGTTGCCCATATAAAATGCTAAGCCTCCAATAGATTTCCTATTCAGTAGAAGTTAACTTATCTACTCCCATCTGGCAATTCATTCTCATTGAGTCATAAGTCTCTGTATTATAAGCAAATATCTCAAATCTTTAGATCTACAAATCCAAATACAGATCTTGAGCAAGCAGAGACACAACCTAAGTCCCAGCCATATGCCCTCATAGTTCACACTCTCTCTCTCTCTCTCTCTCTCTCTCTCTCTCTCTCTCTCTCTGTCTCTCTGCAAGGTAAGCAAATGCACAGAGCTCAAATTTCCAACAGCAGCCATGAAATGCAATAAATAAATATTGTTATTACCATTACCATTACTATTATTATTACTATTACTATTATTATTATTATTATTATTATTATTATTATTGTCGTTGTTGTTGTTGTAATAGAGAAAGAGCTTTTAATCTTGTGCAAAATGCGCTCAGCAAACAGCGAACGAAGGGAAAGTGCCCCAGTTGTTGGGGCAGCATTTGAAAGGATGTTGCGAATTGTTTTCTAGCTGCCAGCTGGGGGCCATTTGTAAGTGTAACCGACTGGACTTAAGAAATCAACCGAGTGGGGAGGTCAATGAGGCAATTTGGCAGATGGCCGATGGCAGAGATTTGTTGGCACACAATGAAGCCCACTCAGATGGAGCACACAACACAAGCAATAAGAGTGAAAGTGCCCCCTCTCCCCCTCCCCCTCTCTCTCTCTCTCTCTCTCTCTCGCTCTAGTGCAAGTCAACAAAGTAGCAACATGCCAGAATTAATTAAAATTCATAATTAGTTGCAGTTGCAGGTCGCTGGCGGCAGCATGAATACGACACAAAATGCCAAAAATGCGAGAGCTGCGCTGGCAGCTCCTGTCCGCAGTTGGCAAGAGAGGTAGAGAGAGAGAGAGAGAGAGAAAAAGAGCGAGTGGAAGCAACCGTGAACAAATGTCAATTGTAATTAAACGCTTAATTCTGCTGTCGCCGCAAAGCTAACTAGCCAAATGATTCGGGGCGTCGCACATGGGGCGTATGCGTAATTTGCTAGTTACAGCACAGGGCTCCACCCGCACTGCACATAATAGGCAACGCGTGTACTTTTTTTGATTAAAAATGTGCGTAAATACTCGCCAGATAGAACAACTATATATAAAACTAATTATTATGCAAATAAATGTGGGTCCACGAGGCGTATACGTAATATTGTCGCAACTGCTTGTATCTGGGGTAAACAAGGCATAAACAGTGCTAGTTATCGCTCATAAGTATTTTTTGTTTGTTTTAAATTAAGTATATCCTGTATAGGATATGTCATTCTTTGGCTATATGATTCAGGGTGTCTGGGACATGGGGCGTATGCGTAATATTGTGCTACAGTTGAAGCTCTAACTTGAAGTGAGGTAAGCGCGGTATATCGTTTGCCGATGCTGAGAATTTGTGTGGCTAAAAGGATGTATGCCCTATAATTCAGGCATTTATTCAGGCACATATAACTTGGTATCATGAGAGATGGTTATAGCTCTAAAATGAAGTCTCTTGCTTAACAGCATGTATACCCTGTAATGCATGCCTTTACTAAGGTATATGTATATCTCATTATACGAATCTAATCATCTCATCCATGCGGCGTATGAGTAGCCTTATAGCACCTGCTTCAATTGAGGTAAGCTTGGCGTAAGAAGAAGTGTTTCCCAAAGCAAACTTGGACACATATATGTATGAACACCCTGTAATACAAACAATCTTATATAAAGTATATAAAAAGTTATATGATTCTGAGTAGCTCAGACAGGATACCCTTACCCATCATACTCTACCTTCAGCATTCAATGGAACTATGACGCCTGGCAAAAATATATTGTATACCCTGTAAGTGCAGCACCATCAGCAGCTCATACTAATTACAGATACATCTCCGTTTCATTATTAATACTCCTGAAGCTAAGAACTACAAACACATCAGCGACAGCAGCTGGCGAAGACTCAGCCTTGCGTCCACTCAATGCCATCGAAAGGAAAATCAATGCAAAATCAAATTCACACACATGCCCGCTGTGTGTGTGGGTGTCTTTGGCATGTGTTTATGTATAGAACAATGAATGCCCGTTATTTGACACCTAACCTTTAGCGCTTGGCATTGAGTTTGGACTTCGGCTGTTCGCACGGAAATAACCCAAGCGTGATGTTGCCGTTGCCTTTGCTGTTGCCATTGTCGTGGAAGCTTTAAGCCCTAATTGCACTTTGCAACTAAAAATAGCCCCCTGTACGTAGAAAACATCAGCAAACACGACAGGCTGAACCTACGACTAGCCACCAAAACCCATTGGCAGCTAACTAACCAGCAGTGACAGGCTTGCAGCCACTTGCACAGCCACCGCAACCACTCGCAACCACAGGCGTAGCCGCCAAACAATTAGTCAGCCACACAATGGGTCTTGGCTGCACCTCAATGCACGATCCAGGCGCCAGGTCGTGCTGTTTGTCAACTTATTGTTTTATATTTTGACTGCTGGCAGCAGCCATTGAAACGGCGATGTCCTTGCCATGCATAATGCATGGCCAGAGCGCATGCATCGCCGGAGCATAAGAAACGACGTCTGTCACGAGCAACACGTGAGACGCGCAGCAGTCGAGCCAGCAGCGCCGAATCACAAATTCCAATTGAAATGAAGCCTGCTTAAATATGCAAACAGCTTAAGGCGCACCCAGCACCCTGCGAAGCGACGGCGGGCAGACTCTCAGCGACAACTTGATGCCGAAACTTATGCTATGCGAGGGAGGAGCAGTAAGCAGATGAGTGTAACGAAGGTGGAGGGAAGGTGGAGAAGTATGTAGTAAAAGTTGTGAGAGAAGTAGTAGAAGGAGAAGAAGTAGCAGAATTAGTACTAGAAGTAGGAGTAGAATAGGAGTAAAGTAGTAATAGAGTAGTAGAAGATTAGTAGTAGAGTAGTAAAAGATTAGTAGTAGAGTAGTAGTAGAGTAGTAGTAGAGTTGTAGTAGAGTAGTAGTAGAGTAGTAGTAGAGTAGTAGTAAAAGTAGTAGTAGAGTAGTAGTAGAGTTGTAGTAGAGTAGTAGTAGAGGTGTAGTAAAAGTAGTAGTAGAGTAGTAAAAGATTAGTAGTAGAGTAGTAGTTAAGTAGTAAAAGATTAGTAGTAGAGTAGTAGTAGAGTAGTAGTAGAGTAGTAGTAGAGTAGTAGTAAAAGTAGTAGTAGAGTAGTAGAAGATTAGTAGTAGAGTAGTAGTAGAAATAGTAGTAAAAGTAGGAGTAGAGTAGTAGTAGAGTAGAAGTAGAGTAGTATTAGAGTAGTAGAAGTAGAACTCTCAGAAATCGTAGTAGAAGAAGTAAGAGTAGGAATAGAACTATCCGATATGGTAGTAGGTGGAGTAGAACTATCATTAGTACCAGTATAAGTATTATAAATAGCAGTAAAAGTCGTAGTAGTAGAAGTGGTATAAGAAGGTGTAGTAAAACGAATAGTATCAGTATAAGAAGAAGCTCTTATACTTTAGTACATTCAGAATTCAATTACTACAGGAATTCCCCTATTATGAATATATGTAGATAGAATGCCTCTAAGCCAGATTCTCATTTCAGATTAGAGCACACAGCCCATGTGGAAGCTCTGAAAGAGTATGTAGACTGCATATGGCTTGCTCAGCCAGGTTGGCTGAGGCAAGCTCTAGAGCTGCCGCCTGGAGTTGCTTGTCTCAGCTGTTTGAGCAGTGCCCCCCAGAGGCACGATAAGGCGGACGAGAAGAGCAAACCCAATATCATTAAAAATTTGGTGTTTTCCTTTCAGGCTGGGTCCTGGCTGTTATCTTGTTATCATTGCTGCAGCTGGAGCTGGCACCTGGCGGGCAGGTCGTGAGCGCACACTAATTAAGCGTGGACGGCGGCAGCATCTGCCCAAAAGTTCCAGGACAAATATGAGCACTGAAAGGCGCTGGCGAAATTGAATTGTTGGCGCTGAGCGTGTGCGAGCGATGCCATTTCTCATTAATGCATTCACTTGGCTGCCCGAAAAGAACTTTTTAATTAAAAGTAAACGCTGCGGCCATTAGATGACCGCGAACGGCACACAAGGCAGGAGCAAGCGAAAATAAAGAAATGAAAGTTCGTGCCAGCTGCGGCCAATGATTTGTCGTGAGTCGTGAATCGTGAGTCCATGCAACGCCCACGCTTTAAAGCAAGGAGCAAAGCAGCAAGGACTCAAGGATTTATACGCAATTTGCATGCAAATCGAGTTGGCCGGGTTAAGCGTGGGGTCGACTGAGTAGGGGCGAGGGTGGGACCCGTGTACGTTGCATAGTTTATTTAGCTGGACTTAGAGTTAGTCGACCGAGATTTATTGCGCAACAACAGCACAATAAGGCCATTAAATTGCCGTTAAACGACAAGTTAAATAGCAAACAGAAAGCAACTGTGAAAGTAATACGGATATACTCGCAACTCTCGGAGCGACCCCACCGACGACTTGTGCGAAAACAAGCGACGCAACTTAAGGAGCGACAAAACTAAAAAATCAATATATATATTTTATAACTTTCGGTTACTTCTTGGACTGCACTGAGCAGCAGAGGCGGGGGCATGCTCGACTGCCGTATGCCCGGCCGTTGAGATAAAACTGCAATAAATCAAAAGTGCAAACAGAATGCGGAGACAGATGGTTGGCCCAAATAGTAAATAGGGGTAAATAGATGAGGGGATCGACTAGAAGATACCCTAACCGAACTGTAAGTATGACTATGGGTAGTCAGCAAATGTGCTGCTCGACTGGAAGATACCCTAACAGAGCCGCAACTATGACTAAGGGCAAATAATTGAGGGGGTCGACTAGAAGATGCCCTAACCGAAAGCGTGACTGTAGGTAGTAAACAACTGTGCTGCTCGACTAAAGGATACCCTAATCGAGCTATTACGTTGTTTAAGCAACTGTGGTGCTCGACTCGAAGATACCCCAACTGAGCCAAGAAGTGAGACTAGACAGGATTTAGTTATGCTTTGATATATAAATTTGGGATAATCTCGACTTACTGAAAGACGCTTACAGTATTTTCACATTGACTCCAACCCGTGTCCTCCCCGCCCCCTTCACACCCTGTACTACACGTCGTATACTTGATCTCAGAGCTTATCATGCCGAGCTCAGCCATTGGCAGCCGTTGCCTTAATGGCATAGCTTACGCTGAGCCTTTGGCCCGCTTAACAACTCCCCCAGCATCGGTCGGAATTGTGAGGGATTGATTCGCATGGGCCAAGTTAATTGCCCCGGCCAATGTGTAACCAAACTGGGTCACGTTGCGTCGCTGGGCTTTTGCGGCTAAAAACTTAAAGTTGATTTATTAATTATGAAAGCGCCAGTTGTTAGCTCGTTGCGAGGGCAGCCAGGAGCGGCGCGAGCAACAATTGCGACATTTGTTTACTATATATAACCTATATATATATAACCTATATATATATAGTATTTATGGAAATCGATATGACAGATCACTAACCACAGTATGAATAGGTCTGTTCGAGACATAGTTTAGCTGGATATCTGATATCTGATATCATTATCATAGGCATCATCTCTGGCTACGCAGCAGATATCAAATGATATCTAGTTCTTTGATCACTAGGAATAGATGGTATGGTAAAGGTATCTTTCATAGTTCCATAGTATTACTATACTATATATCGAAGTGAGTGGGGGCATAGCTGGCTGGTCTGGTAAAGAAAATATCTCCATGGCGTCTATGATCATTTTATATAATTTTTTCTCTGCTTCAGAAGGCTATATTAATATATAAAGAGAGCCCTAGCTCGATCAGTTTAGACCCTTATGCTAGGCAGTAGTCTAGACTAGCGTATTGGGGCTTCGGCATGCCGAGGACAACATTCTGCAGATTATATAAAGCTGGCAGGATGGGGCCAGTTATGCGTATTATATGCCTTACCTTGGGTGAAAAATAATAAATTGAACGATGACAGCGCTAGCACGGAGCTGGATGTGGAAGACATGCTTCCATATTACACTTTATATAAGCCGTCCGTGCACAGAGCCACGTAGCCAATGCCGATGCCGATGCCGGCTACAGAGAACAAGAAAAAAAAGGAGGAACAGACACAAAGGCAAATATTCAGCAATGGGTAATAAAAAATGTAAGCAGAGAGCAACAACAGCAGCACGAGTTTATAACAAAAACAAAGACAACAAATGGTAACTCGTGACAACAATGGCCAAAGGACGACGCGCCAAAGGCGGCCAAAACGGTTTGGCGCGTCGCGTTGTTGTTGTTTTTGTTGTTGCTGCTGTTGTACGAGTTGTTACAGCTGTAGTTGTTGTTGGCCCGTTGGCTCCTTTTGACGTAACTTTCACTTCGCCACTGGGCGAATTCAACATTCAGCAGCCAACACACACACACATACATACACACACATACACTCTCACACACACATTCAATTAATTAAACAAATGACAAACCAACAACAGCAACAACAACTAAAGAAGAAGCAGAATTTGATTGTTTCTTTATTTGGCCTTTTACTATGCCCTCTCTCTCGCTCTCTCACTCCCTCGCTCTCTTTCACACACTGCCAACTTGCTGCACACTATTTGTTGTTATTGTTTTTGTTTTTGTTTTTTTTTTCTTTTTTGATTATTATTAATGCTGTTTCAGTTGTTGCTGCTTTGCTCGTGTCTGGCTGCGCGGCACGAGCGTCCGTTACGTTCGAGTTGCGTTCCTCGACTGAACGGCGGCTGCCACGAGCCTCACTCGAAGCCTCATCGCCAAAATTGCGAATGCGAATGCGAATTCGAAATGTTATGTGGGTGGATGGGTGGGTTGGTTGCTGTATTAGTTTGTCCTTTTGGCCCGTACTCCTTTTTTGACACTCACGCGCATGCCGCCAGCGACGCAGGCTGCAGGGTGGCAATAGCTCAAACTACGCTTGTTGCTGTTGCTGTTGCTGTTATCGCTTCGAAATTTGCGAACATCGCGTGCTCGATCCGTGCTAGAAAGTTGCGCAACTTCTTAACCTTGGGCCCGTGAGTAATTGCCAATTCCTGACGTCTTTGGCAAGTTCAATAAACCAAACTGAAAGTCGAGTCGAGCCAGGACTTAATCTAGCCAAGTATAAATATTGACAGCGCAAACGAAGTGGCACTGGTCAAGAGTTAACGACTGAGAGATGCCCTGCTCTACTTATATTATGATAGGACGGATATATAAATATATATATAATTACTGAGACTGAAGGACTAAGACTTCCTTTGTATAGGCTTTCAAAACCCACGCTCAAAATCGACTACTATCGACATACGATCGTACTCTTATGTATATATATATGCATAAGTAACTATAACTATAACTAGTTCTATTCCAGCTCCCACAAGAGCCCAACTTAAATCTAAAATTATTCAAATCTCTGTTAATTGTTTGTTAAATTGCACTTTAATTACAATTTGTGTCAGTAATTCAGCTAGTTAAATGCTAGTAATTAAAAAATATATATTAATAAAAAGTCTAAGATCTAATGTTAAAACTTGGCTAATATACACAAACAACTTGGCTTAAATCTGGCTGTACACGCACAACTATATATCTCTTTATATATATTTATTTATGCTATACTTAATATTAAAAGTAATCTTCCTTTTGACAACAACTAAAAACAACAGAAAAGACAAAAGATTGGTAAATGCATAGAAGTTGACATAATTGACACGAGCTCTCCAGCTGTATTTTATATATATATATATATAGATAATTCATGTAATGATAATGCATGTCATGCATGCATGGAAATTGAGCACACATGGCAGATGATTGTTCGATTGCTCGTTGGCCGACTGGCTGGTTGGCTGGCTTAGTTTGCTTTTTCGGCTGGGACACGCGACCGGCTGACATTTAGCTGCATGCGAGCAATTTGTTAACAAAGCCAAGCCAGCCACCAACTGGCATACAAACAATTGTTCAATATATAAACTAAGAGTAATAAATATGTAAATCAAGTGATGATGAGGTCATTCGGGTTGCTAGGCATCTCCGGTGCATCAAGTGATGGTTCCATTTGAACTAACGCCTCTTGTTCACGCGCTCAATGTACTTGGTTTTGTTGAGCGCCCGATTGCCAGCATGGGGATCCATCATGCGCTTCCAATCGGTCTGGCCCACCACAAAGCCAATCGCGCGCATCTTCTCCTGGGCTCGCTTCTCCTCAATGTCCGCCCAGCGTACCTACAACATTCGTGTGCGAACTTTAAGCAAATAACTGTACAGATATATAGACTGCAATTGGCACTTACGCGCTTCTTGCCATTCGAGTTGCCTGTGGGCGGCTCCCACTCGTCCAGCTGCAGGTAGTCGGCCATGCTGGCCTTGCTCTTCTGCATCAGGCGCTTCGTGCCGTCGAGGCGAGCTGAAGTTTATGAACATTAGACCAAAAACAAACTAAGAGTAGAGACTTTAACTAGACGGCACTTACCCAGATTTTCCTCCGTGGTATCATTTTCCCACTTGCTTTTCAGAAAGCCGCACTTTACACAACCAACACACATGTCAAGAAAATTGTACAATAAGAGAGTATATATATGATTTTCTTTTTGTATTAGCAGCCAAACACACACACACAGAGAAAGATAGAGAGAGAGAGAGAGAGAGAGAAGGAGAGAGAAAAAGAGAGAGCACGAGAGCAGAGAGCTTATGCCCGCAGTGGGAGCAATTAACCATTTTATGGCTTTATGCATCTGACACTTACATCGTGGGCCGCATCAGCACTATTGCTGTCCTCGTCGTCGTCAGCGGCAGCGGCAGCGGCATCCTCATGGGCACCCTCCTCGGCTGCGGGCTCCGCGCTACTGGCATTATCATTATCCTGCAATGAACAAGCCGCAATAAATCAACAACAGTTTGCTTGACCAGCGTGTTTCAATAGCCATTTACTTAGGTACTTCATTTCAATAGTTCGTTATTTGGGTATTCAGATAGTTTGTGGTACAACAACGCAATTCTATTTGTATTGATCGATCGTTTACAGTTTTGCATTTGTATTGTCGTGCATATGTATGTATATATGTATTCGATATACGGCTACATACATTTGTATGGCATATGCCTCTATGCCATGCACATATATGTATATAGATACCGAGCAGTTTCAGAGAATCTTACGACTAGAGAGCTGCGTGAGCATTGGCATTGCCAACTACGTTATATACTCGTGCTTACACTACAGACTTTTTCAACTATAAGTATATATATATATATATAAATGTATATATAAAAGTAAGTCTAAATATATGTATTATGAGCTACGTCGTGTGCCAGTGCCACACACCCGCACCCGCACACACACACACACACACAGACACACAAACTTGCTGGCCAGTGCCGAGGGGACTGACTGCGGCTGTGATTCGTGGCGGGCCGTAGATTTGCATTACACCAGCATAGTTACCGTTGCCATGTTCTCAACGTCTTCCATTTCAACAACATTCTCCAGCAGCGACGATACATCCAGCTTGATGTAGTGCAGCGGCGTGGTGCACCAATTATCCAGCACAGCACGGATCTCGTGCTCGCTGCGCTGATGGCTGTTGCGGCCCAGGCACGTCTCCACATCACAGTGCATGTCCACAATATAGGGCTGTTGAAAGAAGAAAGCCATCAACATAAATACGAGCGAGACAGATAGAGAGAGAGCGAGTGAGTTAGAGCGAGAGAGAGAGAGAGAGAGAGAGAGAGTGGGAGAGCTGCGTACCACGAAATTCGAGTCTTTGGCGTGGCAATAGAACTCGTTAAGTGAACGCAGCGAGCTATTGTTGCAGTCAACAATGATGAAGTCATAGAGATTGTCGCAGAGCGTCTTCTTGAACGACTTTATCAAGTACTGCATATAAGTCTCCTCCATGGCATCATCGTACTCGTACAGTATCTCCTTCTTCGGTATCTGCAAAAGGGGGAAGCGGCATGAATACACTTCCACATATATTGTGTTTTTAGGCCCGTGCCCGAGCGCTCACCTTCTTGCCAGACTTGGGGCACTTCTCCTCGTAGTCGTTCTCAATTATGAAGTAGTCATCGATGCTGAGTATGCGAGGACTGGCGCCGCCCATCTCCAGCTCCTTCTCCTTGATCAAGCGTGCCACATACGACTTGCCACAGCCCGGCGGACCGCGCAGGATAATGCAGATGCGCTTGGGGCGCGTGAGGCGACCGGGCACCAGCAGCACCTCGTCAATGGATATGGTATTGCAGTTCTCATTGGTGGGTATATTCAATTTCAGGCAGCTGATATCTGTTAGCTCCGGTATCTGCTGGTTGGCCGCTGCCGTCGACGGGAACAGCGCGGCGGGCGGCTCGCCCAGCATGCGGCGCTGCGGATTGGCTGGAAAAGCTTTCGGTGGCGCTTGCTCTTCATGCGCCGGCATGTTAAGCATTGGTGGCGGCGGCGGCGGCGGTGATTGCAAGTGTAGATCCGTCAGATTGCTGCAATGAATGGAATGCGGCATTAGCTAAGGGATAACTTTGGGTAATTGAAATGTTAACTTACTCCTCGCCATCGGATATGTCCTCGAGATCGTCCGGCTTGCCAGCGGCCAGCTGCTGGCCACTCAACTAATGGATATATACACACATTAAAGACGTTATGTTTGCCCATGGGAATATACTGGGGCGTGGCTAGCCGCCAGATACCTACCTCAGGCTCGCGCATCAAAAGCGACGCCGCAATCTGCTGCTGCAAGGCGCGCTGACGCTTGTTCTTTCTTTTGTTTTTCTTCTTATTATTGTTGTTGTTGTTGGTGTTGTTGTTGGTGTTGTTGGTGTTGCTGTTGTTGGACTGAAGGCTGGCATTCCGATTGGGTGGCCTGGCGCTTGCTGCTCCGCCCGCTGGCGCATGTCCATAGTCAAAGGTGACTCCTGGTCTGTAGTCCGGCAGAGCCTGGACCGGTCCGGGGCCAGCTCCCTCGACCGACTTGTGGCCGTAGTCGATGACCTTGGCGGCGGTGTTGTGGCTGTTCTGATAGTCAAACACTTGCATCGGACGATAGACGGACTCCTTGCCAGCTCGCATGTGGGTGTCGTCGTGCTCCGCGCTGCAACGTTGCGTGACGCAGGGTCGAGGTTTGGTTTGTTTAACATTTTTTTTTCAATTATTTGTTATTTGGTTACGTTTGTTCATGTTTTGTTTTTGTTTTTGTTTTTTTTTTTTTTTTGTTTTTTTGCAGTTGTTTATTTTTTTTTTGTTTTTTTTTTTTAATTGGTTTATGTTTTTGTTCGTTTTGGTTTTTTTTGTATTTTTTTTTTTAATTTTAAACCAGAAAGAAACACTTAAACTTTGTACAAATATATTGCTATTGTCATTAGGGGCAAGCAATTGTAGCTTCAAGATATTTACATAACAGTTCAAGAGACAAGGCAGAGAGACAGAGGCAGAGACGGAGACAGAGACGGAGACAGGGGCAGGGGCTGAGTCAAGGGGGAGATGCTCTGATTCCTGTGGAGTCTGTGTCCAGTCCAGGGCATGGGCATATCAGAGCAGTTTTCGTTAGATTGAACGCATATCATCGGCTGACCGAAGTCTATATATATACATTAATTCTCTATGTCAAAAATATGGCATGATCAGTTTGGGGGTAGACAATACATTCAGCTATGCTGAAGCCTATAGTTTTCCAGCAGACTTTTCAGGCAATATATACTGTTTATAAATTAGACGGACTTTGGTAAGCAGATATGAATATCTATATTTCCCAGACTTAAGATTGAGTATCCGTTAGTCGACCATTCACATCGGACAGTTAGAGCGGCAAGATCGAAATATCATGAAGCAGACCAAAATACTCTCAGATCGGAATATCATAATCATTCTCTAAGATAGCAATATCATAATCAGACACTAAGATCGGAGTATAATAATCAGACCCAAATACCCTAAGGCACACTAAGTCCTCAACTCTTGGCAATGCTCTGTCAATAGGAGCTAAAGAATAGTATTAGATGGTTTATAGGAATCATCACAAATATAACTCGTTCTACATTTCAGTTAACTCTTCAAGTAGTCATATTGTTAATATTTGATATTTTAGAGTGCTTACATGACTAGGACAAAGGCAATAATCATTGCGCACAAAAATATATATATTAAATTGGTAGTTCAAAAAACATATAGCATGGGGCAAGACTTTGGGTTGATTACTGACTTATGTGGTAGCGCGTGCGATGAGTGTTCAAAAAGCAAACCGAATACGGAATTGGCCAGATTACGCTTATACTACTTTCTTTTAGGTCACTTAGTCTAGACATTATGGGCAGTTTGAAGGCTTAGTTAAGTTTGGAGAGCTATTGGCTTAGACTCCTGGGCTTTTGACTATTCCCCCAAGAATCTACATAAAACTCTTGGCCATAAAGAACAGACTAGTGCTGCATCGGACGACGTACTCCTGAGACCTAGCTAGTCTATGACTTGTTTAAGACTGAATCGAAGGCGAAGTTGCTGAAGAGCTGAGCAAATAGAGCCTCAAAATACGAGATACTCATTGAACAGCCTTCGTACTCAGCTCAGATAGTGAGCAAACAATCTGAAAGTAGATCGTATTGCTGTTGTTCTTGTTATCAGCGCTTATCATTGTCAGTTCTTATTTTTGTAACCAAATGCGAAATCGGACAAAACTTCTACACAAATGCTTATATACATATACATTAGGTTAACCCAATTTGGAATATTGAAATATAAATATGCACGTTAGGATTTTATATAATAATTAAAATCATTTTATTCATTCAGCGTATTCAATATGTTCTTTCTTTCTTTGTTGTTTTTCTTTTTAAGGTTTTGTTTTCTCTGCGTAAGTTTAGGAATTTCTATATATGTTTGTATATATATATATAACTAGGAATTATGCTAAATACATGAGGAATTTCTAAAACTCGAACTGCGATTCGTGACTTCAAATATCTCGAAAAATAACTGAAGATCGAACTGGACTCGAGGAGTTCACTTCAATTATTTTCCCACGAACAAAATTCATTTCAATTTTAAATCACTAAATTCAATGATTTTTTCTTTTTACAGTTAAGAAAACCAAAAAAAAAAAAAAGAATTAATAAAAAAAAAACCAAAGGTTTTTCAGATCTTAAAAATTAGTTAAGAGATTTTAGCAGTTGTTGATGTACATAGTCGTAGATGTAGACGTATAACTGGCAGAGAAAGATATTGGATTTGTGTAAAAGTATTGATTCATTCAGTTGCTGTGAGAATCGAGAAGAAGGGCACGTGTCTAGCTTGACCTGGGTCCGCGTTGCTGCTGCTGCTGCATGTTTCTATTGCCCCTGTTGGAGCTGTCACCCCTACCACGAAACGATCGATTGCTATAGTACATGTACATATATATAAATATATATACACAGTTTTATATATATGTATATGTATGTAGATTGATCATGAATCAAGTGCGATTCAGAGCAATGACAGCAGTTTTATAATATATGATGTATATATATATTTGTTTCGTGAGTAAGGTTTCATTGATTGTAATTTTAATTTTAGTTTTTATATTGTATATTGGTATTTTGTTTTTTTTTTTGTTTTTTTTTGTTTTTTTTTTTTTTTTTTTTTTTTTGTGTGTCTAAAAGTAGAAGAGAAAAAGAGAAAACGGGTGAGGAATCGAAATTCCAGCATTAACGACGAGATCAACAAAAATGCCTGCACATTTATGCTACATACATAGAAAACGTATAAGAAAACAGATTTATAGGGGGACGGCGGCGGGCGAGTTCCAACTACTAACGGGGCTCTGTCTTGCGAGAGATACCACTCAATCAATCAAGTTTGTAATCGAGCGATCGTCACTGAGACTAAACACTGAGCCCGAGGCCCAACTCGTAAGCTGAACACAAATATCCTTTGGGCTTTCATGGTAGGCAAAAGCTTACTCGAAATACTCGAGTTCAATTTCAGTTCAGATTTGAGACTAGAAATGCACTCAGTTTGGAGACGTTGTCATCGTTTATGTTAAGCGATTTCCAGTAATATATTTTATTTTGATAATTTTGATAGGGATTACTTAATATTAGCTAGGAGTTAGCACTGGGCTTGGATTCAAATGGTTTTTGATTTCGATTTTGGTTTGGTTTGGTTTGGTTTGGTTTGGTTTCATTCATTCATTGTCAAAGGCTTGTGGGTTTCTCATTTTTCATCAAAAATCATTCATTTCTTTGCTGTACGAATCAGCTATTCATTTGAAGTTTCTCTTGTAGTAGACCCTCTTTCCCCTATTTAGAATGAGGAAAAAATAACTGTTAAAATGAATTCCAAATCGATCGGAGAGGCAAGAGTTTAGTCTTAAGGAAGGAAAAAGCCCAGTTGTTCCGCTCTTAAGGACTAGCTATACCCAATCTTAAGATTCGTCAGCATGCATTACCAGATAAAGTTTAACTCTTAGCATATATCAGCAGTAAATATCAATAAGACGGGGAGGATCAATGTCGCAAGTAATATTCGAGATACGGAGATATAACATATATTAAAGCAAAGATCTGTCGGATATCTTTCTTATAAAGGTGATAAAGCCGCCCCTTTTCAGACACTCAGCATCAAACTTCTCATGGCATCTAGCTTTTGGGCTTCGAGACACAGACAAATCTTCCTGCTTCTATCCCTGCGAAACTCTTTGCACTCGGACGGAATATTGTACGGAAATCCTCCCTCAAGCTCAACAAACTTCGTTTTGATACACAAAGAAAAGAGGGCAGAAATTAGAGAGAGAGAGAGACAGAGAGAAAGAGAGATACAGAGAGAGAGAGAGAGACTTGGGTGGGCAGAGAAAGATATCTAGAGCTAAGCACGACTTATGACACATACCCGTCAGGCCAAGGCTTGTTGTCGTTGTTGTTTCCTCCGTTGCCGAAGCTGTTGCGCTGCTGTCCAAAGTTCTTTGGGTGATTGCCCGGAGCTTTGCCGCGCGGACCGAAGCCGGGTCCATCATCGAAGTTGGGCGCTGGCGCTCCACTGTTGCGTCTGAACGGATTATCGTTGAAGTTGTTTTTGTTGTTGTTGTTTTTGTTAGGCCCATTGAAGTTTGGGTTGTTGGGGCGAAAGTTGCATTCGTTTGGATGATTTGGCAACGGGCCGAAGCCGCCGGGACCACCGAATGGCCCACCGAAATTTGGACCGGGTCCGGGTCCGTTCGGGCCGCAGAAATTTGGTCGGAATGGACCCGAGCCGGGTCCATTGCCACGGAAATTCGGACCGAAGTTGGGTCCACGTTCGTTGAAGTTAGGTCCGGGTCCATTGAAATTGGGAACATTTGGTCCGCCGGGACCAAAATTACGTCCAAATGGCATATTGGGTCCGGGTCCGAAGGGCCCAGGTCCGGGTCCCTGACGACCGAAATTGGGGCCACCGAAATTGGGTCCATTGGGCGGACCATTGGGTCCACCAATGCCGCCGCCCGGGCCGCCAAAATCAATAAAGTTCGGACCCATGACCTGGGCACCGGCAGGTCCAAACGGCTTGCCATTGTTGGGCCCGAAACCATGAGGGGATCGTTGACCGGGACCCATTAGACCCGGGCCGCCATTGTCCGGCATACTGTTCGAGTGTTCGTCCTGCGAGCCAACTTTCTGGTTATTCTTCTTGCGCTGCCACTCGGCAAAGCTTAAAGCACGTCCGTCACCATCATCATTATTATTATTATTATTGTTGTTGTTGTTGTTGTTGTTGTTATTGGCGCTGCTGGCATTTTCGGAGCTATCGTTGGACTTCTGCTCCTGCTGTTGCTGCTGCTGGCGCTCGCGCCCCTGCGCCTGGGCCAGCGCCTGTGACAAGTTGTTCATGAACTCGGGATCCTTGAGCACATTACTAACATCATCCGGAATAGTGTCGCTGAGGCTCGTTGGCTTTTCCGTATGCGGCTCGCTGCCAGCGCGCTCTGGCGGCGGTGTGCCCGGCTTGTTGATGACCACATCGAACAGCGATGGTATCTTCTTGCCGTTATCCGTGCCCTGTGACTTCGCTGATTCCTCAGCGGGCGGCGCTGCTGTTCCGTCGGCAATGAAGTCAAGTCCCGGAATGCCATCGCTCTTCTTGAACAGGTTCTCCATGGGCGAATCGCCGGCCGTGTCCGCCTCCTTGTCCTGCTCTATCTCAGCCACCACATCGTCCTCATCGTCGTCCAGTGAAATTATTAAAATATTCTGCTGTTTGGTCTGCTTAGTCGGGGTCGACGTGTTGCCGCCGACGCCGCCAGAATTATTTTTACGCTTGCCCAGAAGATTTGGTTTATTTGGTTGTGTTGTCGTCGTTGTATTCTCCACAGGCTGCTCCTTTGTTGGTTTTGATGAGTCCAACTTCGCCTTCTTCTCATCCGCCTCCGGCTCCGGCGAATGGTAGTGGGAGCCATCCTCACTCGTACCATTGGCAGTCTCTGGCTGCTGATTCTTGTCCTTCTTCTTGTCCTGCTTCATGTTGCGCTGCAGCGTGCGCTCGAAATGGCCCTCATCGAAGCAGTTGTCCGCTTCCTCCGAGTCGCCTCTGGCGCCCATTTCCAGGGGCTTCTGTCCTGCTCCACGCTTATTTGGATTCTGCTGCTGGCGTCTGCGGCGCATCTGTTCGCGACGCTCGGCTATGCGGCGACGCTGTTTCTCGAACTCCTCCTCGTAGCGTCGATACTCGTCGCGATCAGGGTGATTCGCATTGGCGCGCTTCCAGTCCTCGAACTGCTTCTCCCACTGATCGAACAGCCGATCGAAGCTGGCCTCGTCCATGTCCGGTCCACGCGACTGCTGTTGCTGCTGCTGCTGCTTGCCCTGGTTGAAGTTCGGGTGATTGGACCGATTGAAGTTATCGTCATTGAAGCTATTGTTGCCATTGGGTCCATGGCCGAAATTGCCGCCGCTTTGATGCGGACGATTGGGCTCCCAGCGACCGCCACGACGATTATTATTATTGTTGTTGTTGTTGTTGTTATTGTTGCCAAAGTTGGCTGAGCCAAAGTTATCACCAGATCCTTGATTTGGGCCATTATTGCCAAAGTTACCGTAGTTGCCGGACGATCCGCCAAAGTTGCCCGAGTTGGAGGGTCCCGATCCCGTCGAGCCCGAAGATTTAGATGCGCCAGCATCGTGTCCTGGTGGAGCACTGCTGAATGGATTGTTTCGATTCATGGCGGTGTTGCCGCCCGGAGGCTGTTGCCAGTTGCGCCGGGCTCCGAACTGACCCGGCTTGTTGGGGCCTTGGCTACTGTTGCTGTTATTGTTGCCGGGTCCGGGCTCGTTGCCTTGCCAGCGATTGTTACGTGCCGATGCCACATCTGGCGGTGGCCCATCCCAGCGCGGACGCTGGTCCGCCTCATTCATGCTCCCACTTGGACCCTTGTTCGGTGGCCCCTTTCCCCAATTGGCATCTGACGAGGACGCCGGCGGCGGCGGCTGCTGCATAAACGACGGCGGTGGCTGCTGCAAGTTGGGAAACATGCCGGGATCACCCGGATTGGGTGGCTGATTGTAGCTAACGGGTGGCATGTGACTGAATCTGCCAGGCGGCGGTGGCTGTTGCTGCCATTGGTTTGGCGGCGGATGTTGCTGGTGGTGCATCGGCGGCTGCTGCGGCTGCGGGTAGCCCTGCTGCGGCGGCGGCGGAGGCGGCTGATTGTACATCTGTGGCTGAGCCATTATCTTGCCAGGCATCTGGGTTTGCGAATGTGTCGACGCCGACGACGACGGCGGCGGCGGCTGGGGTTGTGGAAAGTATGTCTGCATTGGTTGCTGGACCGGCAAATGAGGACCTATCGGAGCCGACGGATAAACTGGCCCAATGCCAGGCACAGCCGCGGGCACCGGCGCTGCTATTGGCCCCACAACGGGAGCGGCCGCGACCGTCGCAGGCGTAGGCACTGTGCTGACAGCTGCTGCCGCTGCCATTTCCCGCTTGTACTGTTATATATAAATAGAACCGTTGCAGAATGTCAGAATAGATTTGCAACAAGATGCGAATAGGCGGAAAATTACCTGCTCCCCGTACTGAGCATGCCACTTGGCGTACTCCTGCTGGTAGGTCTGCCACTGGTGCCAGTGCTGCTGCAGAGCGTACTGCTGTTCGGGCGTCATGGCCGCATACTGTGCGGACGTATACTGTTCGTATGGATTGCTGCTAGCGGCTTGAACGCCGGCCGTGGCCATGTATGGCGCGGCAGCGACTACGGCCGTAGGGGCAGTAGTCGCGGCATCTGATGGCGGCGGCGGCGGTGGCGCATCTGGCAGTGGCGGCGGTATGGCAGGTTGAGGCGGCGGTGCAGCTGGCACCGCAGCGACAGGCCACTGATTCCACATTGGCGATATTTCAAATTGCAATTCTCTGAAAGTCGCGCGTGTCGAAATTTAGTTAAATCGCTCAGCAAACAATTGCAGCGCAATTATTGCTTTACTTACTTTTATAATTGCTTTAGAGCGGCTTTATATAATTTTGTGCGGTCTTAAACATTGACATGAAAATCAAAACCGAACAACAAAAAAGAGCACGCACTTCGCCATTTTTGGCTTGAAAACTAGAGATGAACGTTGATATCGTATCGATAGCTTGAAATTCTAGTGCCTTCTGAGCGCACCAATCGAGTGCGATAACGATTGACGGCGATTGTTGAGGGTCGCATTGTGACAGTTGAATAGGTTACCGTTTATTGGTGTTTTGTGACGTATTAAAAATAATTTTAAGCTACTTTTTATGAAAACTAATTTGAATGTGCATGTTTATTATATGCAAAATCAAGGCAAATAAATGATTTATTTTTGGTATATCTGCAACTTTCTATATGTACTGTTTGGTATGCCTTATATGTTTATGACGTCACGCTTCAAAGCATAACAGTTGGTGTGCTCACCAATGTGCAACCTTTTCGTATGTCAAATTCCTGGGCCTAACACGTGCACATATTAAATTTGTTTTTCTTCGCAGTGCTGGCTTAACGAACTATTTATGAACGCGTTAAAATGAGCGAAACAAGCACAAAAATCAAATATCTCGTAGCGGATACGACAGCATTTATCAATGCAGTGCCACTCAATGTAAGTGATAAATTAATAATGTAGAATTAAATATACGACGCGTTTCTTTCTTAGGAATACGCAGAGAATGTGCTGACCGTGCCGGAGGTGATAGCCGAGGTGCGGCATAGGCGACAGATACGCCGCCTGTGCGTGCTGCCATTTGATCTGCAGGTGCGCGAGCCGCGCCCCGAGAGCGTCAAGCACTGCGTCGAGTTTGCCAAGAAGACCGGCGACTATGCCAGCTTGTCGGGCATTGATCTGAAGGTGATCTCGCTCACCTACGAGCTGGAGGCGGACACACTGGGCACAGAGCATCTGCGCAATGAGCCAGTTGTCTCACAGGTAATTGCCTCCAAGGACACGCCGGAGGAGATGAAGGACGTGAACAATAAACGGCTGGTGGGCTGGTTTATGCCCGAGGGAGCCGAGGATGAGGATGAAGAGGACGCGGAGGAGGAAGACGAAGATGAGGGTATCAACAATGTGGGCAATGACAATGAGCAGCAAGTGGATCTCGTTAAGGAAGCCATTGAGGCGCAGCTGCAGGGCAAGGAGATAACGAAAACAGATGGCGAAAAGGAAGAGGATGAAGTGGAAGAGGAGGATGATCAGGAGGATGACTTGACACAGGAGCAGCTCGACAAGCTGTTTGAAAAGCTGAATTGCGCGCCATCGGCGGACGAGGAGCAGGCAACCTGTGATCTGCTGGTGGCCGAGCCCCAGGAGGAGGACGAAGAGGAGCAGCCGAGCACCACTAGCATCTCCAATGCCAACACCAACGGCGATGACGTCGGCGACGACGGCTGGATCACACACTCTAACATTAAGAAGGCCAAGAAGGCGCTCGAGGGCAAAGTGGAGACAGACATCGTGCCGCCGGTGGCGTGCATGACCACGGACTATGCGCTCCAGAACGTGCTGAAGCAGCTCAATCTGCAGCTGGCGGCGCTCAACGGGCGCATCATCAAGCAGCTGCGCACGTACATACTGCGCTGCTACGCCTGCTACAAGACGACCAGCATCATGACGAAGGTCTTCTGCCCGAACTGCGGCAACAAGACCCTCAAGCGCGTCGCCATCAGCCTGGATGAGCACGGCAAGCAGGTGATTCACATCAATACGCGTCGCCCGCTGACGGCCAAGTACAAGAACCAGAGTCTTCCGCGCTTCCAGGGCGGCAAGCACTCGCGCAATCCCATTCTGTTCGAGGATCAGCCCATGCCGCGCCAGATGCCGTCGCGCGTGGCCAAGACCAAGACGAACGCCCTGGACGACGACTACATCGCGGGCTTCTCGCCGTTCGTCATGCGCGACGTCGACTCCAAGTCGGCCATGTTGCGCTCCAAGGGCAACGTCAAGGAGTGGGCACGCAACAACAACTTCGAGGAGGACCGACGCCGCAAGAACTACAATCGCCTCTACAAATAGGGCTGGAACTTGTGTTAACCTAATCCTAATCATAATCCAATATAAACATATAGAAAACTCATTATCAGACTTTAGTTGGAGAGATTTGGATCAGTTACAAAATAGTTAACGAGCTACATCGGGATTTCCCAGGCCTTTACAGCTCCAGGCACAGCTCGTTGCCCGGATACTGGGGCAGATTCAGCTCGTACTTGCGCTGCAGAGCGGGCGGCACGAAGCGTCCGCCCAGGTAGTGATGCTTGCCCTTGAAGTGCTTCGCGCAGAGCTTGGGCGCCGTCAGGGAGATGAGCAGGGTGGGCTCCAGGTCGCACTCATTGAGCTTGCCCTCCTCCACATGCCAGCCGCTGGGTATGTCCACGCTGTGCAGGAATAAGGACAGAGTTAGGCAGGATTTGGTCTACTCAAGTCAGCTCGCAGACCTGGCTATGGGCAGCTTCGACTGCTGCAGCAGCTCCACCACGGGCACAAACTCGGCGCGCACGGGCGGCTTAAAGCTGAAGCCGAACAGCGCATCCACAATCAAGTCGTAGCTCTCAGCAGCAGTCGCCACGCTAGGGCAATCTCTAATCGACTCAATGTCCATGCGCTGGCATTGGTGGGCGAGATTTTCGTAGAGCGGCTTGGGCGTGGGCTTCGGGTAGTATAGAATAGGCGTATAGCCCATCAGTGCCAGGTGGCGCGCACAGACTAGGCCGTCGCCGCCATTGTTGCCCGGGCCGCAGCAGACGAGCACACGGCCGTATCGCTCCGCCGGAAAGCATTTGGCTATGGCGTGCGCGCAGCTGAGCCCCGCCAGCTCCATCAGTTGATCCACGCTGAACTTGTACTCGTTGAAGAGTTCCAGATCCACATTGATGGCCTCGCTCTGGTTCAAGTACTTCAGCATCTCTGTATTACGCTCGCTGACTTTCTTCCGGCTGCTGCAATGACAAAGTCTGTTTTGTTGCTGTTGTTGTTGTTGTTGCTGTTTGGAGTTAGCGATGAGCGCCAAATTGTCGTGAAATCGGTTTTGCAGTGGCGCAATTGACAAGCGGCTTAGCTTAGCAATTTGCAATTGCAAGCGCCAAAGAGACATATTTAAATAGTTCAATTAAATTACAGACAACTATAAAGTAAAAAAAAATGTATTTCAATCAGATTTAAGCAATTCAAAGTTGCCGAGCAACCTACTCGATAACACATAAACTGAATGTCTGTGCAGAAAAACAGCTGTGCGCTGGTATTTTTATTTATGCGATACTATTGCATGCACTGTTAAATCAGCAGTCATGTTAACAGCGCGCAGTTAACACAACAGTGCCACAATGAGTTTAGCATAAGTGCAGTGTGCCCGCCTGCGCCTGGCTATAAGTACGGCACTTTATCGTTTCAACAATAGTCGGTTACACTAGCCGCGGGTCGGTTGTGTCTTATTTTCGGAGCTCAAGTGGAAAGGTATTTTTTTGAAAGCCAAGTGCAACGGATATACATAGTTAAATATGCTGTTCTTTTTTTTGTTGTCGTTGTTTTTGAATTGTTAAACAACATGAATGATTTGATTTTAATTTCGTTTTTTTTAAGTGCTTGTGCTTGTGAGTCTGTGTGTGTGTGTGTGTGTGCAGGCTGCGCTCATTTATTATTGAATTCGCGTAGGTCAAGGTGAAGCGGCGCACTGAGGATAGCCGAACGCAAGAACAGCTGCCCAAAGCACCGTTAGTTTGCTATTGTTGTTGTAGCTGTCATTGAAGGCAATTCGCTTTCAATTACACATTTAACGGTGTCAGCAGGACGTAAATATAGGGCAGCTGTGTGCTCGTGAGTGTGTGTATGTGTGTGTGTGTGTGAAACCTTAAAAGTAAATACATATGCATGCTCGCTCGCTCGCACTTGCAACACTTTAGCCTATTGCAAATTTTAACAGTTATTAGCACTCACGCACACACACACACACACGCGCGCGCGCGTTTATCTCGATCGCTGATAAGCGCCGAAAATCAACAGTAAATATTTAGCTATTTCGGTTTAAGCATCGCTGTTTTCTCGCGCAATATACATAGTTTGATAATAATAACGGCTCTAAATATATTATAAACTACAACTACACGCAGCAAACGGCAGACAAAACGGCATTCCTACAGCAACGACGCCTCTTCGACATCGGCGCTGCTCTGGGCAGCGGCAGCGGCAGCGCAGCCATGAAGCAGCAGCAGCAGCAGCAGCCGCCGCCGCTGCCGCAGTCGCAGCCGCCGTCGTTGGCAGGAGCAAGAGCCGCAGGAGCAGGAGCGGGAGGAGCAGCCGAAGCCGAGGTCTGCGCCGAGGTGCCAAAGGTGCGCCCGCCGATCTATCCGAAACGTAAGTAGAGCAGCGCGAGGGTAGTTTGATAAGTTATTAGATAAGATTAAGATAAGTTATTAGCGCGAGGGTAGTTTGATAAGTTATTAGCTCTCTCTCTCTCTCTCTCTCTCTCTCTCTCTCTCTCACACTAACTGCTTGACTAACTGTTCTCACAGTAATCACTAGCTATGACATCAAAAAATCATTAAAGTACTTTCAAAATCGATCTTGAACGCCCCTAATAGGGGTACAGTAATACTCACCGTTAAAGACTTGTGTTAAGCAGAGTCTTAAGGCTAAAGCAGCTGAAAGTGATTCGCTTGGAGTTGTTAATTGTAAATCACGTGAATCATTCCATTCTGAACTTAAGATTCAGACTCTGAGGCTGAGTCTAGGGCAGAGGCAGAGGCTGGGACTCTGAGTGCCTCTTAGTTCAGACTGAGGTGGTTTTTTCTTTAAGCAAATAAATAAATAACTGCGCATTCCGTGTACAGTGAGGCCTAGCTAAATGCTCTTTATGTGCGTTATATATATTAATGTATATTTAATGTACAGTAGACACTCGATAAGTGATACACATCTTAAAGAATATTAGTATTGAAGCAAATTACATGTGCAGTGAAGCCTCGCTAAGTGCTAGAATACTTGACTTTTTATAGTTGAGCATGTTCCGTGTACAGTAAAGCCCCGCTAAGTGTTATCTATGTATTATTCTTATTATTTTAGACACACTTAAGCTTCGCTCATTTTTTTTTCAATTTTATTAGTATTTAAGATACAGTAAAGCCTCGCTAAATATTTGTAAGACACAGTGAAGCCTCGCTCATCTTATTGATCAGTCAATTAAATAATAATTCATATATTTAAAATAATTTGATCTATTTTTTTATTATCTTAATTTATTTTAACGTCTACTATCGAGTGTTTACTGTATCTTAACTTAATTACAATTCAATGCTGCTCTTAGTATATATTCAAAATGAAGTTCCCTCTCATACAGCTAAATATTTTCCAATATTTCCCATCATTTCTAATCTCAATCCACCTGTTTCGCTCAGTGCATTCAAATAATTGAACCGTTTGGTCATAAAGCTCGCACATTACACAGTTTTAATGGCACTTCATCTCTGCCTCTGCCTCAGCCACTGCCTCAGCCTCTGCCACTGCCTCTGCCTTTGCTTCCCGCCGCCTGCCGCTAATTCTTCTCTCTCCTCTCCCTTTAGTTTTGCTATTTTCTTAGCGCTTGCTCGCCTTCGCCTTCGTCTCGTTCTCATTGAACATTGTCCATAAAAGCTCGCAAATTGCATAGTCCAAATAGTTGTTCATCTGCGCTGTGTTGTCGTTGCCCCCTCCCTTTCCCCCTCCGCTTCTTCCTCTTCTTCATTCCTTTCTTTTCTTTTCTTTTCTTTTCTGTTTTTTCTGTTTTGGCACTACAACATTTTGCGGTCGGTCGCAGTCGCTTTCGCTCCAGCTCCGCTGATCGCGGCTGCGGTTTCAAGCTCCCGCTGCCCATTTTTGGTGGGCGTGTCTATTTCCAGTTTGCCAACGAACTTCCAACTGCAGCCGCGGCCCATGGCAATGGCAGTGGCAGTGGCTGAGGCTGACGCAGCGGCTTGGGCATAGGCATAGGCAAAGGCAAAGGCAAAGGCAACGTGACCGCAGCTAACAGTAGTTGACATGTTGTTGGCGTTCGCCTCACTCGCGCTGACATTTTATCTTCTTCTTTCCCTCGCTCATTCTATTTCTCCTTATTCTTTTTGTTTTTGGGGTCGCCTTAAAGGGGGCGTCGGGCTGGGCTCGCTATTCGATATGCCGTTGTAAGAAAATACAAAAAGAAAAGAAAAGAAAAGAAAATATTAATCGCAGTTAGATATTCGATCGAGTCGCAGATGGGATACTCTTTCGACTGGAGAATTGGAGTTGGCATTATAGTTGTATATAGATATAAGTGAAATAGTAATCGATAATTATCGATAACTTTTAGAGAAAACATACTGCGTATATAGAAGAGGTTTATTTTGTTAGGCATTTGAATCCATATAACATGTATGTAACTAAAGGAAGCTAATCAGGTCTTCCTATATATATATACATATATGTAACACTAATAAATAATTATCGATAACTCTTAAAGTAAACGCAAACTCAGGTATGTAGCTCCGTTTTATTTTGATCGTCATACGATATTCATATGATATATATATGCATATGTAACATTTCATATATATATATTTGCAATAAATTACCTAATCGATAATTATCGATAGCTCGGAATATAAGAAACCTACTCCCTTTGCTACTTTGTATAGTCATTCGATTTCCATATGATATATAAACATAAATAAATCTAAATAACAGTATATCTGTCTATATATATACCTGTACAGGTATCGTAATCGCACTCTCAATACGATCCCAGTGGCATGCAGTGCATATGCATAGCTCGCATAGGCATAGGTGGGTATCTCCGCTTGATACGTGATAAGATAAACAACAATTTTAGCCAGAATACTTTCAATTTTTCTATAGAGGAATTTATAAGGCCTTTGTATATATTTTGTTAACTTTAGTCACGCGCTGACGTCACAAACTGTTTATTGTGTTTTTCTTTATCTTTTTCGTAATTCGTGACAAAACTGAACATTTGAAAAACATGGAAAATGATTAGTGTTATTTTGTATAGAGCTGGGCAGATGAGGGGAGGGAATATGAAAGTTCTCTCCTCTACTCTCAGCTCTATTAATATTTCTAATTGCAAATGCTGACTCGCTCTACCTCCCTCTCCCTCTCCCTCCCTCTCTCTCTCTCTCTCTCTCTGAGAAGTCATTATAAATACTTAATTGCCGTTGCTGTGACAGTTGGCAAATGATTACATATATATGTTAGTTATTGTCGTCGTTTGCATTGCATTGTCTGTGCGAGGGGCGTTTCTGCCCGCCTGCATTAGCGCCGAGAGGGGCCACATTAATGGGGGGAAATCAAAATATTGCCGCAACTGGAGCGTAAATCAACCCAAAGCTTTGTCAACTGCCTTTTTTTTCGCAACAAAAGACAATTGCCAGATGAAAAACGGAATATAAGCTTTATAGATAATATATGTACATGCATTGTGATTGATAGTGATACCCCATAAATGCCCATAAGTACTTGGATTTGATATAGAAATCTATTGTTATTATAGACTGTATTCAATCAAAAGTGTCTGCCGAGGTTCTAGCTCTTTTATCTTTAAGATTTGACTTCCTATAGCACACTTTGCTTCCTAGTCTTTAGTCTTCAAGCTAGTCTCATATGCCTCTGTTCGTCCATCTCTGCATTCTCTGGAACTCCAAAACATAGGGACTTGAAATCTTAAATATATATTCCTATAAGCCATTTGCAATATGAACTTAACACTTTTGCTCGATAACTCATGTCATTTGCTTATTATCGATAAAAATCGATCATTTGTATAAAAGCTATAAACTTCAAATTTACTATGGACGTTCCTTTGATAACAACAGCTATATTGGATATCGCCCCCCTTACTTCTATATATATTCTGTGTATATATTGTCTAAGTAAAACATTTGACAGCCTTGCTAATGTATCGATATGCATATGTAGGCCGACTTAAGTGCTTGACTACAAAAGACATTTATGTGTAATAGATAAATATTGGTTGAATCACGCAATGGAACTGAAACCATGCGATGTGCTAATAGCTATCTGTTTTATCAGAACATGTGAACAAATACAAACAATTGGAGCTATCTAGACACAGATATTGTATAAGTATATATATGTATATATACAAATGTGGAAAGGATTAAAAGAAAGACAAAAGAAACGAATGGAATGGAATGCGCTGGTATTGAGCGGAATGGAATTCAGTTTGGGAAAATGCAAATCAAGAATTTCTCAATCGCAGGAATTGGAATCGGAATGGCACTCTTCGAGTTTAATCAATAGACCAAAAGAATGGGAAGAGGCGAGGGAGGGGGCTGGGGTAGGGGGAAGGAACCCCCCCCCCCCTCCCCCCCTCTCAGGGCGAAGCTGTGAAGGCACTTGAAACGTGCATCAATTGTTTGGAAAGGCGAACGTTACGAAATTCTTAACGTGCTGCAGCTCTATTTATGGAACATTGGGAGCACATCGAGTGGCCCTTTGGTGGTGCGATCTGCGGTGGTTGTTGCTGTGGCGGCTGCTGCTGCTGCTGCTGCTGCTGCTGCTGCTGCTGCTGCTTTTGCCTTTTGTTTGTTTACTTCAAAAGCTGCAACACGAAACCGAGCCATCGATGCCGTTGCACTATGCTCACTGGGCTGGCGGGGCGGTGCTGTCGCAGTTGCACTCGTGCGTTCAACGAGAGCCACTCGATCCGCAGTTGCCTCGTTGCAAGGCAACACACACACACACACACACACACACACACAAGGCCCACAAGCAGCTCGAATTGAACTTAATTGCATGAAATTGAGACACGAGACTCGATACATGAGACGCAGATGCCAGCAGCGGCAAGCGAGAATCATCGCTGAGATTCATTCAAAACTCATGCGTCGTCTTCAATTTGGAGCTCTGTGCGTGCTAAGTGCGCCGTCAAATGAGCTGTCATAATGATGATATCGTCGCTAACAGCGGCGAGCTTTCCCTCTAGAGATGACACCAAGTTTTGAGCAAGAGTTACGGGAAATCAAATGAAATTGTCGCCTTTATAGAGGTTAATCATACTTAAGACTGAGGATCCCCTAAAGACTGGAATTTCCCAGTAAGATCTAGGTAGAGTGAGTTCTATATATATGTAGGTATATGTGGGTATACTTACAGTTACTTACAGAGATAGGGAATTCTTCCTAACTCAGACGTAAGACCATATAAATATAGGGAATATAAGTGATATAGTAGTTGAACTGAGCACTGCTTAGACATATTTTACATCAACTCATTCCAGAACTTAAATGTGGATTTTCAATATAAAATAAAGGGAAATTTATTTAAGAGGGAAATTAATATAAAGGGAAATATAAAATACAGGGAAATAAATACTGGGAAATTTAAGAATGAATATGATATCTGCTGAGATTCATAGATTAGTCAACTCCCCATATAGTCACATATATACTACATTCATTTCCCATTATTTTACATTATAGATGTATGTTGATTATATGCGCCCACATTAATCAGATATCAGTTCGATCGTGCGTGACACGCTGCCATCTCTAGACCCTGGCCAACATATTCGCATGTCGAATGCTTGCTGTAAAGCTATGTTGGGACCCATTTGGGGGCCACAATGTTCAAGTGGTTGACGACACCCATGAACTCCGGCCAATGTGTCTAACAGCAAATGTAGCGCTGCCATTAACGCATGTGAATGTGTGCAGCTGCCCCGCCCATAACCCCTTCTGGGCCCCTGGAGCCGCAGTTGCTCTTCTATCGATGACAAAGTCTAGCCAATGAACTGTGAATGCATTCAAAAGTGGGCGAGGTGGGGGGTTGGGGGCAGGCGACTTTCGTATGAACTCTCAAGACATTACGAACGACCACATAAACATGTCGAATGTGGAGTGGCTAGCTGAAAGAGGGGGCATGCGATAGCAGGGGGAGGCGTGTGTGTGTGTGTGTGGGGGGGGGGGGGGCGGCATAACGCCCGCATCGAGCAAAGGCGCCGCACGCTTTGGATAAAGATCTGATTCAGTGTGAGTTGATTTTCGAATTAGGACCGAGATTCGAGTTGGCACTTGCTGAATGCCCGAATGATCAATTGAATAACTGAATAACTGAATGACTGAATGATTGAATGATTGAATGAATGTGCATTCGGCAAAGTTGAAACCAGTTTGCAAAGCAGCGCTGACATTTGTAGAAGCGCATTCATCACACAGATGCCAAAACAAAAGAACGAAAAGAACAGAAAGAGAAACAGAAGGAGAAAGAGAGACAGAGATACAGATAGAGATACGGATATACGGCTTAAGAGTTATCTGTGCCTCTTGCCCAAGTCTTTATAAGTCGTTAGTAAACAGCGCTCGTTTCGCGTCGTCTTCGCCTTCTGCTCCTCCGTCTCGTCCCTCTTTTGTGATGTTTGTTTATTTTCGCGCAAATATCGCAACAATTGAGCAGATGCCGAGACGGGCAACGACTGGATGCATACGCTTCCTGGAGTGCGTCACTGCGACATTATGGCCAAGCATATTCAAGTGGAGAGCTCGAATCGGCTATGGTTAGATCTGAGCGATGAGAATATATATATATCATATATAATAAATACATTTGTGACTCTACAATAAATGTTAGATATATTGAATACTTTCAGTATTCTGCAAAAGTCTTAAATCCAGCGCCGATTACATTTCGCCAGAAAACTATCGATAACAAGGCGCAGCAGTAGCCTTAAGTGTGGCCATCTAACATTTGTTGCATAGTTTTCAATGGAGTTCAATAGCTGCTTCAAGCTTTAAGCTTACTGAAACTGCCAACAGAGAATCACAAGTGTTGCATAAGCAGCCCTTAAAGCATTCATTTGTAAACAAGGGCGTAGAACTGTGTTGTAAACACGAATTCCTTTTGGCTGATTGCCAACTGGGCGACTACGTGGGGGTTCCCACTGCATCTTGAGTTCGCTTCCTTTGCATTTTCGACATCCGGTTTCTGTTTCACTTGCAGTTGTTGTTCTTCTTCTTGTCTATCGATAAGTGAGCGCACGGAGCGCTGTTTAAGGGTTGATCAGCCGCCCACGGGAGCGAGGGTGATGGTGAGGGTGGGCGACGTTGTTGAGAGTTGCCCAACAGATTTGCCTACTTGACGTGTCCAAACTCGATTAAGCACAGGACAACAAGGATGAGAAAGTGCAACGGCCACCCTTAGCTGAGTTGGTGTTTAGGGGTGAGCCGGCTGCAAAGCGTTGCCACATTGCTTTAGGATAAGCATATATATTGTTGTGTTTTTGGATTTACTGATTATTTTGATGAGCTGACTGTAATACCATTGATGTACTATTGACTTTTCGATAAATTATCGATATTTAATCAATACATATGCTTTTCTTGAAGAGAAAGCTTTATGTTGTTATAATTTATTCTTTTTCAATAATCGATAACTATCGACAGCTGCAAAAAACTGTCAAAACTCGTACACTCAACTGCCATTAGCTTCGATTGAAGCATTAGTTATCGCTAATTTAGCTAATCTTGCTTTATATCTCTTAATACTCGGTAAACCATAATCGATAACTATCGATAGCTACAAAAGCTGTCAAAATGCTTGAGTCTAACTACTATAAGCATTTGTCTTCGATAATTATCGATTTATATTGGGTACACATATATCCGATATATGTACATATATCGATAGCTACTAGATCGATAACTAAGGGAGCCTTACACTCTCTATGCCAACATCTGGCAACGCCATGAGCCCAGTGCAACCCCCAAATCTGAACTAGTTGCAACTACCAAGTGGCATAGATTCGCATGGACACAACACCCCACCCACCCAACCACCCCGGCAGCACGCGCTAGGCGCAGGCGCAAGGAGAGCCAGAGAGAGAGAGAGAGAGAGAGAGAGAGCCGGTCAGCTTACCGTTAGCCTTAGCCTGAGCACAGGAAAGGCTAGTGAGCACACCCGAGAGAGCGAGAGAGAGAGAGAGAGAGAGAGCGCTCGAAGTGGGCTCATTAAAGTTTCATGGGCTGTTCTTTTCGCATACTTTTTGTTGCTGTTGTTGCTTGAGAAGTTTTTGTTATTTTCCGTTTTTGGGGCATGTTGTGCTTGGGCCACTGCGCCGCTCTGTTCAGCTCCGTGACTTGAGTCGTGCTGAAGCTGTCCCAGCCACGGGAGAAGCCGCTAATATAGCAAAACCAGAAAAGGAGCAAAAAACAACAATATACAATATACAATATATATACAATAATAAAGTGTTCATCAACTCGGGGATTTTGTATTTTCAATAAACAAAACCAAAAACGTAAACTAAGGAAAAAAAAAAGAAACGAAGAAAAACTTCAGCTCTTCAGTGCCAAGAAAAAGGCCAGGCCCATTAGATACTGAAATAGGCGGCGCATTTGGATACATACAGACACACGAATCGGGCAACGAAAGACAAATCAACACACAGCGCCATGTGTAAGTAAATCACACACACACACACACACACAGAGAGCGAGAGAGGGATGGGCAGGTGGTAGGGTATGGGGAGAATATTGTGAAGTAGCCTGTGTGCTGGCACTTGAGCGCTAAGCGGGCGAGCGATTTCGTTTGTTTTGCACTAATGAGCAAATGGAGCTGGCACTCAGCTCGCTGGGAGCACGTGCTCCCGCTCCCCTTGGCAGGATTAAGCACTTAATCATACTCATGCTTACCTTGTTATGTGTTGCTTGCAGCAAAGACGCCGTCGTTTGATAAGGATCGGGACTACATTGGGTTCGCGACGCTGCCGGAGCAGGTGCATCGGAAGTCGGTGAAGCGCGGCTTTGAGTTCACCCTGATGGTTGTGGGCGAATCGGGGCTGGGCAAGTCCACCCTGGTGAACAGCCTGTTTCTGGGCGATCTCTACAAGAATCGCACCGTGCCCAACGTGGAGGAGCGGCTCGAGAAGACGACCCGAGTCGAGAAGAAGACCATGGACATTGAGGAGCGCGGCGTGCGGCTCCGCCTCACGGTCGTCGATACGCCCGGCTTTGGCGATGCTGTGAACTGCGAGGACAGCTGGCGCGTCTGCACCCAATACATTGACGAACAGTTCCGTCAGTACTTCACCGACGAGAGCGGCCTGAATCGCCGCAACATACAGGACAATCGTGTGCACTGCTGCTTGTACTTTGTCCCGCCCTGGGGACACAGGTGAGTGCTTGACGGGAAAGTCCATTCTCAATCCTTGACAACTGAATCTGTTTTGTTTTGCTGCAGCCTGAGGCAGATGGATTTGGATTTGATACGGCGCCTGCATCGCAAGGTGAACATTGTGTTGGTCATTGGCAAGGCGGATAGCCTGAACAAGGGCGAGGTGCGCAAGCTGAAGGACCGCATCTTGCAGGATCTCGAGGACAACCACATACAGCTGTATCAGTTTCCCGAGTGCGATTCCGACGAGGACGACGACTTCAAGCAGCAGGATCGTGAGCTCAAGGCATCCATACCGTTTGCCGTCGTTGGCAGCAATACCATACTGGAGGTGGCTGGCAAAAAGGTGCGTGGCCGCCAGTATCCTTGGGGCGTGGTCAACGTGGAGGACGCCGAGCACAGCGACTTCATCAAGCTGCGCACATTCCTCATATCGACGCACATGCAGGACCTCAAGGACACCACACAGGTGAGTGGCTAGCTAGTGAGATATTTGATGATGCATCCAATGCTAACCCATTGTCCTTGCCCTCTCACAGGATGTGCACTACGAGAACTTTCGGGCTCAGTGCATCTCACAGATATCGCAGCATGCGCTGCGCGAGCGCGGCAAGTTGAAGCGCGACTCGATTAGCTCAACGAATGGATTTGATGCGGCGATTTCGGAAACGGATCGCCTGCTGCTGCAGAAGGACGAGGAGATCCGACGCATGCAGGACATGCTCACGCAAATGCAGGAGAAGCTCAAGCAGACCCATCTCATGGAGATGAAGAAGAACGACAGCGTCATCGATGTCTAAACTTCGCGTGTTCAATTTTGCACCTTCATAGATATATACAAATATGTATATGTATATATATATATAGAGCTATATATATATATATATATACACTTATATAGACTTTCCCTCTATACGAAAACATACATACATACACACAATCATTTGCCTCCTAATGGGCAGCCAACCACCAAAAACTTACGTTCTTAAGCTAGCACAGATTCCAATTAACCGAATTTCGTTCTGCAACAAAACTTCACAAACAAAACAAAACAAACGAAACAAAAAACAAAACATGAGTAAATTAGAATTTGTTCGTCTACTTAAATTTTATACAAAGATTCGCTTACGATTTGTAGTCGCGCAGCCCAGCATTGACCAAACTCTTGTAGCACAAAGTAAGAAAGTAAAGAAAGCAAGAAAGAAAAGGCTTCGCTAAGTTTCTTCTTGCCTTATGCAAACAACGTTTCAATTGTTGATCGTAGATTTAACTCAACTTGACTCGATAAAACATAGTTACCAAGTGAATTTTTAAACGAAGAGACTAAACCTAAAACGTAGCTACGTTGATACCGCAAGAAAACCAGAATAGAAACAACTTAAAATAGAGCTCGCAATGCACGTATTATACCAAAGTAAAATGAGTTTGAGAAACTACACGAACTAACAGAACAAACCAGAACAAGAGGCAAACAAATAGATGCATAGAAACATATATATATAAACATATATATATATGGGAACTTTTTTTTAATTACTCTTTTTTCTCTTGGTCAGTGTTAACCAGAAAACAAAAAGAAAAACAAAAAGAAAAAGAAAAACAAACTCCTAATTTGTTAAAACGAATTGTTAATGAATTTATTTTAAATGATTAATTAAGCAACATACAAACATAATTAAATGAAACTTATAGTGGACAAATTATATACACATAATAATAATAATAATAATAATAATAATAATAATAATAATAAAAGGAAAAACCACAACAAAAGAACTATTTAAAAATAAACATAATTATTAAAATTATATATGTTTTGGTTTGCTTAGGCAGCTGCATCGATTAGCTTTAAGTGGATACCTCTCTAAGCTCTCACTTTATAATGTTGCCAATGCTTCGACTTACGATCTCATTTGAGCTGAGCGAGCTAATGCTTTAGTTCAGATATTATATTGAAAGTTGGCTGGAGATACGATACGAATGAATGCGCGGAGTGTGCATAAGGCTTGCTCGTATTTGATTTTGGACTATTCTTAAAAGTGGAACAAAGAATCTCTGGCCTAAGACAAGGGACTTCTGAGCCCACAGTCAACGTATGCTCTCGACGAATTCATGAATAATAATAATTTGTAAGTCCCTCAGGCCCTTGGGTAATACATCCTCACCTGAACAGGCCCAACCCCAGCTGCAAAAGTCGCTTGAAATATTTCTTTTCATTTAGATTTATTTATTTCTCTCTTCATTTTGTTATCTTTAAAGTTTCTGCATATATATATATATGTATGTACACACACACAGATATATATATATAAATATGTATGTATGTATGTGCATATATGTATATATTTATATAGAATTCTCTTGTCAGATACATAGGTGTATGTATATTTGGTATGCCAATTGCCTTGGCTGATACGATACATATATATATATATAATCATATAAATACATATACATACATACATACATATATGTATATATACGAGTTGGGGACATATGTAACTCATCTCTGCGAATTAGTTAGCCAACTGAATAAATTTTCATTTGTTTTACATGCAGTTTTCCATAATTTTCCAATTTTCTTCTTTCTTTTTTTCGGGTAGAATTCATTTCATAAATGTTAATGCTTATTTCACATACATAGCTAGATATATATATATATATGTATGTATGTATGTATGTGTGTGTGTATATGCTTAAGTACATACATGTATATACACATATATATATTTCTATATATGTATATATGTACAGTTTATGGATTATACGAGGCGAGACACGAGACAAAAAAAAACCCTAGAAACTTGTCCTGTATATTAGGGGTAGCCCCTTAATTTTACTTTATATATACATACATATATACGTATATATTTATATGTATATATCTATAGGCCTAATGTAGTTCAGTGGATAGTTTTCTTGACTTTTCATTTTCATTTTGCAATTAATTCAAATTTGTCAATTTTAGTTTTTCCTTTATTCGTAAATGTATTTTTTATGTATTTTTCATATAATATTTTGTAATGAATTTTCTTTTTTTTTTTGTTGGATTTAAACTCGTTTTTTTTTTTTTGGTTTTTTTTCTTTTAGTTTTAGTTTTACTTTTAGTTGGCTATTTTAACGTTTCAATTCGTTTCTCTAACTTTCAAGCGCACTCTTTAGTTGTTGACTCACACACCTTTTGCTTTAGCTAAGCCAACCTTTCCATATATGGGTTTTCTTTCTTTCGTTTTTCGATTTCTCAGTTATGTATGTGTGTGTGTGTTTGTGCCTGTGTATGTATGTATGTGTGAGGTGTATTTCTTTGAGTTCTCTTGTATATAATTGTATAAATTTCAAAAAAAAAATGTCTAACTGCTTCCATGTAACGCCAGCGTTACACTATACATATATATATGTATATATATAGATATACATATATATACTTTATATATATATATATATATAATATATGTATACATATATATAATACTTTATACATATCATTTCTCATATCTCTGCTAGATTTTTCTGACCTTTTCTTTAGATTTCAACTTTTGCCACATTTTAATTATATTTTTTTGTTTTTATTTTTGTTTTTTGTTTTTTTTTTTTTTCAATTCTTAACAACCGTCGCCTGCGCACATTTTTTATGATTTTTGTTTTCCATTTGAGTTTTGTAATTTTCATTTTTGGTGTTTTACATTTCAGTTAAGTACAAAACTTCTTGCCTTGCCTGCCATACATATACATATCTATATATATATATATATATATATATATATATATATATATATATATATATATATATATATATATAGACTGTTTTTGTTTTACTTTTTGATACTTTCTTCTGCTGCTTGGCATTTGTTTATATTCATATATGTATGTATATATGTGTATATTCATTTTAATCTAGACATACATCTATATATTCATATATTTAATATTATATATTTTTGTAATTTATTTTTGTTTTTCTTTCTTGTTTTTTTGCAATTCACAAAAAAATATCTTTTACTGTCAAAAAAAAATTGTTTCTTTTGTTTTATTTTTGGTTTCTGGTTTTTTTTTCATCTTGGCCAAATCCTTTATATAACATCTAATATTATGGGACGTAGTTTACTAGCAAAAAATAACAAAAAAAAAACACACACACACGACGTCTATAATACTACTTGCATATGTATAAGACCTCATATATATATATATGTATATATAAATATTGATATACTTGACGGCATGCCTCACTATATATATGTATTTATATAGTATGAGAAGTTGGAGTTAGTTGCTGCCTGAACCTGGGCACTAGGCGCTAGTCGAAATGTGTGAAAGCGAAGGGTATACAATAGTCAAGTGAGTTCAATACTAATAATTACATACACACATACACAAATACACATATACATATACATATACACTGTTAGCTAACATTGAGTTAACATACATATATATTTTGGATATATGTATATATATAGATATATATATATATATAAGTTAATGGATTGCTTTTGGTTTGCCAATGCGAGATATACACATATATCTCAATATTTAACTGTGCTCTCTGTATGTACATATGTCTATGTGTGTGTGTTTACATATACATATGTAGCTAACACTCAAGTGCCTAGAAATGTTTTTGAATATATCTATATATATATATATATATATATATATCGTGTGTGGGTTAAGTAACCAATTTGGAATACTTTACTAAAATAATTCATCAAATATATCAATGTATATACACACACATATACATATATGTATATGTATACTTGTATAATTAACAGTTAACTCTGCTTTCATTTTTCATTTTCTTATTTATTTATATATCATTATATAATTTTATATAATTGTGTTGTTTAGAGAAAAAAGTCATTTGGATTTTTGTGTTTTGTTTGTTTCATTTTATTTGTAATTTTTCATTTCACTCAATTGTTAAAGTAGCTTTCAGTTTTGCCATGGACTGCGCCCTGCTTTTAACTATTGTTTAGACATCATATATATATATATATATATATTTGTAGTTTATTTTGTTTCATTGAATATCTGAAGCGCACATTTACAATGCTGCTTAAATTGCTAGTAAAGTATTTTTGTTGTTTGTTGGTTTGTTGCTGTTCTCTGCTAACAGCTTTACAATATTTGCATGCTTCACTTCAGTTACAACAATTTGCTTATGTGAAACAATATACATTTTAAGCTGTTTATGCATGTATATATGTATATATATATATATGTATATATATATATATATATATATATATATATATATATATATATATATATATATATATATATATATATATATATATATATATATATTCATATTTTTATTTATATATATATATATAATTTCGTGTATTTTGAATAGTGCATAATATATATAATTTTAATGATATTTTTAGACCATCAAGGTTCATTCATTTCAATATTTTCTTTCTCATTTATAAATATATATATACATATATATATATATTTGTATATATATATATGTTTGTATTTATGTATGTATGTATGTATAATATTATGTAAGTATTACAAAAAAAAAACACAATTTCACGGATCCTGCCCGCTAAAAACACAATTGTAAAATATATAATATATACATATATATGCATATGAATATATATATATATATTACAAAAAAAATTAATAAATTAATAACAATAAACGTAATAAATTATGCGCTCTTCAGTTTGGCCTGCCACACTCTCTCGATCGATCACGCGCCAGCGTGAGCTTGTGTCTATATATATACACATATATATATAGCACAGATTGCTTTATATAGATGTAGTTGTATTTGTATGCTATATAGCCAATGACTTTTTGTTTTTCTTTAATTTAATTTTAATTTCTCTTCTTTTTTTGGTTGTTCGCTTTAAAGTTTAAGAATTTGCTAGTGCTTGTGCTTGTTAAGTCTTTGTTTTTCTTTTTCTTTCTTTTTTTCATTTTAAACTGTGGCCCAAAGGTTGATCAAGTCAAGTCAAGTCAATCAAATCAAAGTGTTTAAATTCGTGTGGCATTCTTTGCTCTTTTTGCATACACAGATCGAATTTGTTTAAGTTTTATGAGCGCGCTGTTAGCAGCTCTCTGTTAATGTTACGCTTCGCTCTGTCAACTTTGCTGTTACTGTTATGTTACTGTTACTGTTACTGTTACTACTAAAATAATATTTTGCGAAGACAGCGTTTTACTTGGAAGCAACACAAAATCAAGAATAATTTCATTAACTAATTTTTAAAATATATATGCTTGGGTTTTTTATAATTTCTTTTTTTTTTTGGTTTATATATATATATATCTGTATATATATTTGACTTTTCTCAAGCAAATTAAATAAGTGTGTTTTTCTTTTTTTTTTGTATTTGGCTTTGTTTTATCATTTATCATTTCATTTAGCTGCAAGCATTTGCTGCTTTATTTTAAATTCGAGTCCAACATTTAAATTATGTACAAATATTAAAAAAAAAAACAACGTATTATATAGTTATATATGTATATATATGTAAGATTATTACATATGTATGTATATAGTACTTTACAACCGCAGTCCAAGCTGCCGACTGTACATGATTTTTTATATATATATATATATTTGTTTTATTAATTTTAACTTTTTTTTAGTTTTTCAATTTGATTTTTTTTTTGGGTTTTTTTTTCAAATATTGTTTAATTCACTGGGTTGCATATTATAATTTTTGTTTTCGTCTAGGCGGGTTAGGGGAAGGTTGACAGTATATTTATATTTTATAGACCTAATTGCAATTAGTGTTTGATATTTTTTTCTTTTCTTTTGTTTTGTTTTCTTGTTCTTGTTTGTTTGTTTGTTTTTTGTCATTTCTCAATAAAATAGTTTTCAAAAATCAATCATAATTAATTTAAATTTTGGCATGCAAACAAAATTTCCTTTTACAGCAGAATAAAAACTTAAAAATAAATTTGTTATTATTATTATTATTATTATTTGTTGTTGTTGTTGTTGTTCTAGTTGCCTTCCTGGCCTTGATTTGTCAATATAATAAAAATATAGTTTAGAATTAAAAATAAAACAAGCCATTGACTTAAATTTAACATCGCATCGCTTAGCAATAATTTAAAAAGGAAATAATTAAAAAAAAAACACAAAAGATTTAATCAAATCGAATTAAAAAACGTCTATGGTTGTTGTTTGCTTATGCCCGAATTATGAATTATTTTGTTGATAGTTTTTTCTCTTTCTTTCTTTCTTTGTTTCTTTCTTTCTTTTCTTTTTTTTTTTGTTTGCTTCTAGGCCTAGCTCTGCTCTTCGTTTGCCTTGTCTTGGGAGCTTTTAAGATTAGTTATGTATTAATGTTATGTTAATGCTGCTCTTTCTCATTCTCATACGTTCTCTTTCTTTAAGTTCTCTTTTTGGTTTTCAGTGTATTTCACATCGATCTCATTTTCCAGTAAGTAAATTTCTAATTTCTTAAGTTTTTTTTGTTGTTTTTCTTAATATTTTGTTTTTTTGTTTTTTTTTTTTTTGGTTTTTCGTTTTCTTTCTATAGAAGTTAAACGGTACTTTTGCTATTGCTGTTTGGTTTTATGCTTTAAACATTTGCTTTTTGTTTTTGTTTTTGTTTTTGTTTTTTTTTAGTTTAGTTTTTAAATTTTTTAAATTTTTGGTTGAAATTTTCTTGTGTTTTGTTTTGTTTGTTTTGTGTGTGTTTTTTTGTTGTTTGTTGTTGTTAATTATAGTCACTAACGTATTAGGAAGAAGCTGTGCGCCTTTTCCGTAAATCTGCGATAAATTCCCACGACTCTCCGTCATATTCCACCGTGTTGCGCCTGATTTTGACTCCCAGACGGCTTGCCGCCGCCTGTCGCACTGGGCGCCGTTGTCCCTGTGGTTGTGCTCGAGCAGCCATCGCGGCTCTCGCTCTCGTCGCACTCCTCCAGCTCGGCCAAATTCTCTTGATCGGACTCTTCGAGCGTTACCTGCGGAAGGCAACGAAAGATTAGCACTGATGCCAAAAAATGGGGCATGGGCTTACGATGGGTGTGTTTATCAATCTCGTTCTCATACCTGGAAGCGTATCTTCTCGTCCTGCGGGATTTCATCGGCGGCCGATGGGGGCGGCGATGGCGGTATCATGCTCTGATAGTAGTCTCTGTTCTCTTCAAGCGTATCGAGTATGTCTTGGGCATCTGGATGCACCAGATCGGCCCAGGTCTCCCACAACGGGTGCACAATGTAATCGATGAAGCCCACCTGCGACTTCTCAATGGTCGCATTGTGGCGATCGCACATCGGACTGATGTCCATGCCCGACTCACGCTCCTTGTCGCCCTGTAGAAAGAACTCCTCCATAAGCAGCGCCACCCAACGCTTGTACAGCGGCAATGGCTTGGTGGGATTGCTCAGATCAGCGCAGTGCACCAGATTCTCAAGTACCTAAAGTCAGGCAGAGCGAGAGAGAGAGAGAGAGAGAGTTGAGTGTCATTGATAGCTAGTCGATTGTCTGCTCTTACCTGTATGCGATCTGTGTAGTTGTCCAGCAGCAGAACTCCAGATCCGGCAACTTTCTTGGTCTCCACCATAGTTTTCAGATCGGCTAGCAGGCTCATGTGCTTGGACATGTCCGTAGAGAGCACAATATCAATAACCATCTTCCTCAATGTTTGGCGTTGTTTCCTAAAGGCATAAAACGATCGAGTCAGTTGAATATATCCAATCATTCCGATTAGCTAGGGATATACATACTTTTGCATATTACAGAATATATCACATCCTTGATTTTGCAATAATTTGAAGGCAACAGCTAAATGATGATTTTCCAAAACAGATTCGTCATTGTACATTAATGCTAGTTCGGAACCTAAAATATATATACATATATGTATATTAATATTATATTTGAATTTCAATTTCAGTTTCAGCTTACTTGAATTAACCAAGAATTGATTGGTTAAACCAGGATGATCAACATCGTGTATACAAGCGGCGAACAGCGCTCCGCCCACCTCGAGGGGCGTAAATACACCTTCCAATGCCGGTGTATTTAGTAGCACATTTGTGCTCTGTGTCACGTCAGCGGCATGCAGCGAATTGTGAAACGGATTGTCTTTGACGTAGTGGTCCTCCAGAGTAGTCATAAAGTTAAGAAAAGTTTTCGGTGGTATCATAAGACTGGTCAGTAATTCCCTACTCTGTAAGTGCAGAAGAGCAAATATCATAGCATTAATAATGATAATGATAATGATAATGATAATGATAATGATAATGATAATGATAATGATAATGATAATGATAATGATAATGATAATGATAATGATAATGATAATGATAATGATAATGATAATGATAATGATAAGATAATGATAATGATAATGATAATGATAATGTAATGATAATGATAATGATAATGATAATGATAATGATAATGATAATAATGATAATGATAATGATAATGATAATGATAATTTTATAATATGATAATGATAATGATAATGATAATGATAATAATGATAATGTAATAATGATAATGATAATGATAATGTATAATGATAATGATAATGTAATATAGTAGATAATGATAATGATAATGATAAAGTAATGTAATGTAATAATGATAATGATAATGATAATGATAATGATAATGATAATGATAATGATAATGAATGATAATGATAATGTAATAATGATAATGATAATGATAATGATAATGATAATATGATAATGATAATGTAGATAATGATAATGATAATGATAATGATAATAATATAATGATAATGATAATGATAATGTAATATATGATAATATAATGATAATGATAATGATAATGATAATATGATAATGATAATGATAATGATAATGATAATGTAATATAATGTAATAAATGTAATGTAATGATAATGATAATGATAATGATAATGATAATGATAATGATAATGATAATGATAATGATAATGATAATGATAATGATAATGATAATGATAATGTAATGATAATGATAATGATAATGATAATGATAATGATAATGATAATGATAATGATAATGATAATGATAATGATAATGATAATGATAATGATAATGATAATGATAATGATAATGATAATGATAATGATAATGATAATGATAATGATAATGATAATGATAATGATAATGATAATGATAATGATAATGATAATGATAATGATAATGATAATGATAATGATAATGATAATGATAATGATAATGATAATGATAATGATAATGATAATGATAATGATAATGATAATGATAATGATAAATGATAATGATAATGATAATGGATAATGATAATGATAATGATAATGATAATGATAATGATAATGATAATGATAATGATAATGATAATGATAATGATAATGATAATGATAATGATAATGATAATGATAATGATAATGATAATGATAATGATAATGATAATGATAATGATAATGATAATGATAATGATAATGATAATGATAATGATAATGATAATGATAATGATAATGATAATGATAATGATAATAATGATAATGATAATGATAATGATAATGATAATGATAATGATAATGATAATGATAATGATAATGATAATGATAATGATAATGATAATGATAATGATAATGATAATGATAATGATAATGATAATGATAATGATAATGATAATGATAATGAGATTGACAATGATCAAGCTAATAACAAAGATATTGATATGCAGCTAATGAACTTACCTGAAATATGGTGTATGCCACACAGGTGAGCGGACGATTGCAGCTCAGCTCGCCAATCTTGAATATCTCAATGCCCCACGTATCCAGCTCACCGAGCAGTGTGCCCAGCTCGTTCTCCCTGGGCGTCTCCACGCCGAACGTGGGCAGACGCTCTCCGGTGAAGCTGTTCGTGTGCGACAGTGGCCGTTTCACGCCGCTGATCTGTGACATGGGCGGACCACGCGGCGATCGGCTGCGCGGATACGGCTGCTGCTGGCTGGTGGTCTGTAAGTTCGAGTGATCCGGATTCTCTTCGACGCGCAGCGACGGCAAATCGAACTCTTGCTGTTTGTCTGCAATAAGCCAAAACCAAGCGAAACACAATTCCAAATGAGCTCATTATATATAGATTAAGCATACGTCACGTGGCTCTTCAGCTATGCTCAATTCTTCATAAATATGCAGATGCCTGCTCCCATATGCAGCAATCCGAAATATGCATTGTCTACTTTGGGGCGTAATGTTTTTTGTTCTCACTTTTCGCCCTCATGCAACAATCGCAAATTGCCTGTGCATACAATGAGATTTATTTAAATTTTAAATTATGCTGCAGACAATGAGAGCTTTAAATATGTTTCACTGCGTGCGCCCAGATACCCTTTGCTTTGGGCTCAATGGGGAGCTGTACACTTCAGATTCTCTTTCTGATTGGAATATATCACTCGGGCGCTAACTTTACGTTAGAATGACCTTACGCAGGGCGTATACTACCATAAGAGTTCTTATCAGCTAAAAACGTAGCATAGAATACCCTTCTGGCGTGTATAATTACGTAAATATGATCGTACGTAATGAGCCCATACGATATACCCTTATGGTATTTACCTTTACGTTAATATACCTTTACGTAATATTCACATACTGTAAAATAATACGGGTTTACGTAATGCATCGTTACGTCATATACTCTTACGCAATTTACCAATGCGTATTATGTATTACGTCCTTACGTACTATACTCCTTCGTAATACTCTTACGTATTATACTCTTGCGTACTAAACCTTTACGTACTATACCTGCACTTACTATGCCCCTACATAATATACCCTTACTTACTATAGCCTTACATAATATACCCTTACGTAATATGCCCTTACGTTAATATGCCTTTACTTTAATATACCTACATATATATATACATATAGATCTATCTCTTAAATCCCTCTCTTCTTCCTGCTCGCAGGGTATCCATTTTCGAAATATTTCATTCACAAAGCTTTAATGCAAAATGCAAGCAAATGTTAATTAGAAAAAACTTTGAATTGATATCAAATGTATATAAATATTAAATGTGTGCGCTGCCAGCAGGCTGGCAGTCAGGCTGGCAGGCTAATACATATAGAAGAGCTAACAAATTTGAAATGGCTTGCACAGTGCAGAGGCTTAGTTAATATTTCAGTCGAGAGCAGCGCGCAGCATTCTGAGTGCCGAACCGAGCCGAGCCGAGCTGAGTTGAGCTGAGCTGAGCTGAGCCGCGCCATGTTTATTTATGCCCAAAGGCTTCAACTGTTTTTAATATACATTTAATGCCCGTTGAGTTAGATTGAATTTAAAGGCTTTCCAGCACTCACTCACACACACACACACACACACATAGATAACTAACTATGCAGAACTAAAATCAAAATAAATAAATAAAGTTGCTAGCGGAAGGAAATACGAAGTAAATATTTATCTACGTTTGAGCTATAGAGTATTTCCATGTCGTCGTCGTCGTCGTCGTCGTTGTTGGTGTTGGTGTTGTTGAGCGCTTTTTAGCCAACTCTTTAAAATGCACATAGAAAACAAATATGCACACACACACACACACACACACACACATATGTGTCCACACATATAGAGCCTGGCACGTATCCTATCCATAACACATCGCTAACCTGCCCCACGGCTACGAACTCGACGCAAAGCTGTCTCAGCTGCCTGCTGTTATTTTTTTTATATATACATACATATATACTCTACACAGAGAGAGAGAGAGAGAGAGAGTGAGAGAGAGAGAGATTCAGTGATGTGAGTGTATGCAGACATATGTACATATTTTGCATACGATTTGGTTTTGGTTTTGAGTTTTGAATCTGAAATCCGTTTCACAGTTTTTTCCTTTCACGAAGCTTAACGATTTGCCTGATTAACATATGCGACAGCCACAAGATATTTACTCTCTCGCTCACTCTCATATGTAAATTTAATGTGTATATGTGTGTGTGTGTGTTGGCCCGTTTCAATTAAGCGCCCGCCGCCACATACGCATTCGCAATCGCCGTGGACATTGCGTATACGCACAGTCGACTTATCGACTGGGCGGACAGACACATTTATGTTGTCCTGGCCTGGCCGGGCCGGGCTGTGTGACTTTTAGGTTGGCCCGGCCAATAGCCAACAGCCAACAGCCGGCAGCCGGCAGTCGGCAGTCGGCAGTCGCTTCTGTTTCAAATGAAGTGTTACAAATAGACATTAGGGCTGCGTGTGTAGGTGTAGGTGTAGGTAGAGGTGCCAGCTAGGCTTGGGTGAAATGCGATTTTATGCTTGATAAACTACAATAACAACAAAAGCAACTACCAAAGGCCTAGGCCAAAAAATAAAATACGCTAGTGGCCGCAAAGGTGGGCAGCAGCAGCAGCAGTGGCAAAAAACCAGTTTAGCCCTGGCCCTGCCCATTTTAGCCAACTTGGCCATTTAAGTTGAGTTCGAGCCGGGCTAAGTTCCGTTGCGTTCCGTTCCGTTTCGTCTCGTCTCGTTTCGTTTCAGTTCAGTTCAGTTCGGTTCGGGCTTTGGCTCAGCTCAGCGAAGCAGAAATATGGACAAATGTGCAAATATGTTGCCCACCTTATGCTTGGCCACACCCACACTTTTAGGCGCCGACCCTGCCCAACACACACACACACACACACCCGCACCACACACACACACTTTTTTTCGCTTCTCTGTTTTGTTTTGTGTGTAACTCTTTCGCTTTGCACTACGCGCCTTTGTTTGTGCATGTCCCGAGGCAACGTCAAACGTGGTCATAGTTTTTTTCCTTCTCCCTTTTGCTGCTGCCCTCTGAGGGGTGGGTCGAGGTGTTACGGCGCGGGGGCCTCGTAGGTTAAACAATGAAATTTCCACTTCATCTGTTTTTATGCTGCTCTGCATAATTTAATTTTGCACTTTCAATTCGACGGATTTGGTTTAAGTCTTGTTTTTCCGCTTTTTCCCCCACATTTCTCTTCTCTCTTTTTTTTTTTATATATTTAATTCGACTTTTTCCCTCTCTCCCTCCCTCTCTCTCTCTCTCTCTCTCTCTCTCTTGTGTTTTACTTTCAGCTTTTTCATTTATGCACTGTGCATAAATGTGCAGCTTTTTCTCTGCTGCTGTTGCAGCTTGCATATCACAAAAGTTTTCGCTTTTGTTTTGCATAGTTCTAATTGGATGAGTGGCAACGGGGGGGCGACGGACGGGGGCGCTGAGCCCGAGGTGGTGTTGCCACTACTTGAACTTTCCTGTGGTTAATGCAATTTTATTGCATACTTTTGTGTGTGCGTCGCTGGCCAAAAAGCAGCAGCAACAACAATAGAAATGTCATCAACTGCAGACAGTGGCAACTTGAGCTGGACAAAGTTCTTCAAGACTTTTTTTCTCTTTTGAATTGCAGTGGAAATTTCAGAGATTCCTAAAGATATCTATTGGCTATATGGATCTATTACTAAATTTTGTTGCCCAATATTTAGTTATTGATTCATAGTAATATATAGATGTTTTCATGAAATTACGACTGTTATAAAACTGTTATACAACTGTTATAAAACTGTTATACAACTGTTATACAAGTATTGTACAACTGTTATACATCTGTCTTACGACTACTATACAACTTTTATACAACTGTTATACAATTATTATACAACTGTTATACAATTGTCATACAACTATTATACAACTGTTATACAACTGTTATACTGCTTTACCATAATATAGATATATACAACTTCTTTAAGGCTGTTCTACAACAGTTATACAGTCATTTAAGATATATTTCTCAACTGTTATACTGTTCTCTAATATTTGTTATACAGCTGTTACACAACTTGTATTATGCTTTTATATAACTGAAGGTTTTAAACCATTGTTCTATAACTGTAATACTGCTGTTGCGTCATTGGTATGTAGCTGTTCGAAGACTATTATACAACAGTTATACTGTCATTAGAGAACTACTGCTCTCAAATAATTGGTATACAGCTGTTATACAACTTTTATACTGTTTTTATACAATTTCCAACCGCTTTCAGACAACTGTTAAACAACGAAAACATAATTTATATACAACTGTTATACTGCTGTTCAAGAACAACTGTTATACAACTGTTATACGATTTGATAAATGCATCGATAACTATCACTAAAGTATCCTCAGACCTATGTATATCTATTTAAGCTATAGTCGTCCGGGTATTAAGGTCTATAACTTACCCAAAAATGTTGAACAGATATACTCGGATATTTGATTGCCCGATCTGCTGGACTCGCTGAAGTGTGACAGCTCCTTGTTGAGCATGCGTTTGAACTGTGCAATAGAGAAGATACAAAATAATGTGATTAGCTATCGAATAGATCTGTCGCGATCTGGATTCGATACACACCTTTAGCGATGCCATGTCGGAGACACTGCGATGCGTTTGTATGGTCTCCAGTTGATCTAAGCACCAATCTAACTCCTCAATGGTATCGGTGGCTAGGCGTGTGTAGGCCTCATCGCCCTGTGCTAGTTGGACACCGCCAGCATTTCCGGCCCGTCCGACGGATGATGATTGAGCTGGCCGCCTGGATCTTGTTTGATTAATACATGATTTCCGCACAAACACACACACACACACACACACACGCACACACACAGAGAGACAGTGAGAGACAGAGAGCGAGGGATTGTGGATAAAGGAAGACGGGGAGGTTTGAGGGAGAGGTAGGTAGACATAGAGGAGGAATGAAAGAATAGCAATGGAATTGTTTTGATTATGAAAGGAATAAGGCACATGGTACAGGATACAGGGTACAGGGTACAGGGTACAAGGTACAATAACAACAACAAACGAGAGAACAAACAAAAATCGCAAAAGAAAAGACAAACAAAGGTGAAAATTACAAGAAAATTCAATTGGAAAACGATCAAAAAAGGGGGAAAAATGGGGGAAAAACATTGACAAAACAAAGTGGGAAATGCAAACAAAATCGAAATGAAATTGTGAATTAAAATAGACAAACGGAGGAGTGTGAGGTGTGTGAGGTGTGGGGGGCGGGGGAGTTCAGGGGAAGTTATGCATAAGTTATAAACATTTTTTGTTTTTTTTTTTTGTTAGCAACCACACAGAGCAAGAAATACACGTGTTTTACAACATTGAGAATGGGGAATTAATATTTGTTTTTGTTTTTGTTTTTTGCATTAAAACAACAACAGTGATGAACACACACATATATATATTTATAAGAGAGAGAGAGCGAGAGAGAGAGAGAGAGAAAGAGAAAACGAGAGAGAAAGAGAGAAGAAAAAAACATGAACAAAATTGAATTGAAGAATCTGTGGTTTGGTTTTTCTGTACAACATTTAATAAACAAAAATGATATATGATTATCGATTAGCTCAAGACTCAATCTGGCATACTCAGAGGGCTACTTAGTCGACGGGGGTATGTGGGGGGAGGCGGGGGAGGTGTGGACTAACGCCCATTCAAATACACATTTAGATATTTAGATATTTAGATATTAGTGCCAATAGGCAACAACAACAACAGCTACAACAACATTGCCAACAATTCAAAGAGACATTTTTGGGATTCCAAGCAGAGATCGGTCCGTTGGCTCGATGACTGCGCCCAGTTCAATAGAACTGACAATTTTCTAAATTTGAGTTCCGTCATATTCGATGGAAAAATTATAAATAAAATGTATGGTACGGTTTTTATTTGCGGTATTTTTGGCACGTCAACACGATGCCCCACACACACACACACACACATAGAGAAAGCGTTGTCCCGACACCTCCTCTTGCAGCGCGCAGCCTGCTCGCCGCCCAGCCTCCCCTCCCCACGTAGCACACTGTGGTTTGTTTCTTCACATCATTGTCGTCATTTCTGTTTAAGTGGGTCTTTATTCATTTGCTTTTGTCTCTCTATGTGTGTGTGGTGGGTCTGGTGGTGTTTACACACACACACACATATGCATACAGACAAAATTATTGTTAGTCGGAAAAGTAGATGAATGCCTAATGCTTTTGTTGTTGTTCAGATTCTGTTGTTGCTGTCGTTGTTGTTGCTGCTGTTGTTGTTGTTGTTGCCACTTGATTAATTAAAGTGTGAGATGACAATAAGATATTGAGAGAGCACACACATAGATAGAGAGCGAGCGAGGGACATCGACAGGCAGCAAGACAAAGAGAATCAGATAAGGCCTAAGATAGGTTAGGGGCAGGCGGAGAATGATTGGGGGCTGGGAAGAGTGGGAGGGACATAGAGAGTTGCTTTTCGGGATAATTCGGAGTCAGGTTTGTTCCACAATGAAAAGAAACGAATCCTCTTTGCGTGTTTTGTCATGGATCGCGCGGGGGAGGGCCACAAGCTTTAATCATTTCGTGTAATGGCTTTTTCATGTACATATGATAGACTGGGTGGGTGGGTGGTTGGGTCAGGTGGGCGTGTCAAGGTCACAATCAACTTACTTGTTTGATGCTGGTACATTTGTCAGACTTAATAAATTGTTGCGCACTGAACGTAAGCTGGCTAAAATTTGGGCAAACGGCGTTACAATGAGATCCTCGCCATGGCTGCAAAAAAGAGAGAGAGAGAAAGAGAGAGAGATTAATATAAGAACAGTTGGCAATGGGCGTAAGCATATGGAGCTACCTAGATATATAAACATGCCAAATAAATGATTGATAGAAATGATAGAGTGGAATGAAGAAACCAGAAGGCAATTATAGGTAGGAATGATGATCTCGGGTGGGGAGTAAAATAAGTAACGAGTAGAGCATATAGTTAATGTGTGAAGTAACGAATAATTTATATAGTTTGTATGAGTGGTAGCAAAATGGGCAATAGAAGTAGCGAGTAACACAAGTAGCGAGTAGCAGAAGTAGCGAATAACACAAGTAGCGAGTGATGAAAGTGACGAGTAGCAGAAGTAGCGAGTAATAGAAGTAGCGAGTATTGAAAGTAGCGAGTAATAGAAGTAGCGAGCAAAAGAAGTTGCGAGTAACATAGGTAACGAGTAATGGAAGTATCGAGTAGTAGAAGTAGCGAGTAACACAAGTAGCGAGTAGCAGAAGTAGCGAGTAGCAGAAGTAGCGAGTAGCAGAAGTAGCGAGTAGCAGAAGTAGCGAGTAGCAGCAGTAGCGAGTAATGAAAGTAGCGAGTAATGAAAGTAGCGAGTAATAGAAGTAACGAGTAATGGAAATAGTGAGTAACACAAGTAACGAATAACAGAAGTTGCGAGTAACATAGGTAACGAGTAATGGAAGTAGCGAGTAATGGAAACAGCGAGTAACATAAGTAACGAGTAATGGAAGTAGCGAGTAACAGAAGTAATGAATAGTTTATATAAGTCATATAGAAGAACAATAACATGAATGACGAGTGCGAAAAGTGGCGAGTGCGAGAAGTAGCGAGTGCGAGAAGTAACGAGTGAGAGAGGTAGTATATATTTTCCATATCTTGTATAAGCTTAAGGTATGACTAAACGAAGCGCGAGCAAGTAATGCCCAAGAAAAGCAACGAGTGTATATACAAATGGCGAGTAACAAAAGTAACGAGTAATATGACTATTTATTGGGTGGCAACACTGGTGAGTGTTGATCAACTCGAGAACTCAGTAACAAGCTTTAAAGATATAGAGACCCATTGTGATACTAAGCAAACGTAGGCAGCAGTGCTGATGCACCCTCTGCTCACAATCACAGTCATCTATCGTAGTATCGTGTCCCACTAAAGCTACGCTCGCTTATGCCCCCGACTTCGTTCGGCGATTACCATTTACTGTAGTTCCTGGCATACGTTAGCAGCCTCAGCAGACACGTTACCGCAGACATCGGGTGCTCGTTCCCCATAAATGACAACCGTAGACAGAATGTGAATTCGAATAGCGCATTAATTAGGCGTTGCACTTGTTGGCTTCCATATTCCTTTCCTTTTCATACATATATGTATATGTATATACATATACATATTCAAATATATATTTATTTTTTTAATTTCTTAATTTCTTGTAAATATAATTTTGTTTTTTTTTAGTATAAATTTTGAGGTGGTTTAAATTGAAATGCCTATGTGCCTAGCCCAATTGGCTGGCAAATCAACTGGAATACTCTCGCAGGTGCCTCAGCGCCCGGGGCATTCGATGATATGAAAAGCAGGTGGGCAAGCGAGGGTCGCCAGCCAGGCCGACCGCAAAAGGTCAGCCTGGCATGGCCACGAATAGATTTGCCAACAAAAAAAAAAAAAAAGAAATTAAAATTAAAACAAAATAAAAACAAAGGGAAAGGAAAGTATGTGAATCCTGGCACAAAGGACGACGGCCAAGAACTTGATGCAGGTGGGTTCGGCAATTTTATAGATATGCGGAACGAAAAGCGACGCACACAGTTGGTGGAAACGTTTCTGGTGGCACACGAGCCACTTGGCTTGGAATATTTGTGCCGAAAATAAATATTAAATGGGCAAAAAATAAAGGGGAAAATTAAAAAAGAAAATACAGAAACAAAATATATAATAATAATAAGTAGACGAGCACGAAGACGTTGTCGTTTGCGTTGACAAACAAAAAATGGCATAAATTAATATTAATAAAATAAAATATGAGAAAAGAAAATGAGAGAAAGCGCGCGAGAGAGGGAGAGAGGACAGCAGATAAAGAAGAAGCAAAAAATAAAAGTTCTTGGCCCATTAGTGACGTCACGAAGCGACGTTGGCGGCGCCAAAATGTAAATTTCAGTTCTTATTTTTATTATATATAAATAAATACATAAATATATGCATATATATATATATACCCTGTAGTCGTAAAATGGCCATAAAAGGTGTATTTATAGATTGTTCAGCGGTAAGAACTTAAATGGGTACTGCCACTTAGCAGAAGGCATATATATATATATATATATATATATATATATATATATATATATATATATATATATATATATATATATATATATATATATATATATATATATATATATGGGCATAAGAGTTTGGAATAGGCTCTGACGCTCGATATTTTATACAGAGCTGGCTTGATGGATGCATATGCATGAGCATCACAATACCGACTGATAGAAGCCAACAGCTGTCATAACACTCTCTGATAAATATGTGAAGCTATAGATCTATCGTTAGTACTATCACAATGTATGCTCAAATATGTGAAGCTATCGATTATGCGTGCAAAGAATCAAAAGTGTGACATATGAAGCTATCGATAGTACATGGACTAAATGTATCGATGAATGTTATATTGAACTATCGAAAGTTCGACATATGAAGTTGCTGGTATATCAATATATATCAATATAGTATATATATATCGACGCCAACGAATATGACAGTTATTGACTCTATGAAGCTATTGTTAATATATCGATAGAACTGATAACTGTTATATGAAGCTATATTTAGTATATCGATAACTACTTATTTAAAAGTGTTGTAGTTTATTCGTAGTTTATAGTATGGATCGCTTTTAACTATTATATTTCTGATAGTAAGTTCACCAGCTATCGATAGTATATCGATAGTATCAATAGCTATACATATTGAGCCTCAACTATTGCCAACTATCAGATACAGACCCACTACATTATCCCACAGTTCAACATGCCCCATTAGCTCTGCAAATATGAGTTATAAATAAAAGGAAAATTCATAGAAATTCATTTGCTGTACGCTTCATGTGCTTCTGCTCGCATTTTGCAGAGCTTTTCATCAAAAAACTATTAAAAACATGAAAACATAAAAGTTATTTGAAGCCTTGTTACTAGGTATGTACATATGTCCAAGCCATGCCAAATTTGAACAGCTTTTCTATTTTTATATATTTATATACTATATATATATATATATATATATATATATATATATATATATATATATATATATATATATATATATATATATATAAGGTTATCTGTGTGTACTCGTGTGTTTCGTGGCTATTTCAGCTTTAAAGCCAATTGGCTGGCAATGAAAACGGTTGGAAATATTGAAATTTTCATACAAGATTTTGCGACCGTTTCAATGAAAGATGCTGCGAAGCGATGCCGCCTTAAATGAAACAGCAATATTAAATATATACATATATATATTCATATATATATATTAGCAGATAGAGGGTAAAGCGACAACGATATACGATTAATGATGCCAACTCATTTACAGCCAGGTTGCCCTCTCGCCGCCTCTCTCTCTCTCTCTCGCTCGCTCGCTCGCTTGCTTTGCGGTATGTTTGCCTGATTTTTGGCACGTCCCACTGCTGCAATATATCTATATCTATATGGCTCTGGCTCTGGCTGTGTGTGTGTCGCAACAATTGTACAAATATGTTATTGTGTATTGTATGCTCGCGCATCTATCCATCCGTCCATCCATTCGTTTGTCCATCCAAACACACATCTAAAGTGGCAGCCATAAACAACAACATAAATAACAACAAACGGCAAGCGTTGCCCATATGCAACAGCATTCACCTCACCTCAACCTAGTCCCCGGCCCAGACCCAGACCCAGACCCAGCCCTAGCCCCGCCCCTGTTCAGTTTGAACTCTTCACTTTTGGCCCCGTCGCGTCGCTAGACTATGCAGCCAGACGAAATGATTTTGCCAGCGATTTGTCATTTGAAATCATGTCGCGCCGCTCTATTCATATTCGCGTTAGCTCGTCTTCTGCTGAGCACTTTAGTGCGATTCTAGTTTGTTATTCGATTATAAATACTGCGACGCAGAAATAAAAACAACCACACACACACACAAGTAAATAAAGAGGAAAACATCGCCCGTGACTCATCCGGTGCTGCTAGCCGGACAACAACTCGAATGCAACGACCCAAAAAGCGGCCAAGAAGTGTGCTTGGATGGAAATGGACCCTATGAACTATAGAGAAATCTCGACTGCAATTGGTTAGCTGATTCGTTATCGATTTTGTAATGCAGTACTTTAGCTGTTATCGATAACATAACTATCGAAAACAGTTCAAGGAGCCAAAGAAGTGTTGAAGTCATCAGATGCACCTAAGCTCTCCCAAGAGATTTAGCTTTCTCTTGACAGTATTAACACTTATCAGCAGAATTTAGCTAGCCAGACAGCAGGCAGAGTTTGAGTCTGCTGGAATATCAAAATATATAGCCCAATATAAGCTTTGAGCAAGATCAAAATATATAACCTAATCAAACTATGGGCCAAAGCTCCAAAACTTCTCCAAAAGTCTTAAATTTGAATGGGAAAATTTTTTTTTTTAATTTTGTAGATTTTTTTTTTATCGACAAGCAAAGTTCAGATAGATTTAAAATTTGATTGCAAATATGATATATTTATAAGACTATGAATTTATTTAAATTTTCTTAAAATTTGTTTGAAAATATGAAAATTTTGTATAATTTGATCTCGATCTGCCTCAACTTCCTTCCACTGCTCTACACTTTGTCGACCTGTGCAATTAGCGATGTTTTAAGAGCTTAATTAAATCGATTTATATGCAATTATAATAGTTGAGGCATTTATTAATGCGGCTAAAAGCTGTGCAGGCGCTGCGAATAGTCGCTCTTAATTGACTTCTATATAGAATCTGTGCGCCACTAATAATAGTTAGATAAATATATAGCTTAGGCATGAATTGAGTGTGTGTATGTGTGTATGTGTGTGTGTGTGTGTGTGTGTGTGCTCATAATTAATAGAGAAATATGTATGCTCAGAATGCGTAAGTAAATAAACTGGCAGCTGGGACAGTTCTACGTTCTCGGTTTGATTTGTTTTTTCATCCATTTTGTCATTAAATAGATGAAAATATTGCGTGGGCGGGCTCGATTTATAGTTGATTTTGATGCTTATGGGTGCGTGCGTGCGTGCGTGCGTGCGTGCGTGCGTTACCTGCGCTGCGACTTGATCGAGAACATGTTATCGCGATCGGCCAGGATGGTGACGGCCAGATCGTCCTGCATGATCGACGGTATCATGTTGAAGAAGCTGTGCACGCGCGGCAGCGACGGCGACGAGGCTGAGTTCTTGTTTAACATGACCTTCCACTCCCGCACACACACACATAGACACAATAAAACAATGGCAAAATAAAGTGCTGCGATTGGCTCATTAGATGAGCTGGGACCAGGAAGCGCCTGGCTAATGCGACTCCGACTGCGATTGCGATTTTGTTCCTTTTTTTTTTCTTTTCGATTACAATTCCAAAATTTCTTTTTCGATTTCAATTCCAATTTGCAATGTGCAATTGCAATTGCAATTTCAATTTCTATATAACTGTGTGCGCCGATTGCTTTGATTGCCCGACAACTATTCCGCGGACTATTTCAGATGACAACAACAATCGCGACAGCGAGGCGACAAGGCGAATGCTTTTTGAATTTTCCACGAGTGCGCGCTGGCCGAGAATGAGCGCGTCCCGCGGCGTGGCCAGCAAAAATACAAAACTCAAAACACAACTCGCACGCTCAGAGGAATGAACAAAAAAAATACAAAAAAAAAAAAAAAACAGTGAAGAAAAGCGACGCTGACGCTGACGCTGCGGCGCAGCGACGTCAGCGCGAGCAGCTGGCAACGGGCGGCAGCCATCAGCTGAGCTGAACGTAACGTAAGAAACAAATTATATTCAACTTAAAAAAAAAAACACATATAAATAAATAAAATTAAATTTGTACGAGTGTGCGAGTGTGTGTGTGTGTGTGTGTCCGTGTGTCATTTCATTTTCATCATTTGTGCTCGCTGCCGATGTTGTTTTGTATTTTTTGCGCGCGCGAGTCAGATTTTTGCTTGCTTTTCATCTTGAGCAACAGCAGCAACAACGAACAAGACGAACGAACTGACACAACATGTACAACATTTGCTCAATTATAGAAATATACAGGGTGTCGCCTTGACACACATTCCACCCAACGCGCATAGAGCATGGGATGAGGGTCTGGACAGTCGATAGAGTCTAGAGTAGTCTAGTCAAGACAATCTAAGACTAGCTTTTGGCTGAGGGGAATGACTGATCAAATTGAGATCAAAACAGGATTAACTACGCCCACAAATATTGATAACTATGTTATCGATAATTATTCAAAATTTGACAACTCGTTAAGCTGTGCTAGCATATATCGATATATATTTTATATAGTATATTGATCACAATTGATACATAATTTAAGTCGAATATATCGATAGGTGTGGTATCGATATATATAAAAAATGAAATAGTTAACAGTTATCGCTACTATTTGGACAAACATATCGATAACAGTACTTTCGATAAGTTGCTTTTAATATCAAATATATCGGCAACTTTGTTATCGATAACTAATGAACAATCAAATAGTTCAAATAGTTCTTATCGATAACTTTTAAGCATTAATAGACAATTAGATATCAATAGCTATGCTATCGATAATATATTGTGCACAAACAGATTTTTATCGAAGATCTGACGAAGTCGCTTTAAGACAATTTCTAATATTTTTCTGGGCAACAAATTCGTTTAAGAAGTATTATACTTGGTAGAAATTTATCAAACTTTAATCTAAGCAAATGAATCAAACTAAGGCAGCGATAGGTCAGATAGGTCTCCTCTGCTCTTTAGTGCTGTAAACTTGTTCCAATGCTCATGCTTGAACAGTCACCAATAGTTCGGAGATAGCAAAAGTTTGCCAAAGCAAAACTAAAGCGAAAAAGCCACAATTAGTTCAAATGCAGCTAAACCAATTGTACACCCTGTTCGATAGTCACACACAGAGGGAGAGAGAGAGAGAGGGAGAGAGAGAGAGGGAGAGAGAGACACGCACCGTCGACATATCCAATGTCCGGCAAGTCAGGCTGCGCGTCCTTGCCTGACATAACAGAGGCACAAGCAGAAGCACAAGCAGAAGCAGAAGCAAGAGCGGAAGCACACAGCAGCATCGCCATCATCAGCATCACTATCATCATTAGCATCAGTCATTATCATTATGATCCACTTCATTACGAGCAGCAGAGAGCTGAATTTGCTGACTATAATAATGCCTTCCACCTGATTCTCCATCTCTCTCTCTCTCTCTCTCTCTTTGTTTTCTTGTCTTTCCGACAATTCACGCAAAATTAATTTCATTCTCAGTGCGCTACTGCCTGACGTTGCTCTTGTCGTTGTTGTTGTTGTTGTTGTTGTTTTAGTTGTTGTTGTTGTTGTTTTTACTCTAGACGCGCACTTACCTACGCTAATGTTTAATAAATTCTCAACTCAAATTGCCATTTGGCTGCCTTTGAGCGATCTGCAATTATTTTTCGCTGTTTGTTGCGCGCTTAATGAACGCTCATTACATAAGACACAGAGAGAGAGGGAGAGAGGGAGAGTGAGAGGGAGAGAGGGTGGGAGAGAGGGAGGGAGCGCGCTCTCTGCTAATATGCATATTTATATAGCTAACTACTAACGTTTATTTTTAATATCTCTCGCTAGTTAGTCGCAACTGTGCGCACACACGTAATTCTAATAATAATTTCGAGCAATTTTTAATTCAGCTAACCCACATCTTCTTCTTCTTACCCTCTGTGTGTGTGTGAGAGAGAGAGACAGAGAGAGAGAGTGGGAGGGGCAGATAGTCACATTACTCATACTTTTCATTTGGATTTTCAATTTTCGATTTCAATTTTGCTCTAACCGATTGCACATACTCCCGTTAATCATTCGCCGCCGCCTGCCACGCCCACTTAGCCCACTTGAGTGACGAGCGGCGGCAAGTGGCGCTGCATCCAATAAACAACAGCGGCCAATGGGGGTCAGCGAGAGCAAAACACAGCAAATCTCGTGACTGACAGACAACGTGGGCGCATCGAAGTCGCCGTCGAATCGAGTCAAGTGTCTGATGAAATTGTTCATAAACATTAACAAACACACACACACAGACATACACACACACACACACAGACACACACGCACATCATATGATATGCTATCTGCTAGAGGCGGCACTCTTTCAAGATTCATCCAAATGTATCTGAATTGCTGGACTTCTGGACGTTGTCTAAGCTAAGAGCATATGTAGACTGTACCGTAGAATATATGTAGGAGCTAAGTCTATCAATTTCAGATAATACTATAACTAAGAATAAAGCTATAGAATAACTACAAGTAATCAATTTCGATAAGTAATATAAGCCAGTAAATGTGATCTAGTAGATGTTGCTCGACTTGGTAATACCCTGACCCTAGCTAATGCCTAGAACTGCTATTCTAATCAGGCTAAGCTACTTATAGACATGTGTATATAGGAGACATCAGATGCACACACACCCATGCCCAGTTCAAGTCTCAATATTGGCATTAACTGCCTATTACAGTCTGTCATACTCAATGGATGCAGGTCATCAAAAGTCTTAACTAGAGTGTCTTATCTAGAGCGTAATATATGCTCTGCAAGTAACACTTCTATCTTCATCTGGCATGCAACTGAAACTCCCCCTCAGTGATAGATGGAAGATGCTGCACGAAATGGCTGAACTACATTTTGGTATTTCGCAGCTCAGTTTTGGTTGCATGTGCGAATTGCCGATGCACAAAATATGATTTTGTTTTCCTTTTTGTTGTTGTTGGGTTTTGGTTTGCCAACTGCATGACAAATTTGTGTGGGATGCATTTTTATTAAAAGCACAAGAGGCCACTCAAAACCATGCAGAAAACACACACGCACACACACACACACACACACACACGCACACGCCACATATTTTTGGGTGTGATTTGCATTGGGCGCATGTCAAAAAATGTTGGTTCGTTTGGCTGCGTCAGCGGCAATTGAGGCGGCAAATTTAATACGCGCAAAGAACGTATTTCATTTGGCTGGCACTCGCAATCCCAATCCGTATCCGAATCCGAATCCGAATCGGAGTCCCAATCCCACTACCACTACCCATTTTCTACCCATTTTCTTTCGGATGTCACGCTGCGTATGAATAATATGTACGTTACGTATACGCCAGCGTCGCTGCATGTGGCCAACTGGGCAACATATGGCTGTAAGGGACGAGCGAGAGAGAGAGAGAGAGAGAGAGAGAGGGAGAGAGCTGCGGTTGCTATGGCCTGTGATTGAATTTTGCCAACGACAGGCCAACGCCTCTCCCTAATGCCCCCCAGCAGCCAACCTTCTGCAGTCGGACCGACCGAAATTTCCCATTGCTCGCTCGTACAGGAAATAGGAAATGTTTTTCATATTTAAATTAGCTGCGCTGGTCTTCTTCTTCTTCTTCTGCTGCTGCTGCTGCTGCTGGTGGTGGTGGTGCTTCTTCTTCTTCTTCTTCTTGTTTATATCACATCTTTGGCAGCTTTCATTCAGGCAGCGTCCCGCGGCCACTCTTTGCGCCTTTAATTGCGCCGACGACAACGACAAATGATGACTGAGTTCAAAATGCGGCGCATCGAGTGGCACGCGGAACGTCATGTGAGTGGCTCGACGGCGAGCCACAATAAAACCAACAAACAACGTGATCTGACTCACGTATGAGGCCGAAATCTTGTGAATTGAGTTATCAAAGCGCTCGCATCGGCAAGAAATTTTACTACTGATCGACTGAAGTCTTAAAGATGGAGCAATGTTGATATCGAATAGGCATATATAAATCATACTGTATTATATTCTATTCTTAATCAAATTGGCATATATATAGATATAGTTTTATATGTAGAATGTACAATGCAGTCGGTGCCTGCCGACTGCTGAGATACTCTGTTTATGGGCAGTTCCAAGCTCTTATGCCATTAATATAAATATAAATAATATAATATAAATATTGTTCTCTAGAGAGAGAGAGAGTTTAAGAAAGATTAGAGACTATATATATACATATATATGTGATGTAAATCGGTCAGGTTCCTGGAGCCAAAGCATGGAAGTGACAGCAGCATAACCTAAGCAACCCTAGGCTTAGACATAGGCAGCACTATCGGAAAGTGACTAGGGCTTTAGCTTCTCTTATGTTCAATTACTGAAGCCCAATATGCCCCTTTAAAAAAAGGAACAGAGTATAAATATGCTTTGGCCTGCTGGACAGATTGCGGCGATTGCTGCATGCCCAAAATGAATAAATTAACTAACTAATTGCGGCGAGTAATTAAAATAAATATAGAAAGAGGAAAAGTCGAACAAAAAATGTGATGCATAAAAAACAGCGTCAAATTATTGTGTCTTTTTATATGTATGTTCTTTCTCTGTTTGCAAATATATATATATATATATATATGTATATATATCTTTATCAAAGGGGCGCAAAAGAGTTCTGTTTGCAGTGTGGCTAAAGGCGAAGGCAAAACAGAAAGGAATTAACGCCCGGTGCAGAGAAGCGTGCGAAACAATTATGCAACAGTACAAAAGGAAAACAAATGAAAATGAAAATGAAAACAACAAAAGCAACAACAACAACAACAACAGCAACAGCAACAATACAAACATTGAGCAAGCAGGCAGGCAGGCAGGCATGCAGGCAGGATTAGATAGGGATTACATAGGTTAGATGCAAAAACAAAAAACAAAAGATAGAAAGTTAGCTATATAGAATAGAATAGATAGAATAGATAGAGAACTGGGCATACGTACGATCTGTCAATGAGTATAGAGGCCTCCTGTTCTTTAAACCTGCAAAAGGGTTACAATAATAAACAACGATAATAGTACGAATAACAATCATAAGTCGATAGGCTTAAGAGATAGAAAAACGCTAAAAAGTACACGACACATGTAAGCGATTGCCAACAATCGACTTGCAACAGACAACACGAAACGAAACGAAACGAAACGAAATGAGACAAATTAAAACTAAAACGAACAACAAAACAATTAACTAGAAATAAACAAGTAAGAGTGCTCTAGTCGGCCGTGCTCGACTAGCAAATACCCTGAACGCTCAGCAGAGCTACAGCTGCAGCCAACTCTAAGCTTCAGCTAGGCATAGGCAACAGCTCTGCTTAGAGCTTAGACTGCGCTTAGGAGCTTTACTATGGGTACCCAATTGTTGTTTAACTTTGCTTCCACTTGGACTTTGCTTATGAAGCATGATAATGCCATTTAGTAGAGTGCATAAGGCCCTATATAGGTTATATCTATGTAGGGTGGATTGCTGGATATATACAGATGATAGATGCAAATATCTATGTATTCAACCCGAGAGCAGCCACAGTAAATTTGAAGTCTTAAAAGCCAAATCAAGCTATCGATTCTTATCGATAACAGGCCAAGGACGAGTTGACTTATCGAGAACAAAATATGTTGAAATCTGGCTGCATCTGGTAAGCATATATATATATATATATATATATATATATATATATATATATATATATATATATAAAAGTAGGATTTCAGGCTCAGACGGACAGCTCAGGCTCAGATCGACTCCACCCATCTTGAGCCCAACAGAATTCTTTCGTTTCTGCGAAACTTTTCCAAAATTTGTTTATTTTCGGGGCTATTCAATTGAAGTTGTCGCTTTGCATAAACAATTGACGCTTATTTTATTATGTTGAGCTGAATGCAAATAAAAAGGTTAACGTAAACTGTGTGAATGTGTCTTTGTCTGTCTCTCTCTCTCCCTCTCTCTCCCTCTCTCTCTCTCTTTCTGTGTGTGCGTGACGCCCCAAGGTATGCAATGAGTGGCAAATGGGATTGAAGCAGCTTAATTGAGACATCACGTGCAGCAGTTAAACGATATGTTCATGGGTTGGCTGTGCGCTGGCAAGGGTCAGGCTAAGTTGTGACTCGTTGGCTGGCGCTGGCGCTGGCGCTGACGTAGACAATGCGACGGCAATGACCCCGTCGGCAAATGATAGATAAGCGACTGGCTGCCTCGGGCGGGGGCCATGTCGTGACGTCATTCTGTTGCGCACGTCACAACTGCAGTCGCAGTTGCCTGCACACAAAAGTCGAAGTTGAAGTGTTGACATTTAACAAAAAAAAAAAAACAGAAAGCACACACACACTCGCACACTCGCACACGCACACACGCACACATGGCAGTTGTGTCTCTGACTTGCATTTTAAACACTTTGCAAATGCCAACGGCACAAACACAGCACAGAGCACACAGCACAACGCCCACCAGCCACGCCCCAGCTGGTGTAGATTTTTTCTCTGTTTGGCTCTTCCTTTTGCCAACGTGCCATGTGTCTTGTTGTGGTGTTTGCTGCAAACACACCTGCTTTTTGTCGCCTTGGCATTTAACGCAAATTAACGCCTGAATGGCTTTCAGCATTCGCCTGGCTATCAATTGCCTTTGAGCTCGGCCCGCGCACTTTGATCCATCTGCAATTAACGTGCGCTCGCCACAGCTACGGCCACAGCGTCTGCCTGTGATCCCAACTGATTTGTTGTAGTTGCTGCTTTTTCACCTGCCTATCAGGCGTTGAAGGACCCAAATAACTGAAACTATTGCGGCTGCACGGCCTGGCAATACCCTGACCATAAAGAGAAACTATTCCAATGACGATTCTAGCTAAGATTTGGGGTAAAGTGTTTCAGTTCTATCTCTCTCTATCTCCGTCTCTCCCTCTCGCTCTATATAAGCTCAAGTTTGTTATCGATTGCATGCAATTTATCGATTGTTGAGCTTGCTGATATTCGAGATTCTTAAAGCCTTCTTATTATACAAAACATTTTCTAGAATCTATAGCTTTAAGTACTAGAAGTTGGTTATCGATATCATGTATTTAACATAGAAGTTATCGATTATTGTATGTAAAATTGATCATTTTGATACATAGCAGAAGCTGATAGACTTTTCAAGTTTCTTTTATCTAGATTTCTATGCTTTAAATACTAGAAGTCTGTTATCGATTTCAGGACATGAGCACAATTTATCGATTATTTGATCAAAGACTAAGTCAACTTGATAATATGCGAGAGTTCAAGGTTCTCTTCTTCTTCTTCTCAGGATTTGGCACATGAGTTTATAGACGAGGTTCAAGCAGATCTATATCTATGATCTATGATGAGATCTACGATTATATGCCCATATGTTATGTATGTATTTAGTATGTATATGTATAGGTAGTATATACTGATATATATATGCCTGACATATCAAATCAGTGCACTTAACAGCTTAAGATCAAGCTTAAATCAATTTCAATCTCAAGTCAATCAAAGTTTTCCAGGTTTTAGCTATTTATTAATCCATTTATCTCTCGCATTAACCTAACATATTTAATTGAATTATTTTTGCTGCCGCTGCTGCTGTTGCTGCTGTTATTATTTTGTTGCCCTTGATATTTGCCAGCCGCAGTCAGTCAGCTAATTATTTGTTATTAGTGTTGAAATCTTTATGAAATTTTCACTCAACTTGTTCGTTGTCGTTGTCATGACAGCTAAGCTGGGGCCAGTCACTGCCAAAGTATAAGGTATACACAGCTAAGTGTATGTGTGTGTGTGTGTGTGTGTGTGTGTGCTTGCAATTGACAGGCTCATCAACAACATTGTTTGAAAGTGGCAGACTGGCAGACGAGGGAACTGCGATATGTCTCACCAAAAATATTCAAGTTGATTGAAAGCAAACGCAGCGAACGGACCCCGGTATACGCTTCAGAAGCCGACGTCCGACACCCAGCAAAAGTCTATGGAGAGGCGATGGCGGTGGTTGCGGAGGGGCCGGAGCGTAACTAGAGGCCTGCCAAAAACTTTAAAGCAGACCCAAAACTTTTTTGGCCTGGCCCAGTCAGGCCGAAAGCAACAACAACAACAACAACAACGACGACGACGAAAAAAGTGTATATAAAGAAAGCCAAAAGAGAAATAAATGCAAATTGCGTTGCTGTCGCTGCCAAATGGCCGAAAAGGGAGCCAACAAAATACCCGAAAATACCAAAAATACCGAAAATACCAAAGAAACAACAACAGCAACAAAAAGAAAAGAAAAGAAAAGAAAAGAAGAACAAAAAATATGTATTTATTTCAACTATGTATAATTAAATCGTTGCTATGTTCTAGGGCAAACATCAGCACGCCTGGGGCCACTGCACTTGGGGGCCCATCCAACTTTGGCCAGCCAAGGCGCCCAGCCCAACCCAGCCCAACCCAACCCAACCCAGGCAGCCGTGTTTAGCGACACAAGGACACTTTCGCTGTGCGTCCGAAAAGCAGGCATGTATATGGCCTCCCAGGCTACCTTACATTATATAATGTTTATGGCAAACACACAGTTTAGCTAAGTATTTGCCATCGACTTGAGAGCAGCTGGTGTATCAATCTTGGATGTAGTTGGGAGTCTTTTTTATGGGAGAAACTTAAGTGAAGGTAGGAGTTTCTTATGGGATAATCTAAGGTGTAGTTGGGAGTTTCCAATGGGATAATCTAAGGTGTAGCTCAGGGTAGAACCTTGGAGTTTCGTTTGAAACTATCTTGTATGTAGTTTGGAGTATCTCCAAGTAGAAGCTTAGATGAAGTTCAGAGTTTCCTATGGGACAATCTCAGGAGCAGTTAAGAGTTTCCTATGGGGCAATCCTAAGATGAAAGTTTATCGGAGGTTCCTATGGGTAGAAGTTAAGAGTTTCTAAGGGGGGCTAGCCTGAGAGTAGTTAGGAGGAGCTGTAGCTCGCAGTTCAATGTCTATAATGTTTTCGCAGATATGTTGTAGTAGGCGAATGTGGGATAGACCTGGGTCTAGGTTGACACTGACATCTAATATGGGATAGCTGAGTGTTTGCCTGGATCTATCATCAAGTTTGACATTCAGAGGTCTATCTTAGGTCCAGCAGTCAATCAGTCTGGATAAGTCTAAGTTGGCATTATGATCTATTAGCCAATATATGCTTATGGTAGTATTTGGGTAACTTATGATCTATGAAACTTTAAATCTAGTTTAACAACAATTGCTTAGAGTAGAACACTTAGTAGCTTAAGCCTGTGAAGCTAGAGACAACAAACATCAAAACAGAAACAAAAGGAGAGTTGTACAGTTGGGTGGGGGTTGGTACGGGGCAAGACTAAATTGGAACACACATCGAAAACTGACATTCAGGAAACATCAATGATATCTTAAGAGCACATATATAGAAAGAGATAGAGATAGATAGAGCGAGAGAGAGAGATAAAGCAAAAAAGTATGAGGAGAATGCTGATCGATGAGAGCGCAGAGGCAGAGCCAAGCTGAGAGTTATTATAAGACCCTCTACAGATAGATATAGTTATCGCTTTGTAGTGTATGCCCAATGTCGTTGTTTCAGTTGGCTGCAGTCTGTGTATGAGTGTATATATTCAGTGGGGCAGTGGGACTGTGGGGCTGTGGGGCGGCGGCGATTGCGGGGGCCTTAAGTGTTTTGCGGTCCAAATATTTTTGCAATTTTTCATCTGCGTTTTGCGCGATATATTTTAGCGCTTTGGCCTTTGAGGCGGCAGGCGACGAGAGTGCCAAGAGTCGTGTAAAAATAGCTGTAAAATACTTGTCTACTCAAGGTTGCATTCGCCCGCTGACCAGATGCCCGGCTAATTCCATATGGTGTATTGCCTGTTGTTTTCTGTTTGCCTTTTGACATGATGCTACCTGACGCTTTGATATCGCCGCTCATCTGCCACTGAGTGTAACTATGCCGTTGTCTTGTTGTGCCAAAAATACAAAGTTGTCCCACCTCGACCTCTGAACACGCCTGCCAAAGCGAGCAAATTGTATTTCCGGCTTCCAGTTGCATCTCTCTCGTCTCTCTCTCTCTATCTCTCCCTCTCTCTCTCTGTCTCTCTGTGTGCTGTGTTCATTCATGTGTCATGCGAGTGGCATTGGCATGCATATTGGGTGGCCAGGTAAAGCTGACTAACTAATCAAAGCCCGAATAGTTGAGCAAAAATTGTGGCTAAATGTTGTTTGTCATCTTTGGCCAGAGCTTAGCAAAAAAGTTGCCATTGCTATTTATTCGGGATGCCTGCAAGCGTTGTCAAAACAATGGTCAAAGCCGGGTCAACTCACGGGCCAAAGCACAGAGCAGCTGACGCCGGACAACAGACAACGGACAAACGGGCAGCGGACATTGGACATCGGACAAGAGAGCAAAGCCGTAAAGAGCATGTAGACCGTTTTTGGGTGAGGTGACGTCGCCGGAACTGCTGGAATGGAATTTTTGCCAAAGAGGCAGCCAGATGTGGCAAAAGGCTTGCTATGAATTTCAGAAATGCCATCAATGGGACGGCTCTTGACCACCAGCAGATGATGATGTTGCTGCCAACTTTGCTCTAGAGAGGAGCCTAGAGCTGCCGGTGCCGATGCCGATGCCGGTGCCGTTGCCGTTGCCTCTGCTGCAATGCCATTGAAATGTGGCAAAGTGCCTCAAATACCGCAAACGATGCTGCACATTCACACAGAAAGAGAGAGAGAGGGAGAGAGAGAGACGCACGTACAGTCATGCATGCAACATAGGTGTGGCATTGCGAATTGTGGCCGCATTTTGAGCTGAAAAAGCAATGGCAGCCAGACAATAGCAACAGATGCTGCAAATTGTTGGCACAAATTTAAGACTTCTAAATGAAAATGTTCAAAAGTTAAAGGAGCATGTGTGTGTGTGAGCTGGAAGCCCAGGAGAAATTCTATATGAGCAACGAGAGTGGCATTAAAGTAATAGAAAAGGCAGAAGCAGCAGCCAGCGGCTGTGGTGCGGCAATACTCGGAATTAGGAGTAGACGCAAAGTTGTCAAAGCAACTCGAGAGTCGGAGTCGGCAACTGTGCTAAAAGCACTCAACCAGCAGCAGCAGCAGCAGCAGCCATTGGCCAAGAAATGCTGAGAGAGTAGGGGAGAGAGTAGCAGTGGAAGGTACGAAGTTTCTACTACTTTCGGAAGAACTTCAAGGGAAGTGCTCCTACTTCTTCTTCGAAAATATTGCAGGAACTTGAAAAGCTGCAATCGGAGTTAAGATACAAATTTCAGACGAACTTCTTATGCCTTAGTATAAGAATTAAATGAGAAATGAACTTCTTGTATCATAATAAAGCGAATTTAGCATAAGAAGTGAAGCTAAGCTCGAAAAGGAGTGGAAATTCATGTTCTATACGCACTTCTTATTCCACAGTATAAGACTTATAATATAAGAAGTGATTAGGAGTCGAAATTCAAGTTGTAGCAGAGATTTTTATACCTCGTATAAGATGTTTAGCATAAGAAGTGAAGTTAAGCTCGAATAGGAGTAGAAGTTCATGTTCCAAACGCACTTCTTATACCACAGTATAAGATGTATATTATAAGAATGGAAGGTAAGTTCGTATATACTCGCACTTCCTATACCTGTGAGAATAAGTTGGAATAGTAGTAGAAACTGATGTTCTATTCTCATAGTATAAGACTTTTAGTATAAGAATTGCATGTGGAATCGAATCCAGTGTATGAGGTAAAGTTCTAGTACTTCTCTTACAACAGTATACGATTCCAAGTATAAGAAGTAGGATTAGAGCTGCTTTTAGCACCTTCTTTATCGCAGTATAAGATATTTAGTATAAGCAATTAGTGTTAAGCAAAGGAAAGTCGTTGAAGTGTAGTTGAAGTAATAGGAAGTTGTATGGGTAAAAATGATACTGAAGTAGAAGTTCGTAGTAGTTCAAATGATTATAGTAGGTGTGGTGGTAGCAGTAGAAATAGTAATAAAGGTGCGATAGGTAGTAGGACTAGTAGTAGGAGAGAGCGTACTGGTTATATAAGTAAAACTATATACTTGAATGTAATAGAAAAAGTTATTAGAAAGTGTTGATTGGGAGTAGAAATAGTAGTAAATGCCGGGAGAGGTGCTAAGGGAGTATAGACTATACGTAGTAACATTCAGAGAGAGAGAGAGAGAGAGAGAGAGAGAGAGAGAGAGAGAGAGAGAGAAAGAGAGAGAGAGAGTAGGGGAAGAGGCACAAATGATATCTAGCACATCGGGTGGGGGTAGCTGAATCACATGAAACATTGAATAAAGCAAAAATAGTAGCAGAAAAAGTAGTAGTTAGTAGTAGCAGACGCTAGCAGAGCCTACATCACGATGGCTGCTAAATGCGTGTCGCTCAGCGTCAGGTGTGTGTTTCAGCCATTTGAATTCTTGATTACGATATATTTATGCTCGCAGTTGTCATAGAGAGTTTGCGAGTTGCGAAAGTGGTGACTATGGATAGTTTATGCGATGCTCGTGGATGCTGTATAAGAACTCAAATGTAAACGCAAATCGGGGTGAATCGAAATCATATATGGTACATAAATTCGAAAGTAAAAGTCAAACCATATCCAAATCAAGGACGAAACGCTGTACAGAGTTTGGCGCTGGGCACTTACCTTTCGCTAGCAATGCTTGAGTTCCTGGACATTGACTTTGGTGACATCTCAAAGTCCGAGTCGGAGCGATATAGAAAGGATTCGCGACGTTGCGGTAAATTCTGTAGAACCAAACCAGCGCTGGGTGAGCCGCCCTCAAGTGGTGATCGGGCGCCCTGGCCATTTTCTACATCGAAACTGTAAATCGAAAAATGAAAATAAATTAATATCGAATATATATGTTGTGGATGGATGGATTATCGATAACTTTAGGCGCTGCCCACTGTGTGACCCCAAAATAATTGAAAGTCGACGCATTTAGGCCACGACTTGAGTCGTGTTAAAGACGGCCGTGTTGACTTGACACAGCGAACTTTTCAGCGCCAGCGGAAGACAGCAGCCAGCAGTGGAGTGTGGTTAGGGTGCATGTAGTTAGCTGTGGGGGTAGCGCGATGGCGACGACATCGACGACGACGACGACGACGACGACCTACAGGAAACGGAAGCGCGCCTAACAAGGCGCTTTTAAAGTTTTTCAATTCGTTAGACATTTTCGCCCTTTGTCTGCGTCGCCGTCAGCCTCGCTTGCTTATGGAAACTTTTGCGCCAGCTCGGCTAAAAATGTAACAACCCCTCTCTCTCTCTCTCTCTCTCTCCCTCTCTCTCACACACTCCCTACCAAAAATAAAAACAGAAATAAAGCAGCCCTAAACTCCAACCCTACGCTACCGAATGTAGCCAAGTTTATTGAGAACTTGAGCTGAAAGTTGACTTCACTACAGAGCCGCATATCCCTAAGGCCGTGTATGCAAGTCGCGCCAAAGTTGTGCCACTGATCAAGTTAACGCGCGGTTGGCAAGGATCAACTTTTTAAGTAAGCCCAACTAGCTGCCGCCTTCAAATAACCACCATGTTCTCAACCCCAATTTGGATTGTTATCAAGGAAGCTTCGATTTCACATTAGCTCAGAGCCAGACAAGCTTTGACTAGTTGCGAATCGGAAGGGATATAAGGGATACATAGCAGATGAACTATACTGAAAGTACATCGAAATTGAACTAACTAGCTTCGGGGGTTCATGGAACTAGCTGTTGTGGAGTCAGGCATCAGTGAGCAGAAGTCGTGTTTGAGTTTGAGTTCCTGAACGAACCAGTTCCATTGACGACTAGTTGCCTTAACGAGTTCTGTTCTGATGTTTATGAACGACTAGTTCCAATGACTTATTCTGGTGTTTGTGAACCACAAGTTCCATTAGCTTATTCTGCTGTTCATGAACTACTAGTTCGATTGTTTATGTTTATGAGCTACTACTTCTTTTTGCTTGTTCAGCAGATCATAAACGAACTAGTTCCATTGACTTGTTCAGCTGTTCATAAACAACAAATTTGTTCATGAACGAACAAGTTCAATTGACTTACTCTGCAGCTCATGAACTACTAGTTTCGCTGACTTTCTATGCTGTTCTTAAACTACTTGAATTGTCCTCCAGTTCAGGAACGAACCAGTTGCATTAACTTTCGCTTCAGCTGCAGCAGGAACCACAAGTTCTATCCACTCTTCAAGGACGAACCAGTTCCTTTGAGCTATTGATCTATTGATTATGAAGGACTCAAGAGCAACTAAAAATAGCTCGAAAATGAATTAATGCATCAATGCGAATTAGTAGTTGAATCAGCTGACCATAGATGTCGCTATCTGCTCAAAGAGTTGCGTGATAGCGAGAAGAAATGGAACGCTAATGTCATTTGTCTCTATGAAATGCAATTGCCAGCCATTTGTCGTGTGGCACAGATGCGACCATAGAGACAGAGACAGAGAGAGACAGAGAGAGGGAGAGAGAGAGAGGGAGGGAGACAATCTGAGGCCGGCATCAATCTAAGGGCGTTGTCATAATTAAAGAAATTACATTCATAAGCAGAAGCAGATATCGTGCGGGGGCGCGTGGCTGCTTCTTAGCTGGACGTTCTATGTGTGTCTGTGTGTGTGTGTGTGTGTGACGCAGCTGTGTCCTTGTGCCTTTCGCTCGGCCGCTGTTAGCATTCCGTATGCTGGGAATGGCTGCTCCTGTTGCCATCGCCTTGAAGGCCGTGACGCTTTTGGCAGCGAAAGTCGTAAAGAAAAATGATGTTTTAAGTAAAATTTATATCGGGGTCATTAAGTAAACTTGGCACAAAGTTGACGCTAGCCTCTTATTGTTGCTGCTGTTGTGTTGCCCCCTCCCCCTCCCTTTTATTGTTGTTGTTACTGTTGTTGTGCGCAACAATGTCGCCATTTACCATGGCATACTTTGTAGCACTTTTCAAAAGTTATGAGCCAGGCGAAGAGTGTGTGTGGCACACACTGTTTGCAGTATTTCAGTATTTCGTCTTTGGCATTTCACTGTTTTCAGTTTAAAGTTTCGCACAACTTTCAGTTTCGCTTTGCAGCTTTATATGCATACAGAACTTTGTATATACATATATCATACATATGCACAGTGGTTCGCAGCACCATTTAGAAAACTATAAAAGTGGCTGAGAGAAGCTGTCGAATTGTGTTTTTTGTTGAGTTTTTAGTTTTTAGTCATAAAAAATATTTTTAATATTTTAAAAAATTTTTAAAAATATTAAAATATAAATGAGTTTATTTTTAATAATTTAAATTAAATTTTAGTCTTTTCTTTTGTAGCCCATAATTCTTCTAGGCTGTTAAAGTAAACTGTGGAATTATTATTATTTTTTTAAGTTTTTAATTATTAAAAAATATTTTAAAAATATTTAAAAAATATACGAGTTTATATTTTATAGATTAAAATACTAGACTAGCAATTTGCATTTAAATTTTGTTGATATCCCAATTAATTAAGATTTTATAGGCGGCCAAAATTTGATGTGGAAATGTTTTTTTGTCAATTTTTTTAGTTTTTAATTATTAAAAAATGTCTTAAAAATATTTAAAAACTAAATGAGCTTATATTTGATAAGTTAAAGCATTAAGCTAGCAGCTGGCACTTCAATTTTTAAAATATTTCTTTTAGGTTAGATTTTATAGAGGAGTAAAGTTCCCTTTTTAGTTGCTGCTTGGAGTCAGCTCTGAACCACTGTATATATATATATAGCATATACATATATATATCATGGCTATATATATACATAAATTCGCATACTTCATTTAACACTCACTCACACAATGTTGCCAGAGAATTGAGAACATACACATACACATACACATACACATATGTATATGTATGTATGTACAACATATATTCGCATTGTTCTTGCCGGTACGTGGACTCGGGCTGATTAATGTCGTGTGTCGTCAAGTTTGCAGTTATTCAGTCAATCCCTTATTCATTTAGCCATTCATTCGGTCGTGCATACAATCATTTCACATCCAGCGACTTCCTACTTAACAAACTAATTAAGTTGGCGGCGGGTCTTAGCCGGGCCGTCGCTCAGCCTGCTCCGCCTCTGGCAGCAGTTGAATCTATGCCGCAGCAACACAATCAGCGCACACACACACACTCGCACACACTCATCACAATCAGCTCGGGTCGTTCATTTATTTGCACATATAATTAGGCGCATGAGGAGCGACAGCCGTGGGGCACATTTCCTGCCAGCCTACTTACCACAACAATGACAATCTGTCTGCACCGCCCCGCCCCCAGCCGACCCGACCCGACCCGACCCGCATCGGCCTGGCTAGGTGTTGGCATTAAGCGGCTGCTGCTGCTGCTGCTGCTCGACTTCTGCTCTCGCAGCTTAATTTGGCCTGCAGTAAGCATATGCAGCACGCATCTCGCTAATGGGGCACGGCTTTAAAGCCAAAACGCAGCTCAGCTTAATGAATTGCTAACCCCCCCCGCCCACGTTGCCCCCGTCAATGTCTTGTGTGTTGGCTTAGAGTGAATTATTGAGTTGCCCGCACTGCAGACTCTCATTAATGCGCCGGCTGACTAATGCAACGGCCAATGAATGGATTCAATGAACGTATTCAAAAAGACCTTGGTCACAATATTCCCAACAGCAGCAGCAGCAGCAGCAGCAGCACCACCAACGGCAACTGTAGCTGAAACTGAAACCAAATCCAAAAAACCAATCCAACGACACATGCAGCACTTGTGCGGCAGCTGCTTTTGAGAGAGAGAGAGGGAGAGATGCACACAGAGAAAACTATCACAAGGCCATTAACAAAAGCCTGAGACTGACTGCCATATGCAGTGGCCATGCCCTGCCATGGCGGGGCTTGAGTTTCGCCCAAAAGATTCGAGCAGCTAGCTGCAGGCAGCGCTGACTGTGTATAAACCAAATTAAAAGTGCGAGCGAACAGCATGCGATATGAAATGAGCACAGACACACACACACACACAGAGAGAGAGAGAGAGTGAGTGAGCATAGCATCAGTCATGCCGCACATACCTAAAGCCACCCATTTGGGCCGCCTTGCAGCTACCTTGGCTGTTGATGACTTTCTTTTCTTTTTTTCTTCTCATTTTTGAAAAGGCAAAATGCTGATAGGCATGGCTAAAGAAAAAAAAAAAGAAAAGGAATGCAGTTCAACATGATGGCTGATGGCCTGCGCTGAGCCGGGCTGGGCTGTTGCATATGCATGTTGCATAATTTTTGGTAGCAAAGCGCAGGCCCAACTGCTGCCCGTCACAATTTCGTTGATTTTCATTTCATTGCGTCGCGCATTTGATTAACCGTTGCAACAGCTGTCGCCTGCCGGCCACCAAACACAACCCGAAAAACAAAAAAACAAGAATAACAAATTGAGCATGCAACATCTTGGCAGCGGCACAACGCTCGACGCACATTGCACTTCATCCGGCGTGACTCACCGATTGGACCAGCGAGCACATTGGCTAGTTCATTACACTCGAAGGCGAGAATTTGTTGCAAAATGCCTTATTTATGCATTGTGGCAACATTTTTCAAATTACAAAATTATATTTATTTAAGAATTTAATCAATTTTCACCAATTTAAAATTTTATTTTTTAATATATTACATATTTTATTAATTTTGAAAATGGTTTTAAAATAATAAAATTTTTGTAAATTATTAATTTTTTACTTAAAATTTTATTTTTTTTAATTTTAAAATTATTTAAATTTTTTTAATGATTTAAAAATTTTCTTTTTTATTTTAAAATTATTTTACCTTTTTTTAATGATTTTTAAAGTTATATAAATAATATATTTTTTAATAATTAAAAAGAAAAATATTATTAATTTAAAATTTTAATTAATTGTATTTTTAAAAACTTATTTTAAAAAATTATATAAATAATATATTTTTTAATTATTAAAAACAATATTATTAATTTAAAATTTGATTTAATCATTTTTAAGTCCCTCGATCGTCGGGGAATTTAAATTAAAAAAAAAAAAAAAAAAAAAAAACTACATATAAATTAGAATAATTATAACAGGCGTACCTGCCAAAAAACAAATGTTAAGGGTAAAAGACAAATGCGCTATAGAGTCTCTGACAACAAGCAGCAAATAAATTCACAAATACGTCAAAAAAAAAAATTTATTATAGTAATATTTTATTTTTATTATTTTTTTAAAATTAAAAAAAAATAAATTTGTCATATTTTTTTTTTAATTTTTAAATAATTAAATAAAAAATATTTTTTTTTTATAATTTTTGACAAATATTTTGTAATTATTAAGAAACAAGTTTAAAAATAAATTTATTTTTATTTATTATATTTAAAGAAATAAATTTTTAAAATAATATTTCAAGAAATTTCCAGAAGCTCAAGCAATTTGTGGACAAAGTCTTGAAGTAGTTTTGAGCTAGTTCAGCCTATGGAAGAGTTCCTATGAGCCAAGGTGAAAGGCAGCTCCAGAAAGAGTAGGATTGGTTAGTCGTTAGCTGACTACGTCTTTTGACTATATATATATATATATATATATATATATATATATATATATATATACATATATATTGTATTCATTTATTCGCAATCTACATTCACTTTGCTGCAGGCACACACATCGCTAGGAAGAGCATTTTGGCTGAAGTGTTTGATGCTGATGCTTTCAGTGATTTCTTCACGCTCTGCTCAATTTTAATTAGTGGCAGTCGCACACACGCACACACACACACACACACACACACACACACACACACACACACACACACGCACACACACATCATACATCATACACAGTTGACGCAGAGATCGCGGCAGCTGAAACAGTTGCCAAACGGTCGGCCCCCACTGCATCTCTAGCTGCTAATCAGGCACATTTTCTGGCATCTCGTCAGAGCGGCGCATTCGCATCTTCTTGTTGACTTTTGCGGCTGGGCATATTTGCGGTTCTTCTATAGTCAAAATGTTGATGACTGTTTGCTGCAGCCGCCAGTGGACGGCAGCCAATGGCAACGTACGCGGCACAGTGGGACGAACATGCGTTGTCAACCAGTGAAATTTGGATTGAAAGAGATGATGAAAAAGGCGAAAAGCAGAGAAAGAGAGAGGGAGAAAGACAAAGATGAGGAACTTCATAGGACCTTGAACAGATATTTCCCAGATGCAAACTCTTTCAAGAACTTTAGATCTTGGTACTATTCAGTAGTCTACAGATACACAACTTTAGAATAGTATCAGTTAGTATCAGCATCAGTTAGTTTCAGTATCAGTTAGTTTCAGTATCACAATTGTATCAGTTTCATTTGTCTGTCAAGTTTTGTCGCCCTTTTCGTGCTGTGCGTCCCACTGTGCAGCACTGTGCGACGCGTTGCCCCGAACAACCCGGACGTGTTTTGTTATGACAACCCTGTTTAAGGCAGGCAAACAATGCGAATGTTGTCAATAGCGTTTAGCTTCCAGTTCGATGGGATAGTTATAGTTAGCCGCTCAGCAGTCAACAATAGATAATATTTAAATATATAGGTATATCTATATACACACATATATATATACTTATATATATACATATATATATTCATACATTCATACAATACACGCCGGGATCAGATGAAGCCACAGACGAAATACGGCGTTGCGGCGACAGCAGCATCGACGCTGCTGGTCGAGGATGTGCGCAACTTCACCACACGGCGCCGCAATCTGCTCTATCTGATGCACCGCTATTTGGTGGAGAACGGGTATTACAATAGCGCCGAAACGCTGAAGGGCGAGGGCCGGCTGACCGAGGAGTACGAGGTGTGCGACAACGTGGACCTCGACGCCATCTATCTGGACTATGCGAGCTATTTCAACATGAAATTTGGCAAATATCCGCGCGTGCTCAAAAAGATGGGGCCCAAGCTCAAGGTGGAGCTGGGCGCGCCGAAGGCCGCCAAGGCGCCGGAGCTGGCGCCGTCACCGTCGCAGTCGCAGTCGCAATCACAATCGCAGTTGCAGTTGCAGTCGACGCAGCGACCCGGCGATGCGCAGGCTTTTTGGCATGCGGGCGTTGGCGCAGCGACTGCCGCAGCTGCTGCCAGCTTGGCCGGCGACCCGCAGCAGCAGCAGCAGCAGCACCACCACCACCAGCAGCAGCAGCAAGGACAGCCCGGGCAGCTGCAGGCCAGTCGACTGTCGCTCCACATCAAAAAGGTGGAGACGGCCGAGTCGCTGGCCGAGCCACGGATCGCTGCACTCAACGAAATCGAGCACGGGCATGCGGGCGACGATGCGCTGTTCGCCTCGCTCGAGTGGCAGGCGCTGGCCGAGCTGGTCAAGACGAGCATCCTGTGCGAGGACATCAAGCTGCGCTGGACGGACATCTGCGGCAACCAGACCGCCATTGACCTGGTCAAGGAGGCCGTCCTGACGCCCATCGAGTACCCACAGCTGTTTGCCCACGGCCTCAAGCCCTGGCGCTCCCTCCTGCTGCACGGCCCGCCCGGCAGCGGCAAGACTTATCTGGCCAAGGCCCTCTACGCCGAGACGCGCGGCAAGGTGACCTTCTTCAACATCACGGCCAGCATCATGGTCTCCAAGTGGCGCGGCGAATCGGAAAAGATACTGCGAGTTCTCTTTCATATGGCCGCGCGTCGCTCGCCCTCCGTCATCTTCTTCGATGAGATCGAGAGTCTGACCTCGAAGCGAGACCGCTCGAGCGATCACGAGTCCTCGAAGCGCTTCAAGAACGAGCTGCTGCAGCTGCTCGACGGCATGGAGCACACGCTCAGCGGCGTCTTCGTGCTGGCCAGCACCAACCTGCCCTGGGACATCGACGAGGCCTTCCTGCGCCGGTTCGAGAAGAAGCTGCTCGTACAGCTGCCCAGCGCCGCGGAGCGCTCCAATCTCATCACTCGCCTGCTCGGCCCAATTATCAGTCTGACGCCCAAGCTGCTCGAGCAGCTGACGGCGCTCTCCGAGCACTTCACTGGCGACGAGATACGCCTGGCCTGCAAGGAGGTCAGCATGCAGCGCATGCGCCACGCCACACGCGCCTGCCGCGAGCCCAACCCAGCCAAGCAGCCGCCATCCGCCCAGGACGGCAGCGTGGAGCGCGCCTTCCAGCAGATACGACCGCTGGGCATGAAGCTGCTGGCCCGCCACGAGCAGTGGCAGCAGGAGAACGGCTCATGAATACTTCAACTCAAATTCACCAAAGTCTAACTGACAGTTAGAGCTCAACACTAAACGTAGTAGGGTAGGATAACAAGTTCAGGGGGGTAGTGACAACAGATATTAGTCAAATCGAGCTCTATCTGAGATTGTTTAAGAACTGATTGCAAATAAAGAGAAAACTTAAAGCGTACAAAGATGTGGGAATGGCGAGGGAAGCAGCTGAGGAAGCTGAAGTTGGCCGGGGAGAATGCAGAAGGAGGGACGGAATGGAGGAAAGGAAGGAGGAGAAAGACTCAAGTAAGTCAAGCAAACATATAACTTAATGAAACGATCAGCCAAAGAAGCTAGAGAAGTTATGAAACGACTTCTTTCAAGCTAAGACCCCATTCAATACTTTTCCTAGAGATTTCTCCGACATGAAAGCTCAACTCAGGCTAAGACCCTGCCATGACCTATTCAATATTTTTCCTACATATTTTCCCTTGGTATTTCTCCGACATATAAGTTCAACTTTAGCTAAGACCCTACCATGACTTGTTGATTCCTTTTCCTAGACATTTCTCCGACATAAAGGTTCAAGTCAAGCTGAGACGAGACCCTACTATGTCCTATTCAATATTTTCCGACATATTTTCCTCGAGTTATTTCTCCGACATATTTCTCCCACAACACACAACAAGTATACAAAACACAGAGAGAGAGAGTAAGAGTCAGAGTCAGAGTGAGAGCAAGAGAGCAAGGGTTAGGTTAGACAGTTTGGGTTAGACATGTGGACGCAGCGCGTGGATGCGCTGGCATTACCTTCCCGTGGTGCGGCGTCTGGCTCCCGCGATGGTCATGCGCGAGACATTGCGACGAATGCGTCCGCTGGAGCGACGCTGGCTGTTGATGGGCACCGAGCCCGCTACGGAGCGGCCACTGTACTCGGTGGTGGTCGAGCTGCGCCGATCGCTGCCGACCATGACGTCGGAGCAGAGCGACGAGGACATTATCGATGCGGCCGAGCGGCGCTTGGCGCCCGTAAAGGTGCCGCCGCCACTGGACGAGGTCGTCGTGGCCGAGCTGTCGGAGCGCGAGAAGAGCGACGAGCGCTTGCTGCGATTGCTCGCGGTGCCCGCCGCATCCTGTATATTGCTGTAGAACTCCTCCGTTTCGCGGTCATAGCTCGCCGCCTCGTCGTCGTCCATGGGCGGCCGCTCCTCGTCCTCGAACTCCTCCGCCTCGGTGGCCATCGTGTCGCTGCGCTGCGTCAGCCCGCGCACGCCGTTCGACGACGACGAGCCCGTCTGCAGCTGATAGTACTCGTGCTGGCCGTGGCCATAGTCGCGCGATCCCCGCGACCGACTGCTGCTGCCCAGCGTGCGGTACGGCGCCGTTATGGTGGAGCCCGAGTTGCTCGTGGTGCTCGTCGCGCCCAGCGAGTGCCGCTTGCTGCCAGCGCCAGCCGCTGCTGCCGCTGCCGCTGCCGCCACCACATTTGCCGGCTCGCCCTCGCCGTCGCTCTCCCCACCGCCGACGCTGCCGCTGAATGTGACCTCGTGGAACTTGGAGGATTTGCGCCGTGGGCGCGGCATATGCTCCGCATGGCCATGGCCATTGCCCATTGTCGAGATGGAGGAGCGCGGACCATTGTTATTGTTCAGCTGCTGTTGCTGCTGCTGCTGTTGTTGCTGCTGCTGCTGCTGCAGTTGCTCTTCCTCGTCGGCGGGCATCAGGGTCAACGCCAGCTGCGGTCGTCCAGCTGCGGCCGCATACGCGCGACGCCGGCTCCAGGGGAAGGCGCGTATAAATGCAAATATTATAAACAATGTGGCAATCATATTGTTGTGTTTGGGGTTCGTTGGTTCGTCTGCTGCGGGCGGGTGGTTGGTTGGGTGGTTGGCTGTGGCTGTGGCTGTGGCTGACGCAGTGGGTCTAGTGGTGCTCGGGCATCTCGAATTGAAATTCGTTGAATGTTTTTTTGCACTTTTTCGTTTTTGCGATTTTCTTTTTCGTTGAGTTTCAATGAATTCGTTGCTTTTGTTTTAATTAACTTAAATTTGATTCGTGTTTGCTTTTAATATTGCACTTAACATTTCATTAGCATACAAAGCGCTGGGGAGAACGAGAGAGCTGGATGAATAAGCAGGCTGTTAGAGAGTGGGTAAGAGTATGTGAAACCGAGAGAGTGAAAGAGAGAGAGAGAGAGAGAGAGAGAGACGCAACGCACAACACAACAATTGAAACGGAAACGGAAGTGAAGCCGACATACACAAATACAAAGAGAGAAATGGGGGGAGAGAGAGAGAGAGAGAGAAGTAGGGGAGTGGAGGAGAGTCAAGTCAAGAAGAAGTTAAAAGAAATACGAAGAGAGAAGAATGAAACTATTCTATTTGAGGCGAAATCAAATTTTTGTGTTGGATTGACTTTAAGCGAAAACTTATTTCCACTCAAACTTGGCAGAAGAAGAGGCAAAGGTTAAAAGATAAATGAAGTTTATTTAAGATAAATGAAGAATGAAGAAGAGTAGAGAAGAGAGAAAGGACTATCAGTATCCATAGTAAAGCTAAACCCATTGGCTGTAATATAAACCAGTATAAGAGTTCTCGAAGGCACTAATAGATACCCGGACGATCATTATCATATAAGATATGCGCAGACGGTCATCAGCTTGAATAGCAAACCTCATCCCAATCACTCTCACATAGCACGCTAATAGATACCCGGTCGATAACCAGCGAGTAGAGTAAACCTAATCCTAATCACTCTCATATGCACCTCATAACAGAAGATGACCGACTAATAGTTACCCGGACTCATGCAAGAAGCTGCCATTTAAAGTATTTTAGGCTGCCTGAAGACCCTCTGCCAGCAGCAATGCCAAGACTGAAGTATGTTGAGACTCTCCATTCAGCATTGATTTATGTACTGCAATAGTGACAGACTAATAGATACCTGGCCGTATAATGTAGCAGCCTCTATAGCAAACTTAAGCTTATTAGCTCACGTTACAGTTCTCTGCATAAACTAAATATGAACTTTTATAGTGCAATAATGACTGACTAATGGATACCTGGCCGGATCATGCATGAGTATTCATTGTAAGCCTAACCCCAATATAATATATTATATAATAATACAGAGGTTCCCTATACAAAGCTTCTCTTCAGCTCTAAGCTTATATATCTCTTCTTCTCTCTGAGTGCTTCTAGTGCAACTATGATTGACTTGTAGATACCCGCACTGCCATCAGCATCTACAGTAAACCCAATACTATGAGCTGTTACTTTGTGCTCTGTCTATATAACAGAATAGGCAGTTCTTTAACGACTAATAGATACCCGGCATCATAATTTAAGCCCGTACCTAGCTGTAGTGGCTTTCGCTCCGGAAACAAACTCTGCAACTGCTGAAGTATTTTGAGTCCTTCTCCTCAACATAAACTTAATAAAACATTTATGTAAATATTTATAGATTAAAGTAGATATATATTATGTATAGTTAGTTCGTAGACATGATTAGATGGCTGCAGCAGGCCTTCTGCTGGCTCAACGCTTAGCTAAACGAAACATCAAAGGCGAATCACAGAATCAGGACAGTCGCATAGAAAATTCGCATTAATTTGATTTCGATTTCAACTAAATAAATTTGAAGAAATCACTGCGTTTGCTTCGATTTGCTTCGATTTGGTTTGGTTTGGTTTGGCTTGCGGCCTGCGATGACAACATTTGCGCACGCTTCATTTGATCGAGTGCACTAACTGGTTGACTGATTGAATGACTGAGAGAGTGGGTGGGTGGGTGAGTGGGTGGGTGAGTGGTCGGGTGGGTGGGTGAGTGGTCGGGTGGGTGAGTGGCTGAGTGAGTTAGCGATTAAGTGGCTGTTGAGTGTGCGTTGCTTGTTTGGCGCATTATTCTGCGCAATTCTGATGGTTAGCATTATGATAATCAATGCACAATTATGGCGCACACTTGCACAACAGACTGCACACAGGACTAACAAGCGAATCGAACCAGTTGGCTCCACAGAGACAGCGTGCACCACCGATACACCCACACACAGCACTGCACTGCGCTGCACTGCAGTCAGCTTAAGGAGACGAGCGCTGCCTTGTTAAGACCGAGCGCAATTTTCCAGTTGCGTCTTTAGAAGGCATTATTTATACATACGTATATATATGTATATATATATATATATATATACGATATATATGTATATGGATTGTGTATATAATAAGTAGATGTACTTATAGTTTGCCGTTATATTAGTATATATATATATGATATTAAACTAAGCTGCTTAGCTGGCTGCAGTCCGTCAGTTTGAAGCTCAATTATAATTGAAATATGTTTAAATAATGCGCTGCAGCCAGAGCCAACGGTAACGAAGCTGGAGCGGCAGCAGGTGCAAGGCCAATTACCGCAAGTGCTCGGCTTTCATCGAAGACAGTTTGCAATGCGCATTCAATATTCCATAGTTAAGCCATAATTATATGTAATTGAATATTTCATTTGATTATAGACAAATTGGCAAACGGCTTCAGCCACGGCCTTGGCTGTGGCCATGGTCAGGACCAAGTGGCAGCTGGGCGGCCGGGCGGCCGGGCACCTGCCGCACCTGGGCAGCCAACTGCTGTTGCCACGCACCAATTTTTAATTTGTTTTAAATTGCTTCATAACTGAAAGTGTCTAACGACGTTGCTGGGCTAACTGCATAAAGGAAGCCCAAGGAAATTAGTACGAAATTTGTATGTTAGCTGGTGAGTGTCTGTCTGTGAGTGTGTGTGTGTGTGTGTGTGTGTGTGTGTGTGTGTGTGTGTGTGTGTGTGTGTGTGTGTGTGTGTGTGTGTGTGTGTGTGTGTGTGTGTCGGTGTGTGTGTGTGTGTGTGTGTGTGTGTGTGTGTGTGTGTGTGTGTGTGTGTGTGTGTGTGTGTGTCGAATGCTTATTGCATTTCATCTACTCCAACAAAGACTCGCTCGATGTGCCACGCTCAATGGCCACAAGGCGATCGGCGTTGTCATATGGACAACCTCTTTAGGTCGTTGTCCAACACTACGACTGTCTAACACTACGCATATAAACGAAGGCAGCCTGTTTCTTAGGTAGAGTTTCAAGCCAATTCTTCACTAGCTAAGGTTTAAAGCAACATCGTCGGAAAGTAAGCTAGCACCGAGCTAGCGCTGATGAGCCCACAGACAAATCGTATTATTGCCGTCAAAGGCAATATATATGCATATATATATATATATATATATATATATAGATCGGCCATATAATGACATTAAAGGCCGTATTAAATGTTAAACAAGAGATAGAGAGCATTTCAATTACGCGCTTCATCTTCATGCTGCTATTCATATTCAATTATTATTTTATTTTATTAAAACGAAGGGAAAAAAGCGTTTCAAAGGCTGCAAGAAATGCGCCCATTTGTGGCCGAGTGCTGTTAGTGCAGTATACATATATACATATATATATATATGTATATATATATATATATATATATATATCTGTATCTGTATGCTGACATGCAACAGCAGCCGCAGTGGCAAACAGCCACAGGTACAAGCATCAATTTTTCTAGCCAAGAAGCATCCCTCGCTCTCTCTCTCTCTCTCTCTCTCTCTCTCTCTCTGGCATCTATTGCGGCTGGCTTATCGCGCCCGGCAGGCTAGTAGCACTCGCTGCTGCTGCTGCTTAAGTGTTGGTAAACAAGCTACAGCAACTCGCTGGCTGGCAAACCCGTGCCTTCCATTTGCTTTGCCTCGGGCGCTGTTTTGCTACTTTTACAGCGACTGCGCTCGACAACCGACGCCTGGCTACATAATTCCTTTCAATTTTTTTCCTTCCCTCGCTTTTCTTTGGCAACTAATTCCAGTTTTTTTACCCCCCACACACCCACACACACCCGCACACAGTGTGCAAAGTAGAGCACAAAAAAAAAAAATGAAAAGATTTCTTCAAGTTGCAGCATCAGCTAAGCAAGCCAAAGGCAGCCAAGTAGACCAACAGCAGCAGCAGCAGTGGCAGCAGTGGCAGCAGCGGCTAAACCTGCCCCTTCTGCCAGGCAAATGTTGTTTTGTTGTTGGCACACTCTCTCGGGGGCTAAATTTAAGTAGCAACAAATCACTTCATTGTTTGCGTGTTTACATAATATTTATACATTGTATTTGTGGCTGTCTCGCTCTCGCGCGAAGTCGAAGTCGAACCGTCGAGGCCTGTTGACACGCTGCGCGCCATGTTCATTAATAAAGCGCAACGACAAGTCCCAAAAAAGTATGCTATGATATTTTTTTGCCCTCGCTGGACAATGGCGTGAGTGGGTGGGGGGGAGGTAGGAAGGGTAGAGGAAGCGCGAGACAGATTGAGCACAGTCAGATAGTCAGAAAAACGAACTTTAGACTGCGCGTCGCCAGCCAAACTGGCCAGGCCAAGCAATGCGGCCGCGTGTGCCCTGACTAGAGATACCCTGTAAAGGCTATGAGTGCATAGCGTATAAACGTCGTATTGAGTATATCAAGTAAATTAAATTTCTAGCAACTTTAAGTCAGTGTTTACAGGGTATATGGGTATATACCATAATGAGAGACTAGAGATACCCTGTAAACGCTATAAGTGCATAGCGTATAAACGTCGTATTGAGTATATCAAGTAAGCTTCATATCTAGCAACTTTAAGTCAGTGCTTACAGGGTATATGGATATATACCATATTGAGAGACTAAAGATACCCTGTAAAGGCTATGAGTGCATAGCGTATAAACGTCGTATTGAGTATATCAAGTAAGCTTCATATCTGGCAACTTTAAATCAGTGTTTACAGGGTATATGGATATATACCATATTGAGAGACTAGAGATACCCTGTAACGGGTTGTAATAGCTTAACTCTATCAAATGCATGCTTAACCCTGAAGCAACAATTATTGACTATTTGCACGGCGTACAAAAACTTAAATTATGAGACTAAAGATACCCTGTAATAGCTAAAAGATCGTTGCATACTCATATGACTGAGGTCAAGCAAGCAAATCGCTTGTTTAGCGCTCAAACTTAGCTCATTGACTGCTTACAGGATATACAGAGCTTTCATATTGCGACTAGAGATACCCTGTAAGAAGACTATGACTAAATAGCATATATGAGTCTTAAGGTATATCAAGTCAAGTGCCTGTTTAGCTCTTCAATGCTTACAGGGTATATCAAAGCATTCATAATGCGACCAGAGATACCCTGTAAAGTCTGGGATTACATGTCATACATATATGGCATAGGCTTATTCTATCAAATGCAACTTTAACTAGCACAATGAGACTAGAGATACCCTGTAAAGGCTTAAGGTCGTACAGCCCATAAGCTCATATCATATTCATAGCTCAAGGCTAGTCAAGTCGAGTGTATGCTTAACGCACAAGCAACACTATCTCCCCGCTTACAGGGTATATGCAACTTTCATAACAATAGCTGCAGCTGCATCAGCAGCGCAGTTTGCAGTATTTTTTTGGTAGTCATGCGTTGAATGACAAATGTGGCTCGACGCGGAAATTTCAATTACATATATAGAGTGGGGGCTAGACAAGCTCAAGTCTGCTGATCTGTTAGCCAATGTGTATATGTGAGTGTGTGAGTGTGTGTGTGTGTGTGTGTGTATATGTGAGTGTGTGTGTGCGTAACTAACGAGCAGCCAAATGACGTCAAACAGGTCGCAGAGCAGCGCTGCGCAGCCAGCAATCAGGCCAGCAGCTCTTTAATAGCTTTAAAAGGCAGGCGATGCTGCAAGGGTGTGTGTGTGTATGTGTGCGTCAGTGTGTGTGTGTGTGTGTTTGTGCACTCAAATACAGCTCAGCAGCAGCGGCATCATGATGATGATCATTATCATGATTGCTGCAATCATTAGAAACATCATGAGGTCGTCATAGTTGCAACGTCCTTCCCTCATAAATAATGTATTACAAAATATATATAGAGAGGGAGGGAGAGAGAGAAGAATGTGTATGTGTGTGAGGGTGTGTGTGTGTGTGAACAAAATACTAAATCCAAAATGCGAAATACGCTTAATGCAAAAACATGTTTTATACATGACAGAGTAGCGCTGCTGCTACTGCTATGCGTGTGTGTGTGTGTGTGTGTGTGACCAAGTGCATTAACAGCCAGAAGGCTGGAGGCATTGCATAATGCAAAGCATATTTCGTTGGCTAAGCGATTGGTCTGGTTGCCCGCTGCGACAACATTGCGTATGCGCAATTTCACAAATACTGAGAACTCAATGCCGCCGATAGCCCATTCAATAACTGCACACACAGACAGACAGAAAGAGAGAGAGAGGGAGAAAGTAAGGGACATATGTTGTTGCAGCTGCAGCTCACCGATAGCCAAATTCAATTATCGTTTTCGGGCATTAACAAACGCTCTGAAATTATTTATTAATTTACGCCAATTTCCAAATATGGCAAATTCCGAATGATTCGTGACAAGCGCATTTCATGTCCGATTACTTTTCAATAAAAATACATATTTATAGAAATAGAGAGAGAGAGAGAGAGCAAATATAGTCTCATAAATAATTCATAGATGTCAAATGCACTTTAAATAGATATTCGACTGCAAACAGTTGAAGTCAAATGCAGTTCAAGTGCTAATTGCTTTCTGTGTGTGGATTCGCTTGGGCTTGCAGCTCGAAATTTGATTGATTAGGCAAACGAGATTATTAAGAATTGAATGAAATTGGCGGAGGGAGAGCCAAAGATTTCTTTGGAAAGCAAGTCAAGTGTAGAAGGTCTGCAAGGGGGCAGACGGGAGAGGGAGAGAGAGAGGGAAAGAGCAAGCAAGGGAGCATGAGGTGGCCAGAGGTATTCTAGAACTGATTTCCATATCTAAACGGGTGAGAGAGAGACACAGAGAGAGGGAAGGAAAGTGTAAGAGAAAGAGAGAGAGAGAGGGAGAAAGAGAGAAAGATGAAAAGAGAGAAAAAGACAAGGAGAGAAAGGCTAGGAAACAGAAAAGCACTCAGAGTGAGACAGAAGCACTCAGAGAGAGAGAGAGAGAGAGAGATAGAGAGAGACAATAGGATAAAGATAGAGAGAGATATAGAAAGATAAAGGAAGAAAGAGAGAGTGATAGAGAGATATATAAAGAGAGAAAAAGAGGAAGTGATAGAGAGAGACAGAGAGGATTAAAAGACCACAAGAGATAGAGAGAGAGAGAGATATAGAGAGAGACATTCTCTATGTCTGTCCCTATATATTTTCTTTTTCTCTCTCTCAATCTCTGTCTCATTCAGTCTTTTTCAGTCTCATTCAGTCTCACACTCGCTCTCTCTCTCTCTCTCTCTCTCTCTCTCTCACTTTCTCTCTCTCTCTCTCTCTCTCTCTCTCTCTCTCTCAATCTTAGTCTCATTCTCAGTCTCTGTCTCAGTCAGTCTCAGTTTCATTCTCAGTCTCACTCTCTCTCTCTCTTTCTCTCTCACACACACTCTCTCTCCCTTTCACACTCTCATCTTCTTGATTGCCTTCAGCAAATTTGCTTCACTTTTTGGTCACTTTTGCTTTAAATCTCAATTGAAGGCACTTTTGGTCTCTATCTCTATCTCTCTCTCTCTATTACACCATTACACAGTGACCACGCCCACCTTGTGTGCCGCCCCTGTGACTCGCTGTTTAAGCCCAAGTCGAGCTGCTGCTGCAGCTGCCCCTTTGCGTTTAACGCTTGCTGTGGGGCCCAGCTGCAATTTGATGCTTTTGTGTGCCGAGCCGTCAACAACAATGATAATGATGATGCTGATGACAATGATGATGCTGATGACAATGATGATGCTGATGATGATGCTGATGATGATGATAATGTTTGCTTATGTTGCTGCTGTTGTTATTGGGCAATGACGCAGCCATTTTCCAATGAATCTCAATGCAAATGCTGCCCAAATTAGTGTCAAACGTATTGATTCACACACACACGCACACACACACGCACACATACAGAGCACTGAGTTGCTGTAGCTGTTAATAGCGTTGCAATTTGTATATGTGTGTCAACGTAGCTGCTGCTGCTTCTCCCTGGGCGCCTATGTGCATGCCATGAATTTGTAGCTAACACACTTAACCCATTTGCCACGCCCACGCCCACTCTCGCAGAGCACTTTCGACCTGCACTTCTGTGTGTGTGTGTGTTGCATGTGTGTGTGTGTGTGTGTGTGTGTGTGTTGCATGTGTGTGTGTTGCATAATATACAAAATGTTTTGCACTTTAAAAATTGTCGCCCAAAAATTTCAATTAAACTCAATGACAACATAATTAAGGGGCGTGGCCAGCTGGCTGGGCGGCCTATGACCAGTGCTTGAACTGCAAGTGTGTGCATGTGCTTGTGTGTGTGCTTGTGTGTGTGCTTGTGTGTGTGTGTGCATGCTCAAAAAGTCAATTGATGTCAAGCAGACAAGAGTTGACACCCATATGAAAACATCTTCATAACTGGGCGCCTGTCTGTGTGTGTTGGTGTGTGTGTGTGTGTGTTGGTGTGTGTGTGGGCGTATATGTCACAGAGTATCTTGCTTTTTGTCTTTGACACTTGGCTCGTGCTCAAAACGGTGCTGGCAGCATCCAGGCACCGATGCCCCTGACCAAGCCAAATGAAAAGTCATTTTCTCAAAATCGTTTTTCCCAGCGACTCAGAAAACTCTGCGCTTTGCGCGCGAAAGCGTTTTTGCTGCCACGCCTCGGGCGACACATCAAAAGGCGTCACAGTGGCTGCGGCTGCGGCTGCGGCTGCCAAGGTAGCGGCTGGTCCAGCTTGCCAAAGAAGAAAAAAAAACTGAAATGCAATCAAAATAATCACGCCGAGAGACGAGCGAAGAAAAACAAAAAAGCGAAAGGAAGGAAAATGTGTAAAAGGCGAAAATCCATTTTTGGTTTTTTGGCAGACGATTGTTTAAAAGGCCACTCGACTCGACTGCCACGCCCACTTTAGGTGCTACCTGGACTGGGCTGAACTGGGCTGGGCTGGGTCTCCACTTGGCTTTCATCTCTTTATGAGCTGTAATTTCTTTTGTGATGGCAAATTGAGCGGGAAAATTGAACGGACGTTTGCAAAATGGCGCCTGATGACGTCAGAAAGGACAAGTGACAATGCGAAGCGAGAGCAAGAAGAAGAGAGAAGAAGAGAGAAGAAGACTAAGCAGCAGCAGCAGCAGCAGGGAAAAACAATAATTTTGTTGGGCTGCTGTGGGGCTGCGAGTCGCCTCGTCCGTTGGCTATAAAAATAGCTTAGCTTGCAACAAATGTCACGTCAGAGACATCGTCTATCCTAACTACCCAATACACGTATATATATACATATATATATATGTGTGTGTGTGTGTGTGTCTGCCTGAAGCTAACTCACACTGAAAGCACATTCAAGTCGAGCCATTTGACAATTAAATACTCCGCTTGCCGGGCAAAACAATAAGTGGGTGCTGAAGGGGAGCCGTCAGTGCTCCTGCTGCTCCTGCTGCTCCTGTGCGGAGCCAGCTGCTGGCGGACATCTTAAAAATGTGTGCGGAGCATGGCATGGGTAAAAGGTAATGACGTCGCTTTTAGCGTGCCAGTCGAGCCAAAACTCAATTAAATGTGACAGTGGAAAATGGCTGCCTAAAAGTATGCTTTATGCGCGCGAAAAGGCATCGGAAAAGCCAAAGCCAAAGGCAATGGCAACAGCAAGAAGCAGAGTGGCAGTGGCAGTGGGCGTGGCGGCAGCTTGTGACAGCAGCCAGGTGCGACAAATACCTCCGCACGCAGACAGCCGACAGTCGGAGGCAAAAAAGCATTTAGAGTGTTGTTCCGCCAAGCGCAAGTGGGCGAAACATTAATTGACAAATTTTCATTTGGTTGGAAACGAAAATGAGGAGAACAGCAAAAAATGCTTCAATTCAATTTGAGAATACCTTGTGTAAGGCATATATATATAAATATATATACATATATATATATATATATGCATGTATATATATAAACTAGTTCCAGCAAATGGCAGATAACATTGCCAGAGATCTGGTCGCCGTCTGTGCTGTGAGTTTTTGCTCTTTGTGTTTCAATAAATCTTTTGAAAGTTGAGCTGCTTGAGTATGGGATATGCCAGTATTGGTTAAGAGCAACAGACAGTGTTGGAAAGTACTGTATGCATTGTAGCCAATTGCTATATAAGAATAGTAAATAATATATATAGGCATATTTAATAATAATAACAATGTATTTATTTAATTTTTATTTATATTTTTATGCTCGTATTTTTTATTTTTATTTTACATGCATATTTTATTACTATTTTTATTTAACTCTTATATTTCCTATCATTTCTACTTCACTTTTATTTTTTTTTATATAAAGGACTTTTATTTTATTTTAATTTTATTTTCCTTTTTTATATATATCAATTTATTTTATATTTTAATTTATATTTTATTTTTTAATTTAATTTTGTTTATATTTTATTTTATAGTTTATTTTATAATTTAATTTTGTATCTATTTTATTTAAAATTTTATTTTATTTATTATTTTATTTTATATTTTATTTTATAATTTAATTTTGTTTGTATATTATTTAAAATTTAGCTTTATTTATTATTTTATTTTATATTTTTTATAACTTAATATTGTTTATATATATATTTTTTTTTATTTTAATTTTTTATTTAATATTTTGCTTTTAATTTAATTTATGTTATACTATATTTATTTTTTTATATCATTTTCATTTAAATTTTGTATATTTATTTTTAATTATTAAATTTTTAATTTGAATTTTAGCCTAATATTTATATTACTTTACTTTTTTAAATTTTCTTTCAATTTATTTTTTATTTTATTTTTTAATTTTTTGGTATATTGTTTAAAAAATATATAAAGTAAATTAAAAATAAAAATAAAAATTACAAAACAATAAAAATATTGTTTTGTAATTTTTATTTTTATTTTTAATTTTATTTAATTTTTTTTTTTAATTTGTTATCCAAGCTTTTCACAGCTGTTCCAACTATATAGTTTTTGAAGTACTCAAAAGAATTGTTCTATAATCAAGCAGTCAGTGCTGGCAAACGGCTTAAGAAACCCTTTCTATGATATGCGCTTTACAACACTGCACACTTGACACAGTTAACAACACATGTGTTCAGCCAGAGAGTGTTAGAAAGCTGCTCAGAGGCAACTTGATTAATGCGTGTGATTGTTGCAACTCTTGCGTAATGCTGTTAAGACCACTTGAGCAACACTTAGCGAAAATTAAGCCGAAGACGAAGAGTTTGCGGCTGGTGAATTTCTGGCGAATTTGTTGCTCAGAATAAGCCGCTGGGCTGCGCCATCAGCGTTTTCAGCTTTATCGCCAGGCGATGGCAGCAGAAGCAGCAGCAGCTGCCAATAAGCAACGATTATGCTTGTAGCAACAATCGACTCGCTGTCTGACTGACTGGCTGACTGTACGCATACGTATATATATATATATATATATATATATATATATATATCTATTTATATATGTATATAAATCCTTATATACATAGCTGTGGGTGTGCGCCGTCTTATAATGTTCTCTATTTGCTGAAACGCTTGTTGTTTGTGTGCTAATGTCCTACAAAAATGCATGCGGCACTCAGGAGAGCAACGGCTGCTGTGTGTAGTCATGTGTATATCTCTCTGCATGTGTGTGTGTGTGTGTGTGTGTGTGTGTGTGTTAGCACATTGATAGCACTTGTGAGGCGCTATAAACTGCAAGCAGTTACTTGCGAAATGGAATGGAAAACTGCCTGCGTAACAAACCCGAGACGACAGTTGGCTTGCGGCCTCAAATTGCGCATACGTCATGTGTGCCCAGCAGGCACTGCCATGAATTTATTTCTGCAAACACACACATCCTTATCTATATATACATATATAAATGCGTGTGTGTGTGTGGGGGGGGGGGACTTCAAAGTTGGAGCTTTAAATTGAGTGGCGTTCGCATAGACAAAGTTTGCAGCCATTGTACTAAGCCATTTCAATTTGAAGCTAAGTAGGTTTAAGCTGTCAAACTTGAACTGTACTCGCATCTAATGCCCTGCCCGACTGCGTTACGCGTGAAACGCATCGACTATCTGTGACAGGTATACCAGCCATAACATATAAGTTCAGTTGACAGCCGTTTGAGCACCAGCAGCAGCGGCAGCGGCAGCGGCAGCCGGCGCAAATCAATTGTGTGTGAGACTTGAAAGGAAAAGAACATTCGTTCCGTTTGGATTTGGCAGAGGACAGAGGACAGAGGACAACCAAGCCAGTAATTCTTGAGCAGGCAAAGCAGACAGGTAAAAGCCTAAAGGTAAAGCAATTATTTTCATTAAGTTCAGTTGCCACGAAAATAAAAGGAGTGAAAGGAGATTTCGAAGAATTTTAAATATATTTTGAATATATTTTTTGTTGTAGAAAAATTCTGAACTGAAAATCTAATCTAGAAAATGGACCCAGAAAAAGCTTTGAGTGTGAACAGTCTGTGCAGATTTTGAAGATACTTTTTCTGTGTCTACATCCAGGCTTGAAGAAAATATTTGATAAAAATATTCAGTTTTCTAGCTTGAGAGTATAATAGATGGAGCAAGTGCTCTATATGAAAAGTTTCTAACAATATGAAGCGTATCATATCATATCATATCATATCATATCATATCATATCGTATCATATCATATCATATCATATCATATCATATCATATCATATCATATCGTATCATATCATATCATATCATATCATATCATATCATATCATATCATATCATATCATATCATATCATATCATATCATATCATATCATATCATATCATATCATATCATATCATATCATATCATATCATATCATATCATATTTTCATATCATATCATATCATATCATATCATATCATATCATATCATATCATATCATATCATATCATATCATATCATATCATATCATATCATATATCATATCATATCATATCATATCATATCATATCATATCATATCATATCGTATCATATCATATCATATCATATCATATCATATCATATCATATCATATCGTATCATATCATATCATATCATATCATATCATATCATATCATATCATATCATATCATATCATATCATATCATATCATATCATATCATATCATATCATATCGTATCATATCATATCATATCATATCATATCATATCATATCATATCATATCATATCATATCATATCATATCATATCATATCGTATCATATCATATCATATCATATCATATCATATCATATCATATCATATCGTATCATATCATATCATATCATATCATATCATATCATATCATATCATATCATATCATATCATATCATATCATATCATATCATATCATATCATATCATATCATATCATATCATATCATATCATATCATATCATATCATATCATATCATATCATATCATATCATATCATATCATATCATATCATATCATATCATATCATATCATATCATATCATATCATATCATATCATATCATATCATATCATATCATATCATATCATATCATATCATATCATATCATATCATATCATATCATATCATATCATATCATATCATATCATATCATATCATATATTTCAAATACTTTATCTACTTCCCAACAATTTTATTTCTTCCTTATTTTTTAATAAGCTAAAAATCCGTTAAGATTCCCATCGAATAGCGACAAATTTTAATGAAAACATAAAGCGAGCTGGGTAAATTATAATTTCCGAAATAAATGGCCCAATTTATGGCCAAAGATATCAAAAATTGAAGGCAGCCCAAAAAATGCTTCTTTGTGTTCGTTTTCGTTTTCGTGAAATGACGCACATGATGCGAAGAAATGTTGTGCGGCAAAAGAACTAATTAGTTTATAATCATTTAATGCACTGCAAATTGTCAGCTGCAAGTGCGTGGGGCGGGGGTGGTGGGCCTTAAGGTGGGTAAGGGGCGTGGCGCCACATCAACTGCGGCAGCAGCTGCGGCAACAGCAGCTGTGTGTGCATAAATTAAATTAAAATTAAACGTTCCACTGCTTAAATGATGAGCTTTAAATAGCGACAGGCGATAAACTGCGTCCCAGATAATGTTAATGCCAATGGCTGATGATAATGACGATGATAATGTTGCTAATGATGATGACGATGATGATGATGATGATAATGCTGCGAGTGCTAACAAGGAGCAGCAAGGAGTTGACCAGCGAACGATACGATTCGAATGCCACAAGCCCAGCTGCTGGCAGGTGAAAGAGAGACACGAGAGAGAGAGAGAGAGGGAGAGAGAGGGGTAAAGGGGTAGGTAGGTAGAAAAAGAACTTGCAACAGAATGAAAGAGTTTGGGACGTGAGCAGAGTATAGAGTTGCCAGACAGAAGACGGTGCAGCTGCGCAGAGTTGCCAGACTGAGTTAGAATGTTAACTTAAGAGGGAAAGGGCAATATTTTAGATTATATTAAAAGGTTTTCTTATATATATACTAATAGATAACAAATTGAATGAGTTTGTGAGGTGAGTGCAGAGTTGCCAGATATAGTAGAGTTCAACTGCGCAGTGTTGCCAGAGTCAGTTAGAATGTTAACTTCAGAGAGAGAGAGCAAACATTGGATTTAACATTGAATGAACAGTCTGTTAATGCATTTCTAACATCAATTGAAGCATATGAGCGTAACATTTCCAATTCGAATCTGTAGTAAAGGCAAAAAAAACAATTTTTCCTTTGAAAAGCAGACTTCAGCGGGGAAAGCAACCCAAGAGATTGCTCGAAATTGCTCTGTGTTCGAGAAGAGATCAATGTCTTGGCTTGGCCAGCTCAGTATCCAGATCTAGGCCGATGTTAAGAAAGCTATGTTAGCCGCAAAGCCATCAAATAAAAGCCGGAGCTCTGAAGGCGTCTTTACGCTTAGAGTGAAACTGCTGTTAAAAGATGCCAGGACCTCAAATGCAGTTACCGCAAAGTAGAAGACCATAAGATATATGTCAAATATAAAACACAGACTTAGACTAATGTTAAATAGTTTTTTTTTTGTACCCATTGCAATTTGAATCATGAATGGAATTGTATATATATATATATGAATGGATAGATATAATAGTATATATATAAATTGATATCTATATATATATATATATATATATATATATTTATAATGTAATTGCCAAATATAAATGCGAATACAGCAGCAGCAACAACGAACAGATATCCTTTTGTTGCCTACAGCAGAATCGACAATAATTTTCAAACCATTGAAGAGTATAAGGATAACGATGTTATTGTGTTGTTGCTGCTGCTGTCGCTGCTGTTGTTGTACGATATAAAAATACCACATAAAAATATTTCATCATATATACTCTCATATATGTACTTACAGGAATGTTGCCCAAAATAAGAGTAAATGCGTATAAAAATGGCATTAGAAATACACAAAAGGCGACCAGCCACATTGAAAGCCAGCTGTATGGGCGTTACTGCTTTTGGGTGGGTGTGGCAGCACCACCAGCAGCAGCAGCAGGTAGGAGCTGCGAGGGGACGGCAGGGGGTAGCTTGGCTAAGTATGAAAGCGAAGCTGGCGAATGTTACAGAAACAGGAAATAAAAATCCACTTTAAGCGTTTTGAATACAAATGCAAATACACAGAGAGGGAGGTAGGTCGGGAGAGAGATATACAAATAGAGTGAAAGAGATAGAGCTAGACAAAGAGCGGCGAGTGGGGGCGACCGGGTGTGTGTGTGTCTGTGTGTGTGTGGGTGTATATGTTGAGTCTGACAAGTGAGTGAGTGATGAGCAAAACGGAGACTAAGACGCAAAGCGAGTGACAGACAGAGAGAGAGAGAGAGAGAGCGAGAGAGAGCGAGAGAGAGGGAGAGGGAGATGGAGATAAATGCGGTCACATTGAGGTACATTAATATATATACTCGCATTTCTCTGAAAGGCAAAGGCACCAGAAAGGGTTTTCTGTATTTTTCTCAAATTTTCTTCTTCATCTTTTATATTTTCTTTTCCATTTTTTTTTTGTGCTTGATGCGAATACAAATAAAGACAAGTGTGCGTGTGTGTGTGTGCCAAAAGCTGTCATATAAACTGCAAGCAGCTTGGGAACAAAGGCAGCACAAAGCAGACGCCAGAGGCGTCTAAGTGAGTGAGAGAGATTGCTGAGGAGGGGCAGGGGCCACGGGGTGGCAGCAAAGAGGGTGCAGACAGAACACATAGCATGCCACAAATGAAGTGGCAGAACTTACAGCTAACACGCACACACAGAGAGAGAGAGAGACAGAGAGAGAGAGAGAGAGACAGAGAGAGAGAGGGAGATGGACAGACAAAGAGATATGTATATGGAAAAAATCATAGCATCGTTTTAGGCGACAAAAGTCGCACAGGTGGTGGCAAAATGCGAGGCGAGAAACAGCAGAGACAGCGGAGACAGCGCCAGAGAATGCGAGAGACAAACGGAATAAGTGAGAAATGCCGAGGGCAATGCGAGAAGTCAAATTGAAGAAATTGCAAAAGCGGAAGTGCAATAAAGTGTAAGCAACACAGACAGCGCGACATGCCGCAGCAGGCACAAAGACAATGCACACACAGAGAGAGAGAGAGAGAGAGAGAGCGAGAGAGAGAGGGAGAGCGAGAAGGACAATCGCACTAGCAGTCAAAGGAGTTTGAAACTAAGGAAATGTAAGTAGTTCAGCGCCTGCGAACAGGAGATGCCCGTCCGTCCGCGCAGCGGGCGAATCGTGAACGCAGCTAAGAGAATGCCAGCAGAGGAAAACAAAAGGAAAGTGCCAGAAGATGGCGAAATAACGGAGTGTATATATAGGTATATATAGTGTAAGCAAGTGTAATGCACTTATGAATGAAGCTGACAGGTAAGCCAACTTCAAAGCTGAACTTTCAACTCAGAATGTAGCGAGAGAAATGCCTGTGAAATAGTAGAGTAACGACAGAGATACAGGGATAATAGCAATTGATATCGAATATCGATATAAGGCAATATAACAATTGATAAGGATTTCGATAAATGACACTATAACAATTGATATGGAATATCGATATATGGAAGTATAGCAATTGATATCGAATATCGATATATAGAAGTATAGCAATTGTTATGGAATATCGATATATAGAAGTATAGCAATTGTTATGGAATATCGATATATGGAAGTATAGCAATTGATATCGAATATCGATATATAAAAGTATAGCAATTGTTATGGAATATCGATATATGGAAGTATAGCAATTGTTATGGAATATCGATATATTGCATTATGTTAAGTGTATCAAGTCATATCGATATCGATACAGCATTTCGAATGGTTATCATTATAGAATAACCATGGCGATAGCGATGTAGAACTGTCAAAAGTTGCTGAATTGAAATCGATATCGATATCGATAACGAGGTAGCATGATCACAGGCTGTAAGAAAAGATGCATGATGGATATCGATATCAATGTATATCAATATAATAAAAGAAGCAATTGATATCGATAACAATTTAGCATTGTCACAACTGAAATCATTGATATCGATAAATATATACTCTCGAATATATATATCGAAGTCTATATTCTATATATTCTATAGTTCACATATCGATATCTATTGTTATGAGAACATATCGATATCGATATCATGCTGATAAAAAGTGTAAAAGTTGCTATCGATAGCATTATCGAACCCATTATCATATCAATGTCGATTTCGATATCGATATACAGCACTGAAGCAGAGCTGAGTAAAGGACGTCACAGATAGAGCAGCAAAAAGAACTCCGATATATTATCGATAACAATATTTATTACACATTGAAGCCAATGCAGCAATCGATTAATTTACACAAATTCCTACATTTTAAAATATCATTTAAATATATTTAGATATACATATATACATATATATACAATATATATATATAAATATATATATATATATATATAAGTATAAGTTTAGCCACATAAATACATGTCTCATTTATGTGGAGAAACCTTTTGGGCTGTTGCCAAACTCTTTGGCTACAAGTTACAAAATAATCACAATGGAAAAATGTACGACCAGAGAGAGAGAGAGAGAGCGAGAGAGAGATGGGCAGAGGGCAAGGCATACTATATGAGAATCATATGGCATGCAAATAGTACGTCTCGAAACACACAACAAAATGTGCAAATGTAGAATGAACGGAAACGTTACTGGCACAAGGACCTCAAAAGTATGCAACAACATTAAGTGTGCGACAGCGCCATCTGTTTTCCTTGCTCACCCCCAGCCCACGCCACGCCACGCCGCGCCACCCCACACGCTGGCCACTCGCGCCCCCCGCTGCCTGCTGAGACTGGCCAGCCGAAAGGGCCGTTCGTCTGGCTCTTATGTGCCATTTTGGCACAAGTTTCGTTTGCTTTGTCTGCCTAATGGCTACGCTGCCAAGCGGACGGGGTATGCTGGGCTAGCCTGAGCCGTTTGTAACGCCGCAAGCAAAACAATGCAGATTCGAATTCTCAACTGGTTTAGGTTGAAGTTGAAGCATAAGCAAAAGTTTCAAGCTTGCGTTCAATTGGAAGCGAAAGTCGCGCAACAAGTGCAGTTCGCGAATTCTCATTAAGAAAATGCATGAAAAGTGAAAGCTTTAAAAGGAAAAACAACAACAGTAATGAGAAGAAAAACAGCTTGGCGCGCTGAAGAGGATCCTTGAGCCGCTTCAAGTGCTGCTGCTGCTGCTGCTCCTCTCACAGCTGCTGCTGCAGCTGTTGTTGTTGTTGTTGTTGGCAAACGAAGCAGTGTGACTAAAGTGCGCCCCAAGGGCAACAGGGTATATACATATATATGTGTATATATATATATATATGTATGTGTGTATGCTCTGGGCCACTAATCAAGTTGGCTACCAGCAAATGAACTGCATTTGCAGCAACGTTAAATCTCGAAAGTTAAATTATGAAAATGCCAGCGACACACATCGTGACAATGCCAGAGTGTGGGCAACACACACACACACACATATATATATATATATAAATATATATATAAATGAATAAATGCCAAAACAATTTGCATAAAAAATATTTGTGCCAAAAAGTTTTACATTTCACTTTTTCGACTGTTGTCGTTGCTGTTGCTGTTGCTGTTGTTGGCTAACAAAAATTTCCATATGAAAAGCAGCGTGTGGGCGTTCGTTCAAGTCTGTCTGTCTGCGGGCCCTTTATTCTGTGTGTTTGCGGCGGGGGGTGCTGCTGGCTGCCTTTACGGTTAGCAGTGAGTTTATCAGCTAAAGCGACGCCTAATCAACATCAAGCCAAACGCCATTAGGCGACCGCACAATTTACAGCTGTTTGTCAGAGCCTTTGCTTACGTGCCCCCCCCCCACTCCCACTCCCACTCTCAACCTTTGCAAAAAAAAAAGAAAACTTTTCTCTGCATGTGCCTTGGTTTTATTCTGTCTGCTGGCTCAAGTTGAAATTGAATTTTAACATATTTTTGTTTGCATTTCATTTGCGCAACTCATTAAGCCAAAAACAGCGAAGAACTTCCCTTGGCCGCTCGCTCCACCTCTTTGGCCTGATTTTTTAAAGCCTTCTCCTTTTGGAAGCTAACCAAAAGTATGTGTAAATACCCCCAAAGGCAGGCTGAGTGAGGGTTGCAGCATTATGCTAATTTCATGTTAAAGAAATGCTCAAAAAACGCATATGTCGTGTTATCGATAATTATCGATAGCTTAAATTTCAAAGTTCATAAACAACAATATCCATATTCTAAGAGGAATTCATTAGTTTTCCATATATAGCAAATGAAAAGTTAAAAAATGATAACAACAACGTTATCGATAAGTATCGATACTTAAAATTGCACATTTAAAAAGCAAACGACAAGCTTTGAGCTTGAACTTCAATGAAATCAAGCTTAAAATTGGCTACCCATTGTTATCGACAGTCTCAGATGGCTATTTATTGTTATCGACTGTTATCGATAATAATATTTGTATATTTATTATTTATTGCTCTCACCTCTGCACATTGTTGTCCACAAAAAACTAACTCAGCACAAGTCGACTATTTATCGATTATGTCAACTATCGATAAGTGCAATCATCAGGAAAATCAAAGCAACGCTAATGCTAATGTCTATACAGAACCCACTCATATCCATCCAGCCAGCTGTCTGTTCACACATCTGCTCAAGCAAAAACACCTTCAACTCAGATTGTAAATTTAAATAGATGTGTGTGTGTGTGTGTGTAATAAAACATTATGATTGCGGCTGTAGAGGCAGAGAATATAGTACATAAAAGCAGACAACTCGAATAAATCGAAAATGAAGGGACTAAAACATAATCTCAGGCAATTCGGGCCTGTCGGAGCGTATCACGCGGCTATCGCTAAGCAGTTCGATCCAATCAATTCTTGATGTCTTTATTAATATTTATGCGTTTGCTGCGATGTGTCTGTGTGTGTGTGTCTGTGTGTGTTTGTGTGTGTGTGTGTGTCTGTGTGTGCCTGTGTCATGCCATGCCGCAGCTTCGCCTGCGCGCCTCAATGTATGCAATGAAAATTTTTTAAGTGCTTTAATTCTATTTCATGGCCTTTGCATGCGCCCGTCCGTCCGTCCCCACCGCCCCCATTACACCTGCCACGCCCATCCAATTTTGTCTCCGCCGTAATAATTTGATTGTGTTTGTGCAATAAGCGCGCCCCCCAACAAAAGCGTCTTGTGGTCCTCTGAATGTTATTTACTTTGTTTCTCTCCCCCTCTCTCTCTCCCTCTCTCTCTCTTTCTCTCTTTCACCTTCTCCTTCTCTCGCTTGCTCTTTCAGGCATTCTGACATTTTAACAATTTGCATTAAAAATGCTCTTTGCTCTCAATACATACACAGGATATCTCTGTATGTGTGTGCGTCTTCGTGTACTTTTGGGGCACCGCAAGGCCGGCGCCGCCAGTTGGCTAATCCGCTTTGTAGCCATTAATGGGCACGCCTACCGTATACCGCCCATTGTCACCCCCCCTTCGAGCCGCACCTCTTGTAATGCCACCGAAAATGCTTGGCCATAAATATTGCGGCCGTTGGGCAGTCGCCTCACGTAGGCGGTCATTAGATCAACTTTAATGTCATGCAGCGCACGTTTTTATTTACTTAAACTTCGCTCTCTCTCTCTCTCTCTCGCTCCCTCTCTCTCTCTCTCTCTCTCTCTCTCTCTCTCTCTCTCTCTCTCTCTGTCGCTTACACACGCCCCCAAAATGCTGCTATTCAATAAGTTCACACATCGTTAAAGCAGCCAAAGGTCAACTCCAATCACTTCACTAATTTTTCCTCTCACAGTTTAGACCAATTTTTTTTGGTTTCTTTTGAATATTTAAAAATTTTTCTAATAAATCTCATAATAAAAGAGATCTAAATTTTCTTTTAATCTTTCAAAATCTATAAAAAAAATTTGGCATATGAATATGAATATTTTCTTTTTATTTTTTATGTTTTCTTATATTTTTATGCCTATTTTTTATTTAGTATTTTTTTAGCTATTTTATTTAATTTTAGAAAAAAAGGTTTAATTATTATTTAATTTTATTTTTATTTTTTTTATTTTTATTATTTTTTCTTATTATTATGCCTATTTTTTATTTAGGCATTATACCTATTTTTCATTTAAACACAAGGAAACATTTTAATTTCTTTTTTAACTCATATTTTTATGTCTATTTATTATTTTTGGTATTTTTATGCCTATTTTCGATTTAGTATTTTATACCTATTTTTAATTTATGCCCCACAAACCATTTTATGTATTATTAATTTGTTTTTTTTTATAATTTTTATGCCTATTTTTCATTTAGTATTTTTATACCAATTTTTATGCCTATTTAATTTTTCATTTTATTTATTATTATTCATCTTGCTTTTATCATTTTTATGCCTATTTTTCATTTAGTATTTTTTATGCCTATTTTTATGCCCATTCTATTAATAAAAGCTCTCAACTTTCATTGAAGTTTCCTCGAATCCCACTTTTTAATTGAAATATTTGATTTCCACAAACTTTTCGGCGCCTGTCAATGGCTCAAAGGGCTCCCCGATCCGCATTCATTTTCCCAAATTGTGATTTCGCGAAATTGCCTGAATCTGAATGTGAATGTGAATGTGAATTGGAATCGTAAGTTGACATTTTGGCGCTAACTCAATTTATTCAGCTCATTCAGGGTGTTCATCAATATGCGTCATATTCACGCTGGCTAAAAGGTTAACATGGCAAGTGACAGGCAGCGAAGCGAAAAGTCAAAGTCAATCTGAAGGTCATGGCAAATGCAGTTGCATCTTTTTTCCCTCATTCTTTTTTTTTTTTTGGGCTTTCCGCTTTTTTTGCCTGGCTGCCTTTCTTCAGTATTTCATTTTTCTACTTTGCCTTTTTTTAATGAAGGCAGCTTGAGTTGGGCATGTGTGTTACACTTAATACGGAGCGCTGCTGTCGACTGTCCTTTGCTATCAGCTCTGGCTGCTTTCAGGATAAGCTGTTTGCGAGCGGAAGAGAGTGAGGGAGAGAGAGAGAGAGAGAGAGAGGAGGAGACGCTCAACTTTAATTGAAATCCTTTTGAGCACAAGCAGCCGAGCGACTTTATGCAATTTCAAATACTTCCTGACCCAGCCCCCGCCTCCGTCCCAGCCTCCGTCCCAGCCTCCGTCCCAGCTGCCTTCAATGATGGCTCTTGCAAAAGTTTTGCCAAACAACTTTGGCTCAAAGACAAAGCTGCAGCAGCAGAGGATTTGGTAATGGAAATTTGTTTTCAAGTCAAATGCTGCCAGCCATTATAATGGTCAGCTATCAGTTGTTCAGCTCCAACTGACAGATTGCTGACAAAATGTTCTATATATATACATATATATCTATATATCCTATAGAGATCCCGCAAGGTCAGGCCAACTATTTAAAACAATTGTTAGCGTTAACAAGCAGTTTGCTTATTTATTGCAACGCGCTGAAAGCCTCGCATCGCGTCTAATAACAATGCATGTTCATAGGCTGAGCTCAAATATGTGCAATTATATATCTATAGATCAACAGATCTATAAATTATAATGCTAACTCGACTTTAATGGGCGCTCGGGCATGTCAAGCTGCCGACAGATTGCCTCTAATAGCTAGCACTTAGTCTAGCTTGACAGACGAATGAGTGTTGTGTCTACTCACATTCAGATAAACTCACATTCGTATTGATATTCTACACGATATACTAAATAATATGATTGATATTCATATGAGTATATGAGTATTTATATTGTGATATACATATATGATTCATATTCATATTCATATTCATATTCATATTCATATTCATATTCATATTCATATTCATATTCATATTCATATTCATATTCATATTCATATTCATATTCATATTCATATTCATATTCATATTTATATTCATATTCATATTCATATTCATATTCATATTCATATTCATATTCATATTCATATTCATATTCATATTCATATTCATATTCATATTCATATTCATATTCATATTCATATTCATATTCATATTCATATTCATATTCATATTCATATTCATATTCATATTCATATTCATATTCATATTCATATTTATATTTATATTCATATTCATATTCATATTCATATTCATATTCATATTCATATTCATATTCATATTCATATTCATATTCATATTCATATTCATATTCATATTCATATTCATATTCATATTCATATTCATATTCATATTCATATTCATATTCATATTCATATTCATATTCATATTCATATTCATATTCATATTCATATTCATATTCATATTCATATTCATATTCATATTCGGACTCATTTTCACTCACATCTGTATATATCTGTCTGAGTCGAGGAAAACTCATAAGAGAATGCGTGCTTCAGGCACTTTGACAGGTGCTATTCAACACTGACAGCAATTGTTATGCGCACAGAACAGTGTTGGTTAACTGATTTGAATTGCATTCTGTGAGCTACAAATGGCTCAAATGGATTTCTAAGCACAGGATAAATCGCCTTGTTTAATGCCATCCGAACAGCAGGGAGAATGTGAAAAACTACAAGAGAAAGAACAACAACAGGACGACGATGACGACGACGATGACGATGGCGATGACGATGGCGATAACGATGACAGCGGCATGTAACGGAAAACGGAAATTAAAATCCACATGCCGGCCTGTCGACAATGTGCCAAGGCGTCTGTAGGAGACATCAATCCAGAACGCACATCCCAACCCAAGCACATGCTCCTTCTCTCTCTCTCTGTCTCTCTCTCTCTCTCTGTCTCTCTCTCTCTCTCTCTCTGTCTGGCATCAAAAAGTGCGCAATAAAGAATAATAATAAAGCTGTTTTAATAGATGAACAATTCCGAGTTTTGAAGCGAACAAAAGATAAAAGCAAAACCAAAATGCAAAATGCTTCAGAGCGAATAAAGATGCTATTCACATATATATACAAATATATATATATATATACGTATATATATATATAGATATGACATGCGTATGTTTTATGAATATTTACATGTCAACTTGAGTGGAGCTCAAAGCGTGTCACTTTGAAGTGAAGCGAATATCCTTGCAGAGCTTAGACATGTGCGCTACTTCCCTTCAGTTGATTGGCAAAGTAGTCAAATAGTTGTATATTGATTGGATCTTAATTGAACGGGAAAGCTCTTTACAATGAAATAAAGCTACTTCAATTGCTAAATACTAAGATAACTGGATGATATAGCAAACTCTTACGATGCAAAGACTTAGACTTGGAATAGCAGCAGAAGCCTGCCTGCCCAGAGTCAATTGCTGTTAATGCTCAGCTATATACGAGCAAACACATATATACATATATATACATACTATATACACACTATATACATATATATAATCATAAATAAGAATCTCTCCTGTTATATTAAGACAGTTATCTAGATCTATGTGCAGCATTTCATACAACATATCCTGGGAGATTAACAGCGAACAATGGTCGAGGCATATAGATTTGGCAGCAGAAAGCCATAGGCTATGTTAAGCTTACAGCTGTTACGTTAACAGCTGTTAAGTTGAAATGAGATTTCATTAATCTGATTATTCAAATATGCTCTGTTAAAGCTTAGCTCACGTTAACTTTAAACTCTCCCACATGCTTTGCAGTCTATGTTAACTGCACTCTGTTAAATGTTAGCTAATGTTAACTAAAGTTTACATTAACTAAGCTCTATTATATGTATGCTAAGCCATGTTATGCCTATGTTAACTAAACTCTGTTAAATGTTAGCTAATGCTAACAGCAGTCTACATTCTGTAAACTCTCTCTCTCTCTTATGTATGTTATGCTAACTAAACTCTGTTAAAAGTAAACCTATGTTAATATCAGGCACTGGTTTATGCTATGCCATGCTAACAACAGTCTCTGTTAACTAGCCTCTGTTTTACTTGATAACATGTTAACTACAGTCTATGCAAACTATGTAATCCCATGTTAACTACAAACTCTGTTAACTAAACTCTGTTAACTATGCTCTGGTATGTGTTAACCCATGTTAACAAAAGTCTATGTTAGCTGGCCGCTGTTATTTGTTAACTCATGTTAATCAGGCTCTCTTCTGTCCAAACCTATGTTAATAACAGTCTCTGTTAACTAGACTCTGTTAACTAGATTCTATCCCATGTTAACAACAGTCCATGTAAACCAAACTCCGTTATATGTCAACTCATGTTAATTCAGTCTATGTTAACTAGACTCTGCTAAGTCTATGTTAACTAACATCTGTTAAATGCATTCATGAGGCTCTCTTCTGTCCCAACCCACGCTGAACTCTGTTCAACTTCGGGAACCAGTTAAGATGCCAGCTGAAGGTCAGTTTACATTCTATAAACTATTCATAGTGAGTTTTATGCCAGAGAAAATGGTTATGGGCCCCACAGTGCGCGGGCGAGGGCCATTCATAATAATTTCACACACATTTTATGGCGCCCAGAAGGGAAGAAGAAAAGTTGTTGCCACCAGCAGATACAAAACTTCTACCTGAAAGTCGAACAAAAGCTGAAACCTAGATACCAAACGTGCCACGCCTACCCCCCCGCCCCGCCCTACGCTCATCGCGCTATCTCTATCTCCAGCTGCTGCTCGTCCCCGCCCGCTCTAATGAGAAGTAAGTGGGCAGAAGGCCGTTGCCATGGCGAGGATGTCCTGCTCCTCTTTTTCTCTTTGCTATTTTTTAATAAGATTCTTTAATTATACATATATATATACATATATATATATATATATATATAGCCACTATATTATGCTCTACCTATGCAACCCACACACATGTTCAACACTTGAAGCTCGCAGGAATTTCTCAATTATTATTACTATGAAATACGAGAAGACGAAAAAGCGAGAGAGAGAGAGAGAGAGAGGGGGAGAGAAGTCGAGGAAATTGGAATTTCAATTAATAAAAACAAAATAACGGGAAAAGATAAACTAAAGCAAATATTTACTACAAAATTCTTGATGGAATCAAAATAGAAATATTTTTTTTTTTCAAGTTAAAAAGGTCAAATTTAAGAGGAGAAAATAATATTCTAATAAGAATCTAACTAGATGCCAAAATAAAAGAGAAATTTAATGAACTATAGATGAACTAAGAACTATGTCCTATCGCAGTTCTAAAATCAAAGTTCATATGAACCAGTTGCCTCAGAAACTGCAACTAGCACAAGTTTCTGTGGCCAATTTATCATTTATAATAAATTATGTTGAGCCTTTGTTAAATGTTCATATGAACTGGCTCATTTGAAGTGAACACACATATTCAGCGCTGAAAGAAGATTCACATATTCGCATATTCAACGCTGAACAAAATATCTTAAGCTATGTTCATTTGAACTAGATCATTTGAACTAGTTCATTTGAACTGAATCTTACAAGCAATTCCCTAAAAAGTTTCACTGAACAACTCTGCTGATAACAGTTCCAATGACATTTGAACCATACCAAAAAAGGAACCTTTGTTCATTTGAACTAAATCATTTGATTTCATTCACACAATCAGCTCTTTTGAGTTTCACTTTCAAATTGCAAATTCCAATGACCTTAGTTTCTTATTGTTCACATGAACTAAATCATATGAACTGAATCACATATGCAACGGCGATGCATAACAGTTGCCGACTAGTTCACAGTTCCATTGGCATTTGACTTCATTATGCCCAAGCAAACAACTAGTTCATTTGAACAGCTAATTCTCATTCACTTTACAACACTTGAAAAGCTCTCAGCTACACGCAAAAAGTCCCAATTACACTTCATCAGTTTCAGTTCATTCGCTTATGCCTGACTAGTTCATTTGAACAGCTAAGTGAACCAGGAGTTCCGTTTGCAGGCTCGAAAAGTTGTTCATTTTAATTAAGTTGCTTACGATGCACTTTATGAATAGTTCATTTGAGCTGCCAAATGAACCAGCAACAAGTTTAGCTCGTTTTACAACACTGTTCACGGGGGGCGGGGGGGAAGTTCAGTTATGCATTCATGACTAGGTCAGCCGTTCAGCAGTTCTAGTTCCGCTTACAACTTCGACTCGGAGTTGGACATTGTTTTAGAACTCGATTTGTATGAATAGCTACACACCTGCCACGCCCCCACCACCCACCCCACCACCCACCCCACCGCCCATCACCCCGCCCCCTTTCTGGCCATAAAAAAGAGCGGTTATTAGTGGATAAAAGATGTAATTGGTGCACGCGGCGCCGGTGGTTGCAAGCGCCAGTTGCTCACTCGGAAGCTGAGTGGGTGGTGGGGTGGATTGGGTGGCACATAAAACATGCAGCAGCTGTTTAGTAGTGGGTGAAACACCGCATGGAGAGCATAAATGAAAATCAATAAATAAAAATTTTATCGCCAAAGGACCCTCTCTCTCTCTCTCTCTCTCTCTCTGTGGGTTGGTGGTGGGGTGGTGCTGGCCTCAACTTACAGCAAATAAAGCTAATAGAAAAACTAGCTAAAAATGGCAGCTAGAAGCAGACAGAAAAACCGCCAAAACTAAATCAATACAATTTTTTTTGCCCAAGTTTTAGCTATTCCTGTGCGTGTGCGTGTGTGTGTGCATGTGTGTGTGTGCGTGTGTGTGTGTGTGCGTGTGTATGTGTGTGTGTATTAGTTGTGGGTGTGGCCAGCTCTAAGCGATGGACATGCTAATGCAATCGTCACATAAATCGCAATTGCATCAATCAATCAGTCAATCAAGCCATCCATCCATCAATCAATCAATCACTCACTCAATTTGCTTAAACAGTTAAGCGCTGAGAAATCCAATTAGATTTGCAGCGCGAGCAAAACAAAACGAGAAACGAAACGAAATACACTAACGGGGCTAGCAATACTCTTATACTCGACTACTCTTATACGCATTCTGCCAATGCGACGCTGACGGCGCAGCAGGCGCAGATCGTGGAACAAGATCAGAGGCAATACAGTGCTGGCGCAAAGAGTGTGCACAGCAGCCAAATGGCAGATGGCAGATGGCAAATGGAATTGAAACAGATATACATACATATTTGTACATTACGGAACAAGTGAAACTGAATCAGTCTCGACTACTGATCAATTACCGCTAGCACAGTGGCGTCCCGCACAGTGTGCTCAGCTGCCAGCTACGTGACGGCTGTGGCTAATAAACGTATAAAAAGTCGAAATGATAATGGCTTAGCCATGTACATTTTACAAATGATTTGAGAAGCTCGATAAGCGCGCGTAGACACGTACGGATTCTATGCGAATATTTTGCGCGTACAGTGAGCACTCGGCGCAGGCGAACAGGCAAAGAACAGAAGTGAATGAAGTGAGCTGTGAAACGAATGGAAATGGAACAGCTTGCAGAAGTGGCTGACAAGTGTAAAGGCGTTTAGCTTTCAGTTCAGTCGAGTTGTGAAACGCGTGGAATTGGAACACTTGGAATTGAAACAAATTTGTTCACTATAGCTACATATATGCCACTAGCAGCGGTGGCATTGAAATGAAAGCGAACTTAATTATTTATTATCAACTCAACTGAAACGTCTGGAATTGAAACATAGTTTTTCTTTGCATTTGGCAATAATAGAGTTCAAGTAGTGGAACAGAAGTGCAAGAGAACACTATTTCTTTAGCTCTAACAGCCCATGTGAAACGCTTGGAATTGAAACAAGTCAGCTCCAGCTCCAGCTCCGGCTCCAGTTCCGGCTCCGGCTCCACGCTTGGCTTGGCTATAAATTAAATTACGCTTCGTCCTAATTGTTGCTCACAAATATTGGCCCAAAAAGTTGCAGTTGGCGCTGTTGCCGCACTTCAGCAACGCCCGCTCTACCCAGAAGACAAGATGCGAGCTGAGAGAGGGAGATAGAAAGTGTTGTCCTTTCATGTCCCTCGGCGTGGGCCCAAAATAAAAAAAAAAAAAAAATAAAACTTTTTGATTTGTTTAGGTAAAAAGTTGTTGCGTTTGGCTTATGCAAAGCAGCAGCAGCAGCAGCAGCGGGCGACGACGGCGGCAGCGACGTCAATGCCGGCGCTGACAGCACAGCTGTCTCTGTCAGTCAGCCCAGCCCAGTTCCACTGTTCCCACTACTGTTTGTTTACTATTATTTTGGCATTCGCTTTTCATTTACGCCAAGCCAAGCAGCAAATAGAAATCGAAATATATATATAGTATATAGTATATATATTTAGTATATAAGTGCTGACCGGCTGCTGCTGAACGGTAAATTACATTTCTTTTCTCTTTAATCAACGCCAGAGCAGAGTGAAGTGCGGCAACAGCGCCGCGCATTAGCTGATGCTCGCTGAGCAAGAATAAGAAGAGGAAGAAGAAGACGGAGAGACAGACAGACAGACAGACAGACAGACAGACAAGTGATTCACTGATCCATTCAAGTTTTCTACACAATAAGTTTGAGGACGCCGTGGGCGTGGCATGGGCAAAAGCGTTTTACTCTGACTGAAAATTCAATTTGATTTGATTTGATTTTCGTTCTCGTTTTCGTTTTCGTTTCAATGCACAGAAGGACTGAAGCAGCGCCAAAGAAATGATATCAAATTAGTTGAAATAGAAGTAAAAAGTCTGTAAAACCAACCCTCCCTCCCCCTCGCCCTCCCCCGTCCCCACACTCTCCCGCACAGCAGAGTATAAGATGAAAAAAGTGTCTCCTCTGCAGCGGCAGAGATCACAAGTTGTGTGAGCAAGGCAGAACGAAATGAAAACGGAACGTAACGAAGCGCATAGACAACTTATACTCTAACAATTGCTCAGCCCAAAAGCGAAGAGCATGGCAACATGTGCATAAGTATAAGACAAATATTGCAGCCGAAGAGAGCGAGCAGCCTAAGACTGTCTTACGAGTGAAGAGCGCAGCACAAGATGCGCTGATCTAAGGAGTGAAGAGCGCAGCGCCAGCAGCATGTGCATGCACAGCTTATACTCTACAACAATTACTCAGCCTTAAGCATGCAGCATCTCTCGCTCACTCTGCTAATTCGAAGAGTCAATCACTTAATGAGGCATGTGCGCATAGCTTAGCTTAAAAATATAAGAGAAATATGTATGTACATGTGTTTAGCTGCGGGTAAGCGTATGCACAATTCGCTATGCGAATGTTCTAAGCATGCGTGTGTGTGTGTGTGTGTGCGTGTCTTGCTTTTTCAAGTGCAAATACAAATTTAAAGCAAACGCAAACAGGCAGCCAGCCGCCACGCGACAATTTGGGCAGCCCGATGTCAATTTAGCGCCGTTTTATAAGGCGGCGCTGTACACGCACACACGCACACACATACACCCATACAGCTATACACGCACACAGACACATTCATATAAGAGTACTTGGATGATAGCAAAGATTTTCATTGAGTTGCGCTCGTGCTGTTGTTGTTGTTGTTGCTTTTGTTGTTGCTTTTGTTGTTGCTTTTCATTTTACGTTTTTCGCATTTACGGCGCGCGATAAAAATCAACAGTTTTGTCAACTTTTGTTGTTGCCTTTTTTTTTATCGCGTCTCGGCCGCAATTAATTTAAAACATTAAAATTTTTGCCATGAGCTCGTTTGGGCGCTTCTTTTTTTCTCTTCTAATTAAATTCGTATAGCGGCATGGCTACTGCCGTTGTTGTTATTACTGTAGTTGTTGTTGTTGTTGTTGTTGTTGTCTTACGCTAGTTTGCACTTTTAGTAGTTGCTCACGCGTTCTCACTCTCTCGTTCTCTCTGTCTCTCTCTCTTGCTGGCGGGCTGGCGCTCTCTAAGACTTGCTTGCTGTCTCCCTCCCGCCCAGCCGCGCGCGCTCTTGCTCGTTCGCTCGCACGTATGTGTGTCGGTGTTTCGCACTGTCTCGGCGTATGTGTGTGTTGGTGTGTGTGCGGCCACCGCTGCTGCGTTTTGTTTATTTGTCAATTCCACTTGTTTTTGCCTTTCGCCGTTTGCACTTGTGCATTGCAATTTGGATTATTATGTGAATTTGTTGCTCGCGTTTGGACATTGGGCTCTCTCTCTCTCTCTCTATCTCTCTCTTTCTCTGTCACTGTTGCTCGACGGCCCGGCCCGGCCCCCTCACCACCGCACGGCACATTTATCACGCACAAACAATTACAAAATTGAATAATTTAACGCGAGGGACGCGCGCGCGTCGTTTAATGCAACGTTTTATGCTCCTTTTTGCTGATTTTTTTATATATTTATATATGCATGCATTAAGTGTATATATATATATATTTATATATGCGCTTATTATTATTTATTTTGTAGCAAAATACAGTTTTTTTCATAGGAAAAGTCACACGAACTGCCGCACGAGCGAAGTTGCTTATACGTTATATGATGAAAACGAAACGGCAACGGCGACGGCAACAGCAACGGCAACGACGACGAACGGAACGAACAACGCGCTCGAAACGGCTCACAGACAGAGACCAAAGCAAAGCAAAGCAAGCAAGCAGCGAGCAAGAAGCAGCAGCAGCAGCAGCACCAGCACCCAGCACCAGTAGCAGCAGCAGCAACAGCAACAGCAGCAGCAGCAGGCAGGCAGCGCAACGAAACGAAACGAAACGAGACGAACGAATGCACGAAGTTGACGCAAGGCGATGTAACTGAGAGCCGACCAGAAGAGAGAGAGAGTGAGAGAGCGCGCAGAGCGCCATGCGTGAGAGCTTTGCGTTAGCACGTTCTATGTTCTAGGTGGGTGGTCGCTAGCCTTTCACAACGTGCCTTGGCATAATAAGTTGCCGCTGAGAGAGCGTTTGGCAATCGAAATTGAAAGTTGTAACGCGGCGACGAAGACGACGGCGACGGCGACGGCGACGCTGGCGTTGACAACGGCGTCTTGCAAAAGATTCATCATCAAACAGCTGCCGCAGTTATCCACCTCTCTCTCTCTCTCTCTCCTTCTCTCTCTCTCTCTGTGTCTCCCACTGTCTTTCACTCGTTGGTAAACAGCGGAAATCCAATTACAGGCAGAGAGCAGCGGCAGAGCCCAGATGCATTGGCAGACACAGCGACGGCGACGGCAGCAGCGAAGCTTGCAGCTTACACAAGTACAATGACTTGACGCCGCCAATCACACACACACATATGTATACAGCGGCACACGCATGAGTGCAATAGTAGTAGTAGAAAAGTGCCGAAAGAAGAATCGAACTTGCAAATTATCATGCATTGTACGCACACACACACACACACATGCTGACACACTCACACACACACACACACACACACACACACACACATATTTATCTCTTATACTCGAGCCCCTTGAGGCTGTGTAAGCAGAGCTTATCGGTTCTTAGCGTGCGTATGTAACAGGCAAACGAAGACGCATGTAAGTTCTTACTCTAACTGTTTATTGCAGTGCACTGTGTCGCATATGTTTTTTATTTACCTTTTTTTTCTTTTGTTTATTCTTAATTTTTATTAATGCGTCGCGTGCTAATCTAGTGCTGCTTCTTCTTTCGTTTATTCTCAATTTATCGCTTGTGATAAACAAAAAAAAAAACGAAAAGCTCGAAATGCTCGATGCACGCAATTGCTCAGACTTAAAATACCCTGTATATTTGTATTGACAATTATAAATTACATATGAGATATGTATAGTATTATACAATAAATTTTAAGTATTTTTTAATATAAATGTAATTTTTTCAGTCTGTTACATGCTGCACTTGATTTTCAATATACCCCATTGCTTAAGGTGTTTACAGGGTATTCAAACTGTTTTATTTGCAGTCGGCCAACAGTTTCAAAGTGTGCCGACGATTCTTATCAACAGCAGCAGCAGCAACAACAACAACAACAACAGCAGCAGCAGCAGCCGTAAAGATCGCCGCAGACTTTATCAACGAAAAGCAGCGCAGCAGAAAAACCGCTAGATCGCGCCCCCTGCAGCGAAACGGTGGAAAAGGAACAACGGACAGCCGAAAGCAGCGACGCCAGCCGCGACGCAGCGCAAGCAAGAGCAGAAAAATGTGTGAGAACGCGTAAGTAAGAGAGAGTGAGGGAGAGCGCAACGATGCAGCTGTTTTTGTTGCTTTGCGTATTTGAAGCGCTAATTCTTATTGGAAGTTTCGAGTGCTGCTTGCTGTTGTTGTTGTTGTGCAGATTTAGCATTTAACACAATTGAATTGAGTACAGTTAATTGCTAGAAGTGAAACAGGCAGAACAGACGACGCAGAGGAGCAGCAGCAGCAGCAGCAGCAGCCGAAAGCAGTCAGGCAACCTTGAACTTTGACCTCGCGCCTGCCAAGCAGTCACTCGAGAGCGAACACACACACACACATACACCCTCTCTCTCTCGCTGTGTGTGTGTGTGGAGGATTCTAATCTGAGCCTAAAAATTTGATTGACCTGCTCGGCCCGCCTCCGCCCAGCGCTTGGACGATATGTGACGACAATTCGATTGCCTGCTCACTCACTCACTCACTCGCTCGCTCGCTCGCTCGCTCGTTCGCCTGATGAACGGTAAATGGAATTGGAACTCGAACGGAATGGCAAACTAATAATTAGTCCCAAGTGGGTTTCATAGCAACGAGAGCCAGTAGAGGGAAGCTGATTGCGGTTAATGGTCAGCAGAAGACGAAGAAGAAGAAGAAGGAGGTGGGAAAAAACACTGAAGACTCTTGATATGCGCGCGCGACAGAGACGGCAAATGAAACGGAGAAGTTCGTTAGGCTTCCGCTTTCGATGCAAATCTAATTGGATTGGCTGTGGGAACAAAGCGCTAAGCACCGTTAGCTGTGGGCGCGAAATTTTAAATTTGCTTGCGCGCGCGGGGGAAGTTTTAAGGGAATTTCTAATGAAGCTGAGGAAATTGCCCCAAATATATTATAAGTAAAATTTAATATATTTCTATATGAATATAGATAATATGATAATCCAATTGGAATCTCATTGAGATAAGAATTTCGAGGAATTATATAGATATTTATATATATTTCTCAAATTTGCGATATGAAAATCAAATTGCTCGATAAAAAGAACTAGTTCTTAAGAGCAACTTGTTCATATATCCAATATATCATATAATAATACATAATCTATCATATAATTTCTCTCAGTGCACATATCATATATCATATATAGTAAGATCTATAGTAATAGGGAGAGAGTTCAAATAGTTCACATAGTAAAGTCAATAGAGTTTGGGGAGTTTATAGATAGAAACTTAGGAACTAGAAGGAGCTTTAAGATCTAGATGGGATGCAGAGGCTCAGAGGAGATTTACTCAGGCACATAGAACTATATAAAGTAGCTTCGTATAGCCCGAAGACTGCATGCACTTGCAGAGGAAATACGGTGCAAACTGCCTAAGACGAACAGAGCGCGGACTGGTGCTGAGGGAGATCTACAAGATATCCATTATATAATATATATAGATATATCTTCGATTTACAGTATATATATCTTCGATTAGCTATATTTATTGAAAAGTACGGTATAAACCGCCTAAGACGGACAGTATGGATGAATATCTTAGATATACAGTAAGTCCACACTAAGACGCACTTCAGATATACAGTCGGACCTGCCTAAGATGCACTCCTTTTCAGTTGCACAGTATGACCTCCCTTAGACGTCTAGTCACAGTACAACATGGCTCAGACGGACACACAGTTGTGTACAGTGAAAGCTGCCTAAGATGGACTTGCTTGGTTAAGCTAGCCCTATTTTATTGCCACAGTAGTACCTCGCTAAGACGTACGCATGAGTTATGCCTAGTTATGCCTAGGCTATGATTTATATATAGACAGTAGAGCCTGCCTAAGACGAACACATTTGATAGAGCTACAGTATAGCCTGCCTAAGGCGAACACATTTGCTAAGCTTATACAGTACAGTCTGCTGCTGATGGACACACTTTGTTCTCTTCTGTTACAGTTTAAACTGGCTAAGATGAACCGACATCTTCATACTATTTATTTCTACAGTATAACCTGGCTAAGACAGACAGCATTGCCTATCCTACGCGAACATAGTTACAGTCAACTCTAGCTAAGATGGACACATTTCGAAATACAGTATAACCTCGTCTGGAAGAACTTTTTTGGAGTATTCTTTTTCCTATTTAGCTATACAGTACAGACTCAGTAAGATGGACTCATCTACAGTGTAGTCTGCCTAAGGCAGAAACAGTTTAAAAAATACAGTAAAACACCCATATGACGTACATACTGTACCTTAACTGTTTAGCTATACAGTATAGCCACGCTGAGACGGCTATATTTGAAGTGTAGTCTAGAAATAAGTTGGAGTTGGCGCTAAAAATACAGTAAAGCATGGCTATAAAGGACATTTTCGCTGTTCTCACTTAGATGTACGGGATAGACTGACTAAGACGAACATATTTAGTTTATTCCTACTTCTTTGATGTACAGTAAACACGCTAAGATGGATGCACGTACAGTGTTGCCTGGAAATGTGAGCTAGAAGTACAGTAAAACATGCCTATAGAGCATATTTCGACTCATTTCTCATATATATATACTTATATACTGTATATATATGCTTAGCTGTACAGTGTAGCCTCACTAAGACGCACAGAGACTTCAGTTATACAGTAAACCCTGCCTAAGCGCTATATAGTGGACTCTGAAGGGGAATATTTACTAAAGTACTCTTACTTAGCAGTACAGTACACACTGACTAAGACGGACATGCTATGCTATGCTACTCCTACTCAGCTGTACAGTATAGCCTCACTAAGACTACAGTAAACCCTGCCCAAGAGCCATAAGTTGCAAATACTTCTTAAGCGATCTTCACTGTACCACAGACATTTCCCTTTCACACACACTCTCTCTCTCTCTCTCTCTCTCTCTCTCTCTCTCTCTGCAAGTGCATATAGACAGATATACAGGGTATAGATCAGTTCATCACACATATGGAAGAGGAGTTGGGGTCGAGGGTTGGGGGGTGGGGGTGGGGGTGGGGGTGGGGCACCGAGGTCACTAACCTTGTGGGGCTGTTGCGGTAGTTGTAGCAGCAGCAGCAGAAGGAGCAGACCATATAGACGAGAAAGTTAATGCTGCCGCACCAGGTGGACGTCGATGCGGATGCGGATGCGGATGCCGTTGCGGATGCGAATGTTGAAGTTGCATTCGTATTGGTGTTGGTGTTGGTGTTGCAGTTGCTGCTGGCCTCTTCAGTGGCGCTGCCCGCCGTCGCGCTGCTGCTGTAACGGCTGGGCAGCTGCACGGCGCCGTCCTCTGCCTCGCTGGCTCTGCCGCCGGCGCAGCGGCTGAGCGCTGTTTCGACAATGATCGACGCCGTCGATGACTTGCGTCGCTGCGCTGTTGCTGCGTCGCCACCGCCGCTGCCGCCACCGCCGCCGCCGCTTGCTTTGTGCTTGAGAAATTTGCTGAGGCGTCGCGCTGCCGTCGACTGTGCGTGGATGCCCAGCGCAGGCGGCGCGCTGCAGGTGGAGCGTTTGCGCTGCTGCTGCGCTGCTGTTGGCACTAGCAGCGACGTCGACTGCAGCGCATCGTCGACGAAGCTGATTTGCTTCCACTTCTTCTTCTTCTTCACTTTCGCCGTCGCCCGGAGCAGATGCCGCGTGCGAAACGCCGGCGTTTGCGTCGACGCCGCTGATGTTGCGCCGTTAGTTGTTGCAGTTGTTGCAGCGCTTGTCGTTAGGCTTTGACTGCGCCGTTGACGCGCTGCTGGCGCTGCACCGGCTGCGGCGGCGGCGGCGGCGTTGTTGTCGCCTTTGGCCGCCAGTTCAAAACTTTACCGCTCACTCACGCACACACATGCAGAGACTAACACACACTAACACACACTCACACACACACACAGATAAGCGCACGCACAGCTGGCGCTAGGCGCTGTCGACGTCGCGGCATTTGATAAGCGCCGCCGCTGCTGCTGCCGCTGCTGCTGCCGCTGCTGCTGCTTCTCTGACTCTTCTTTGTCTAGTTGTCCGCTGCTCTGCCTCTGGCTCTGCCTCTGCTTTGCTTTTGCCTCAGTCGCCGGCCCGCAGCGCTGTCCGCACAACACAACAACAAAAATTGTCAAAAAAATTGTCAAAAAAAAAACAACAAAAAAATTATTGCACTTTTTGTTTCTCTTGCTCTGCCTCTTCCGAAACGAAAAAAAAAATTTTATAAATTTCTGTTTTTTTTTTATTGTTTATTTTGATATTTATTTAGATTTATTATGATTGTTTCGAGCGCACACACACGCACGCACACACACACACATACGGACACACGTATGAAGACAGAGACCGACAGCGACGCGGCGCGCTCTCGCGATGCTCACAGCTGCAGCGACCGCACAACACTGGCTGGCACGAAGCGTGCCAGCGAGGCGCGACTGTGGGAGAGCAACGACTGCGAAGCCAGCGTCGCAGCCAGCGACGCAGCGACGCTGACCGAACGAACGTGCGAGCCAAAGCCAAAGCCATAGCCATAGCCAAAGCCAAGCCAAAGCGACCGACCACGCACGCCGCCAACAGCTAACGGAAGCTGTGCGCAGCGCGTAGACTGAGCGGCGCTGCGCTGTCTACGCGCGACTAGCGACGTCGGCAGCGCTGTGGCTGCTGTTTAGGCTGTGCAACGGTTGTTTATATTGCTTTTGTTACTTCTTTTTACTTTTTTTTTGTTGCTTTTTTTCATTTATTTGTTTGCAGCTGCAGCGCAACAGATTTTTTTTTTCAAATATTAATTAGTATTTTTTAGTATTAATAAATATTATTTTAGTATTTTTTAAAAATAATTAACTAAAGTTGTTGTTGTTGTTGTTGCTTATCGTTTGTTGTGATTGTCAACAGAGAGAAGGGGAGAGAGGGAGAGAGAGAGAGAGAGAGGGAGGGAGGGCTAGTGTGAGTGAGCGAGAGAGCAGCAAGATTTTTATACGTGCCTCTCTCTCCCTCTCTCACGCTCTATCTTCTCTCAGTGCGCAGCAGCAGCGCTGCGCGCTCTTCTGCCTTGGCTGCTGCTGCGCTGCCGGCGTCAAAGCGGCTGCTGCCGCTATCATAGACCATTTGTTGTTCTTGTTGTTGTTGTTGTTGTTGCGCATTGCACTTGAAAACTTCATCTACGCATAGCTGCACCGGCGAACCCCTCACCAGCCCTCACCACTTTGCACTTGTCGACGCGGGGTCAAGTATTGGGTGGCTAAGTGGGTGGCTGGCTTGGTGGCTTGGTTCGGTTCTAGTCTTGGCTAACACCAACAAGTGCCGTTCATCATCTCTCATCTGATTGGCATTCGAAATGCCAGCGGCATCAGTTTCTAATTGAAAAATCTGATCTCCAGTGGATCAAGCACCAATTACCTCTTGAGTGAGTGGATGAGTGGGTGAGTGGGTGAGTGGGTGAGTGGGGATTACTACATTGTTTTAGAGAGTTTGTGAGGCGGGTCGCTTAAGCTTTTCTTAAGAAAGAGAAGGAAGAACTGAGCAGGGAGTTACGGAATAAGGAAGTTACGGATTTATTTACTACGGAGTCATGAAGTTACGGAGTAAGGAAGTTACGTAGTAGTGGAGTTACGTATTTAAGGAGGAGTTACGCAGTAAGGAAGTTACGGAGTAAGGAAGTTACGGAGTAAGGAAGTAATGGAACCTCGAAGCTATGAAGTTACGGATTTACAACTCTTTACGGGTAAGTAAACTCCATCAAGGACTTCCAGGGAGAGTGAGCTATCTAAGCATTAGACTAAATAGTACTACTAAGGACTTCAAGGAGAGTAAGGCGCCGGACTGGCTTCTCTTTCCGGGAATAGCTTCAACAGGCTATACGGCAAACAATGATAGCTCTACGAAACTCTAGTTAGACTCAGGCTAATAAGAACTCCCCGAGGTAGGAAGATAGCCCATAAGATTCTACTATATGTTAGCCAAGCAGGTGCGTATACTGTAGAAGTCAAAGTAAGACGGACGGATAGACGTTGTTATATAATGTTACCATATATAAGGATAGACGGAATGATAATATATGAGTAGCTTCAGAGCACAGCTGTTGAGTCGGAGCCAGGATCGAGGATACCGGAGAACATCCGTGCAAAAGAACTCGAGAAGATGGGGCATCTCCGGCGAAATAGTCAAGGGGAAGACAAGGATCAGGGTTGGGCAAGGTAAGTATGGGAGATGAATGGCGAAATTTATGTCCGATCTAGAGAAGGAAAATCGGAAAACTTTACAGGACAAGACGTTATCAAGGAGTATAAGCTGCACATACCAAATCACTGGCGCGATGTATTGAGAGCAGTTGGACAGACGGACGGACAGGCGGCAGGATAGTCGAAGGGAAAGACGGGCAGGCGGCAGGAGGGACGGAAGGATGGCTAGAAGGATGGGCGAAAGGACAGATGAAAGAAAAGAAAACGACGGGCAAGCGGAAGGATAGACGGACGGATAGATGGACAGGCGGAAGAGCAAACAGACGGACGGACAGCTGGGCGCGCAGAGGGACGGAAAGATGGATGGACAGCAAGGCAAACCATTTGCATTATCTATTATTATAACTATATACATATATATATACTTATATATATAGATATCTACATCTATGTATTAGCTATAGCCTAGATTCACTCAGAGTAGTCTGCAAAATGCTCCATTTAGTTAGTTGCTGTAATTACAAACGCTGAATGACTTGATTACAAGCAACCCCTTTGACTCGACCCCAAGCTTCAACCCACCCTCAAGCATTACGCCCACCTGGCCACACCCAAACCAAGCCGCAAGTCACGCGAATTTCGTGCGGCTTCAGTTTTAATGCCAAGTGACCCCGACGCCAGCCACGGAGCTGACAGCCGCTGCAGTTGGCTGACATTTTCTTCGTTATTGGCCACTTGAGCTCAGGCTGAGGTGCGTCAGGTGTGCTGGAACAGCTCCAGCTCCAGCTTCAGCGCCACGTCCGCCCGGAAAGTTTCAAATTTCTTGGCCGGCAATCCAATAAGCATCCCGTATACAAAGTGAGCGAGAGTGCTCCGTCCCCGGTTCGCATTGCAATTATCCGGCGCCTGTTACTCGAGGCCCCGTGAGTTATCCATCAGCGGGCCACTTGTCTTAAATGAAAATTGCCAGCAACAACAACAACAACAACAGCAACAATAAGCAATTGGATGCGCTGATATTTGCTCGGCAATGGCAAATATTTTTTATGGTCCAGCTGTAGCTGTAGCCGGGCTAGAGGCCACACCTGGCCCAACGGCCACCAGCTTCCATTTCCCAACTGCGTTCTTCGTTTACGTTTTATTGCCCCTAGCTGGGCGCCTTGTCACTTGCCAGCTTTGCAGCAGCAGCAGCAGCAGCAGCAGCAGCAACGGTAGCATTACCCTCTGCCATCATTTGCATAAAGCCGCCCAACTGCTAAGATCTGTCAAGATGAGCCTGCGGTACGCTCTTCGACCAATCTACTCTGCCGCCCTACGGACTGCGAAGGATCCAAGCAAATTAGCACAGAGTTTGGCCTTGCCTTGCATGGAAATTATCGGATACAAAAAGTAGAGCTTATCATGATATGCCTAGTTCTTATCGACTATATCGATAGCTTGCTATATCGATAGATAATGGTTGTATTATATATCGACATCGATGAGAAGCTTTCTAAACTTCATGCTCAGGTGCAAAAGCTCTATATATCTGTCTCTATCTCTCTATATATCGATAACTATAAGAAAGGCAAAAGTATCGATAAACAATTATGCACCACAAAAATCTACACTGATTAGCAGTGCTTAGCGCGTGTTTTAGCATTTTAGAGTAGCATTTCATAGCGATACGTATCGATAGGCGCTCATCTATCTATCGATAGATGATTATCGATAATCAGTTATCAGACATAAGTCACATCTTTTATAGGCCAACTAGCTAGCCCAAATATCAATAAGTTAACGTGTCAACAACATCGATAAACATCAATACCTGACTATCGATAAATCAGTATCGATAAATGTTTGTGGGCGTGCTAGTAATAATACAGAAGTATAGACATATTAGTATTCCTAGATGAGTATTGATAGTGGAGTATTGATATATTATAAACGATAGATAAGTATCGATATATGAATATCGATAAACAGTAGTAACCCTACATATGCCTTATCTTCTATAGCTACACAAGACAAGATACATATAGTTATCGCTAAGTAAACCTATCGATAACGTTTTCCCCTTTATTTATCGATTACTACTCATATCGATAACACTTGCTTCCACATTCCAGAAGAGCATTTAGCAAGCGCTGCGCTAATTTCGCTCGTTTCCTTTGTTTTCTGTGTTTTAACTTTTTACTTTGCTTTAGCTGCTGTTGCTGCCTGCTTTGTGCTTTTATAAAGCACAATCAGCAGCAACAGCAACGACTACAGCAGCAACAGCGAAGGGCAAAACAACTAAATAATGAATGGAAAATGGCACCCAGGAGGCAGACGCTTTACAGCTATACTAGATGATATACCCGACCCACACAGGACTACAAAAATACTCGTCCATTGTCCGAAAACAGTTAAGTTTATTCAAAGATAAAACTTTAGCTGGATTTCGTGTATGTGAAGGATGTGCCACGCCTGCCGCATGGCCGTATCGGAGTTATCTTGGCAATTTGTAAGACGATTATGCGGAGGAGATCTTTGGCTGGAAGAGTATTGATAGGTATAGGTGCAATAGGGAGGGTTCTGTGTCAAGATACCCTGCAATATGTCGTTGCTTAGAGTTTTCCATGCCATGATACCCTGCAAAAGGTAGTTTCTATGCCCTAATACCCTGTAAAATGTATTTAGTTAAAATTTCCCATGCCATGATACCCTGCAAAAGGTTGTTTCTATGCCCTAATACCCTGTAAAATACATTTAGTTAGAGTTTTTCATGCCATGATACCCTGCAAAAGGTTGTTTCTATGCCCTAATACCCTGTAAAACACATTTAGTTAGAGTTTTCATGCCATGATACCCTGTAAAAGGTAGTTTCTATGCCATGATACCCTGTAAAACACATTTAGTTAGAGTTTTTCATGCCACGATACCCTGTAATATGTAGCTTGCAGCTAATTAGGGTCAATATAACAGCCTAAGCACGAACAGGGCGTGGTCTGTTGCTCATTCGATAAATGCTCAATTTATAGGGTATTTAACTGTTTATCTTTTCGATGCATCAACTATTTCAACGGATTTTCGTTGATTTTAATGCTTTCAATTTCCGGCGGTTTGAACTTTTGGTTTTTTATACCCTGTAACCATTGAGAACTGCTTTTATGGGGTATGATAGCTTGCAGTAAAGACATGTAACAGGCGGACAGAGGCATGGCTATGGCCATTAGGTATGTAAAGTCTTGTTAAGAATGATCAGATGAGGCGAAGCCGTACGGCTACCCATCCGTCTGAGTTAGAGACTTGAATGTATTCGAACTACTAGAATAAATATATACCCTTTTTTTGATGATTCATCTCATTTCCTTAATCAAATTTCGTATGCTTTATGCCCCTAGAATCTCCACTCAGCTTGTGAGATAACCTATCTCTTAGTCGTGCACTCCCCACCAAACCATTCCTGTTTTTTTTTTTTCATTTTAAGATTTGCTCTCACCTGCCTGCCCCCTCCCGCCCGCCCTCACCTTTCTGTGTGTCTGCATACATGTTTATTATGGCCGTAGCACAGCAAACTCAACTGCAGTCGCTGCACGCCCAGCGGGTGGGCGTGGCCGACAGGCAGCTCTGTGCCAGCAAATTGCATACGTTTCAAAATATTTTTCTCATTTATTTATTTTCTTTATTTTTTCGCGTTTTCTTTTTTTTTTTTACAGCAGCTCTTTGTGCTTGTTGCACTTGATAAGGGAAACGGCCACAGCTTGGGGGCCTAGCGCCTGGTTTTGCCCCTACAGACACGCCCCCGCAGCCGCCCCCATCGGCTGGCACCTGCTTTGAGGGCAGTCAACAACAGCAGCTGCTGCCATGAAAAACGCCTCCAAAGTTAATCACAAAATAGCTGCAAGAGCGAAACAAATTCCAAGCTTCAACGTGTTGCTGCTTGCTGAACGCTTTTTTTCCCGCTGCCCGATCGTAATGCAGCGAGCCGTGGTGCAGCTCCGCCAGGACATCTAACGGGCGTTGTTAGCTAACGCCCACACGTTGCGTATACGCAATGTTCAAGGATGAAGTGAAGCGAATGCCATAGTTCAGGCACTTTTTATTTTGACAATATATTGATTGATCGTCGTTTTCATATTATTCATACTCACACTCATTAGTACTCATACTCATACTCATATAAATATTCTTATATTCTTATATTCTTATATTCTTATATTCTTATATTCATATTCATATTCATATTCATATTCATATTCATATTCATATTCATATTCATATTCATATTCATATTCATATTCATATTCATATTCATATTCATATTCATATTCATATTCATATTCATATTCATATTCATATTCATATTCATATTCATATTCATATTCATATTCATATTCATATTCATATTCATATTCATATTCATATTCATATTCATATTCATATTCATATTCATATTCATATTCATATTCATATTCATATTCATATTCATATTCATATTCATATTCATATTCATATTCATATTCATATTCATATTCATATTCATATTCATATTCATATTCATATTCATATTCATATTCATATTCATATTCATATTCATATTCATATTCATATTCATATTCATATTCATATTCATATTCATATTCATATTCATATTCATATTCATATTCATATTCATATTCATATTCATATTCATATTCATATTCATATTCATATTCATATTCATATTCATATTCATATTCATATTCATATTCATATTCATATTCATATTCATATTCATATTCATATTCATATTCATATTCATATTCATATTCATTCATATTCATATTCATATTCATATTCATATTCATATTCATATTCATATTCATATTCATATTCATATTCATATTCATATTCATATTCATATTCATATTCATATTCATATTCATATTCATATTCATATTCATATTCATATTCATATTCATATTCATATTCATATTCATATTCATATTCATATTCATATTCATATTCATATTCATATTCATATTCATATTCATATTCATATTCATATTCATATTCATATTCATATTCATATTCATATTCATATTCATATTCATATTCATATTCATATTCATATTCATATTCATATTCATATTCATATTCATATTCATATTCATATTCATATTCATATTCATATTCATATTCAGACTCATATTCTATATATTCTATCATTTGCTTACCAGCTACCATCAGAGTTTAGTGTAAGAGCTTTTCTTTAACTTACCTATAAAGAGAAGAAAAGAAAGAAAATTAGTTTTGAGTTCTTAGTTCTTGGTCTATGTACAATATAAGTCTAGGATTTTAATATATAGAATCCATTGAGGCTATAGCTTGCCATGCTGGAGCGCTGAGCACTCAGGTTTTCAGGCTCCTTTTCGAAAACATCTTACTTCAGGCAGGTTCCAGCAAAAGTCAGCTTATTCTATCGAAGGTTCTTATGTAAAAGCTTTGCATAGATTATGAGATATGCTAGAAGAACTTAAGTTGATTTCAGATAAATTTATTTATAAATCTGTATATTATATACATTAGTTACTATATCAATTATTTCCCGCAAATTTGATTTAAGTTTTCTCTAAAGCTCTTTTTGTGTTTCCTAGCTAAAAGTTCGCCAAAGGAATCGTAAAGCTTGCAGCATCACTAAAAGCTTACGCTGTTGTGCTTTCGTAAGCTTTTAGCTTTTCATCCCTGACACTCAGGTCGCCCGTTGCCTGACAGCTTTCCAAAAGTTTGCCGTGGTGAAAAGCTCCAAAGCTCAGCAAATACTACGAACAAGCTTTCGCCTAGCTGCAGGCATGGAATTTACAGTACTTTGATTAAACCTGTCCGAGTTATTCGAGCTGAGCTCGTTGAGTACTCGAATTCTCATTAATTTACGCATTATCTAATTGGAAACTTGAGTTGGTCGAGAGGCCAAGCAAAGGCGACGCGCCAAAGGCCCAAATCACACTCGAATTGCTCAGAGTTGGCCAAACACTCAATCAGCTAATCACTCGACTGGCATAGGCCGAGTTGGACTTTTCGCGCATATATATTTCTGATATCTTTTGCCTGATTGAAAAGGGACTTCAAAGAGAAGCTAAAGCTACATAGCAGTTTATGTATATGGAGAAATCTAGCTGACTTTATCTATGGCTCATATGTGTATAGATAAATCTACATATTGTATGCGTAAGCAGCATTTTGTTGTGCAGGGTATTCATTAGTCGCGCCTACTCTGCTTACAATGAGTGCCTTGTGAAGCTCTTAGCTTGCAGCTGCTTTAACTGCTACGTCCGTTCGTTTGCTTAGAGCAGTACAGTTGTCCCTCCGTCCGTCCGTCCGTCCGTCCGTCTCTCTACTCGGCTAGTCCTTTAACGTGCGGCACAGCGTTGCCTACTTTGTGGCTGCTTTGCCCGCCAGCGCCCGGCCCTGAAGCGCATAAATCTGCCTCTCTCTCTCTGTCTCCCTATATCTCTTTCTCCTTCTCTTTTTCTTCATTTATCTCTCTGCCCAACCCAATTAGCCAAGATTTGCAACTATTTAGCGTTTGTCTCACATGGCGTATGCGCAATATTTTCTTTCTCTGCCCCTCCCACACGCCCACAACCTTTTTAAGTACCTGCTCCATAATCCTTATCTAAATGAGAATTTATCACTCGCTGCTATGGCACAGATGCTTTATGGCCTGGCCTTAAGTTTTTATATACATAAATTATTTTGGTTTTATTTGGGCTCGTGTCGGCACCTCGCCCCACATGCTGTGAGCCACATGGGCACAGAAACAGAGACTAGATAAACCCAATATTCAGTCAAAAACAATTGGGCTAAAAACGCCCTCGCTGTCATGCCAACCAAATGCAATTGAGCAAAGGTTCGATGGGGACACACAGGCAATCAGTGGACAGCGCGCCAGGAAGTCGCTGCTATAAATAGACAAAGGAATTTTCAAATGCCAATATGTATATATATATATATATATATATATATATATACATATATATCTATATAAGATATATATATATTTACATTTGCAATTTGAAATTGAAGCTGGTGCGAAAAATTCTATTTGGCTGCTCAGTTAATTGAGGCGACACCCAAAACTTTTTCTTCAGCGGGGGCTGGGCTAGGGGCTGCTGGGCTGATGCTGAGCTATCGCTGGCAACCTGCCACGCCCATACCTCTCAATTATGCTGCTGCCTTCATTATCGCCGAAAAGTATGCAAACGAAAAGGCACGCGCGCCATGGCTCGCTGTCTTAAAAGGGTTTTTCTTTTTTTTTTTTCTTCTTAAGCCCAATAGCCACGCCCCTTCTCCTTCTCCTTCTCCTTCCCCTGCTTGCTCCCTCGGCCCGCATCTTTGTGTATTTCCCTTGTTTGGCTGCGCTGTTGTCATTGGACTGAGTTCAAGGCGAGCCGCCGCTTCCGCTTGGCCTCTAATCGAGCTCCCAAAACGCCTTTAGCTGCTCAGTTTAATTTGGCATTAGAAATGCCCACTGGGCGGGCGGCTCGAGGGGTATTGAAAAATACTTGGACATATATAAATGGAGTCCAAGTCAAAGTGAAACTCGCAGAGTATTCCCAGAGGTGTATGCCTCACCTGCTCTCTCTCTCTCTCTCTCTCTCTCTGACTCTTTCTTTCTTTAAAAATTATTTGTATCTTTGTTGTGCCGGGGCGCATTTGTCTGTTATGTTTTAAATAATAAATAAACTGTAAACATAAGTCACGCATACATAAAGCGCAAAAGTTGAGCCCTTGGCTTTAAGAGATTTATGTGCACATTCTGAGAGTTGTGCCCGGATGGGGCAACTGGCTTTGAGTGGTTGGTTCGCCTGGCCGGAATTTAAAGCCAACATCGAATAGTTAACGTCGAAATTCCTGTTAACAAAGCCACCGGAATGTTTATGTATACGCGCGCTTATGGAATGCGCCATAAAGCGAAAGCAACACCAACGCCAACACCAACACCCAGAGCGAGAGCAACCACTGAGCTTGAGCTGCCTCCAGGGAGTTCATTAGTTCCGCAGAATGTTAATTGAGACTGAGGCTGAGGCCAGCTAATAAAATGCACTTCCCAGCAGCAAGATAAAACTATTTCGATGAAGCCAGCTAATCGAACTAATTAACTGCACCTGTGCAGCCCACGCTGCCCACGCTGTCCGTTATTTCATTGTTTACGGTTAGTTTTGCATTTCATGAACTCGAGTAAAGTTTCTCTTCGAGTTTTTGTTACGAAACTAATATAAATTTGGATTAGAGTAAAGGGCTTCATTGATACGTCCGTCCGTCTGACTGCCCGTCCGGTTTTCTGCTCATTTGTCTGCCGGTTTGTCCATTCGTTAGTCCGTCCAGCCTTTCGTTCTAAGTCCGTAACTGTGTCCGCCCGTACGTCTGCCCGTTCAGCTGTCCGTCCGTTTATCTGTCCGCCCGCTTGTCTGTTCGTCTATCTGTGGGCCCGCTCATCCGTCTCTCTGTCCGTCCTTCCGTCCGTCAGTCCGCTCCTTCGTCTGTCCGTCCGTGTGTCCGTCCGTGTATTTGCCAATGCATCCGTCCATCAGTCCGTGCGTCCATCCGTCCATCCGTCCATCTCTCTGTCCGTCCTTCCGTCCGTCAGTCCGCTCCTTCATCTGTCCGTCCGTGTATTTGCCAATGCATCCGCTCGTCTGTTCCGTCCGTCTGTTCCTCCGCCCTTAAGTTCAACTCTCCGTGTGTCTGATCATCTGTCCTTCCTTCCATCAGTCAGTCCGTCCGTCAGTCTGCTCGACTGTATATGCGTCCGTCCGTCCGTCTATCCACCTCTTCGTCCGTCTATCCACCTCTTCGTCCGTCTATCCACCTCTTTGTCCGTCTATCCACCTCTTCGTCCGTCTATCCACCTCTTCGTCCGTCTATCCACCTCTTCGTCCGTCTATCCACCTCTTCGTCCGTCCATTCATTCTTCTATCCCTCTACGATCTCGTTGCACTAGAAACTTAGCATTTCCCTATCATAGTTATCGACATTCTTGCAGCTAAACCCTCTCCTGCTGCCTCCCTCGGCTGCTTCGCTTCATTGATTGAGCATCGGGCCATATATATAAACAGGCTTCATTTATTATGCACGTTAATTGACCATTAATATGAATTAATTAGTTAATTGAAGTACGTGTTAATGTTATTTTATGATTTATGCAACGATTTTAAAATCACGAAAGTAAACACATTTTTCACATTTCAACAAATTTCGCTTGAGCAAACAAAACAACAATAGCCAGTGTAGCGGCGCGAACGGAGGAGCCTTTCGAACTTCACAGATTTGCCAAAGTCTGAGGTGAGAAATCCTGAGAATCGGAAGCTATCGGAAGGCACTGAATTCTCTGGTCAATGAGCTTAAGTCATATTTGAAATCTCTCTATATATATATATTCAGATTTGCATTAGTTTATACCAATAGGATTTTTAATTAGGTGTAGCTGAACAAATTCGTATATTTTAGAGATTTTTTTTAGCTTGAAAATAGTACTTGAGAATTTTTTTTTAAATTTTCGTTTATTTTTAATTTTTAGAAATTATTTTTAGAGTTTTTTTGTAGACTGGTAAATAAATAAACTACTTTTTTTTTATTAAAACTTAATTTTAGTATTTTTAAAATTAAGTTTAAGAGCGAAATTTAGCAGAAAAATAAATCTTAGATTTTTTTTTCGTCTGTAAATCAATTAAATTATTTCTATGAACATCTGCTGGGCATAAAAAAAATGTTAAAGGCAATGTAAGCGGAGCGGGGAAGTTAAAAAAAATAAATATATATATATATAAAGTATAAAAATATATATTGCATTATAAATTTTGTATAGCAACGTCGCAGCTTAGTTCGCTTTGCTCAGCAACTATCAGCAGCTTTAGGAATGCTTTTTAATATTTACTAAATTTTTTTCGGTATGTCTAAATAAATATTTCAACGTTCAGATTCACTAAGATTACTAGGAAAATATTTAAATCATAAAGTTTACATATATATTTAATATTTTTATATTAAAAAGGCATCTTTAGTCTGCTCAATATCAGCTTAACTATTTACGGCACTTTTATATTTATTTCTATATATATATTTTTTGTTAGTTTTTAGCTCTTACAATGAGGGTATTCCCGCCGGGTATAGCGCCGCTTAACCATCTCTAATTGCTTTCCGACATTTTGTTTGCATATATGTATATTTTTGCTCGCAGATTTAAATGCATTTATATAGATTTTTTTTCTCTCTCTCTCTGTCTCTTGAAGCCTTTGTCCAGGCAAAAAACAAAGCGCGTGCGTGTGAGTGCGTGTGGGATATATTTAAATTAGTTATAAGCCATATGTCATGAATTTAAGCCGACAATAAGTGAGCTATTGGCGCAGCGCGTTTTAATTTATTTCTTTAAATATGAATTCATTGCGAGTGAAATTCCAGGCGAAACTGTGCCGTGTATTTATATGCGGATCAATGCGGCGACATAATAACGTATTCAAATATATATATATATATATATATAAATAGCCGGGCAAATAGAGACGAGGCGAGGGGAAGAGAGGCGAGCTGAGGCGAGCTGAGGCGAGGCGAACGGCTGACAGGTGTTTAATTAAGTTTCGTCAAACGAAATGCCACAGGGGCAAATCGCATTTCGTTTCGGTTTTCACTTGATTTTATTTTTGATATTTGCCAAAAATATGCGCAAAGCTATCCGTTGGCCCTTTAATTGTGCGTGTGCGCCGGGAATTGTCATAATTTTTAACTTGCAATTAACGTGGCCAAGGCGGGGGGGGGTATACATATGTATGTTAGCCCTGCCTCTGGCTCCCTCTTCCTCTCCCTCTCCTGTTGTTGTCGCGACTCGAGCGAAAACATTTAAATTTAATTATACGACTATGACAAACATTTTTGGCATTTTGACAACAACGAGGATGTGGGGGCGGGGGCTCGTGGGCAGCGCGACGCTGGCAGCTCGCAGCTGGCAGCTGGCAACTGTCGAAGCTGTCGTGAATGACATTTGGAGCGCACACGGTGCGTATGCGCGACTTGTCCCGCAGCCAAAATAACAATTAACAAGACGAAGATGAGCATTTGGCAAAAACAAATTCCACCCGGGCACCCGGGCACCCGAGACCTGAGACCCGGTCACGGATGTGGATATAAACATGCTCATTAGCCGGGCTCCAAAGGCACGCCAGCAGCTCGACAATGTTGTTAATCAACAAGTTGTTGTTGCTGTTGCTGTTGCTGTCGTTAAGCGATTTGGTGTCAAAACTTTTCCCCTTTTTTCTTTTTCTTTTCCTTTTTTGCTATCAGTTTAAACAAAGTCAAGCGCCGGCAGCGAACTTCAGCGGAAGCATAAACCATTTGCTCTTAATCAAATTGTTTGCCATTTTAATACTGCATTTCCCTGAATTGCCCGACGCGACCGAAGCTAGCAACAAAATTTGATGCTCGGAGTTGCATGCATTAGGTATGCATGGATGTGTATATATATATATATATGGTATATATATATATATATATATGTCACTGTATGTAACAGTTAAAGTCTCTGTCTGTCGACTAGGTAATTCGAGCTTAGCTGCTAATGTTAGTTACCAAAAGTGAGAGTTTGCATCCTGAAGCTATACTTAGTTCAATTATAAATATAAATAAATCATATAAAATCTATTTAAAAGCCAAAACAGGCAGCCTCTCGAGACTGCCTCTCCTCGACTGGCTGACAAACGCTGCTCTTTTGCGGCTGTTGTAACTTATCTTTACACACGCACTCACACACACTTGAGCAACTTTTGTTATGAATCATCTGATTCTTATCACATTTTAAATGGCATTAGGCAATGGCAAGCTACTTAGGCCGTCTGCAGGGTGTTTTGGGCCGGGATTTGCTTTAAATTTTGAGCGAATTTAAAGAGAAAAGCGAAAAACACCAAATATTGAGTGGAAAATGAAGGAGCGAAGGCCAGAGAGATTGCAGATTGTATCTACGATAGATACAAACTCAGATGGTATCTTAGATGTTCTCTAGAAGACTGACTTCTAGCAGTTAGAAGACATAATCTACAATAGAGAACTTGAGTGCAAGATGAAGATTCAATATCAAAGGGATCTTCTGCCATTGATGGTATCACAGATTTTGTATAAGATTACAGTAGACTTCTAAAGCTAATAATATATAAGATATCTTCTACAGAACTGAAGGCTATAATTACAATTGAGAAGTTCTAAGCTGTATTCTCTGAGATTTATAGTTTTAACTACCAACGCCAGACGCTGCCTTCTACAATTGATAGGATCTTAAAGGTCTGCTGAAAGATTGCATGTATAATCTATACTTTATACTTTATACTTTATACTTTATACTTTATACTTTATACTTTATACTTTATACTTTATACTTTATACTTTATACTTTATACTTTATACTTTATACTTTATACTTTATACTTTATACTTTATACTTTATACTTTATACTTTATACTTTATACTTTATACTTTATACTTTATACTTTATACTTTATACTTTATACTTTATACTTTATACTTTATACTTTATACTTTATACTTTATACTTTATACTTTATACTTTATACTTTATACTTTATACTTTATACTTTATACTTTATACTTTATACTTTATACTTTATACTTTATACTTTATACTTTATACTTTATACTTTATACTTTATACTTTATACTTTATACTTTATACTTTATACTTTATACTTTATACTTTATACTTTATACTTTATACTTTATACTTTATACTTTATACTTTATACTTTATACTTTATACTTTATACTTTATACTTTATACTTTATACTTTATACTTTATACTTTATACTTTATACTTTATACTTTATACTTTATACTTTATACTTTATACTTTATACTTTATACTTTATACTTTATACTTTATACTTTATACTTTATACTTTATACTTTATACTTTATACTTTATACTTTATACTTTATACTTTATACTTTATACTTTATACTTTATACTTTATACTTTATACTTTATACTTTATACTTTATACTTTATACTTTATACTTTATACTTTATACTTTATACTTTATACTTTATACTTTATATATAATCTGTACTATATCTTTCTTTTTGAAGTTTAAGCTGTTTAAAGGATCTCAGATATCTCCTACAAGTGATAGGATCATAGATATCTTTTAGAAGCTTAAAGCTATCTGAATAATCTACAATTGATAGGAAATTATATGTCTCCTACAAGAGTAAGAGCAACTTCTATCTGATATAGATATATATCCAGGATATCTAATGTAGATAAGAGGACTCTCAGCTATCACTGATAAGTTCTTAGATATCTGCTCAAAGACTAAAGATATCTTCTCTAATTGATAGTATCCGACTTGTCTTCTCAAGTATTCCACATTTTTTCTCTCTTAACTCGCATTTTCTCTATATTTCGAGATATTCTCTATAATAGTTTTTGCAGTCACATCAAATTGGGAATTTTCATAAAATACTCCCTGAACTTACCCAAAGAGATCCGTCTCGCTGCCCGGGAAGCGTGGCGACAGAGGCGAGCGTCCGGCTCGCTTGAGCATGTCGTGCAGGCCCGGCGGGGCGTGTATGGGACTTAGTATGGTGATCTTGCGATTGGGTGGGGCCAAGAAGCCACCGCTGAGTGTCAGCTGGGTGCGCATGCCCGCCGAGGAGGAGCTGCTCTTCATCTCGATGGTCTCGGCCGACTTGGATATGAGAATCGAGGAGGACTGCTGCAGTCCCAGCTTCGACATGGAGATCTGCATGCCCGACTCAGCATCGCCACTCGCGGCCGTAGCATCGTCGATCTGCGTGGAGGCGCTCCGTATGCACTTCTCGGGCCGTGCACCACTCACCGGCGTGATGCTGGCCGCCGCCTCCGAGTGGGCCGAGGTGGAGCGCACAAACTGTCGGACGTGCTTCTGGTGGGCCGTGAGAAAGCCGTGAGCCTCCGGCTGCTGCAAGAAGCTCTGGAACTTGGACTTGCTGACGCCGGTGGTGCTGCTGGCACCCTGTGTGGTGGAGCTGACGTAGCGAGTGGTGCTGCTGCTGGTGCTGCTGCTACTACGCTGCTCACTGGTTATAATCGAGGTGGACGACTGCGCCTTCAGCTGCTGCGCCAGCGCCGCGGCGGTGCTTAGCAAGTGGCCACTCTGCTCACCCACAATGGCGCTCGACTGCAGGCTCTGGCTGCGCGTGCTGCTGGACATGACCTTCTGCTGGCTGTGCTGCGTCTGCATCTGCATCTGCTGAGCGCTGGCTGTGGCCGCGGCGGCGGCGGCGCTGCTGCTGCTGCTGCTGGTCATGGAATAGGAACGCGTCGCCAATTTGCTGCTGGTGCTCGACGAGCTCGACGTCTGACTGTATTTCTGTGTGTGCATCAGCCTCGTCTGCTGCTGCTGCTGCTGCTGCAGCAGCTGCTGGTGCTCGCCCACAACAAAGACATTGTCATCGCTGGGCGAGCTGAGCTCCAAATCGGCCACGGATCGCACCTCATCGGCATCCACCTCGCTAGGCGTGGTTATAATGTACTGCGGTGGCGGCACCTGGCTGCCGCTGGGCGCCATTCCCCCACCTCCGCCGCCATTGTTCTCGCTGGCTTTGTTGTCGGACATTGCGTTGGGCTATTGTTTACTTCTGGTTAGGTGGTCACGATTGGCAACGGCTCTCCTCCGGCTAGATGGAACACAAATTTTGTTGTTGTTTTCATTTCAGACAATGCCAAAGCATCGCTTTTGTTTGCACCTCAAACTCAACTCAAACTCTTTTTCGCGGCAGAGACTCTTGACAGAATTTTCGGGAACTTGTTTAATGAGCTAAAAGTGATGTTGGTGCTTCAGTGAGAGACATTCAGTTGAGTCCAGAAACTCTTTAAGACTTGGCCAAGTTTACTAATAGTTATCGATATTTATCGATATATGCAAGACATCCTTTAAAGTATTTGATATATAAACATTCCCGCTTCGCTGAGCGGTGTTTAGTTGTTTCCCGAAACTTTTCAAGACCTGAGCAAGCTGTCTTGATTGATAAAAGTTATCGATAACTATCGATATATTAAAGATATCCTTGTCTTCCTTGTCAAGGCTCTTCATTGACAGATATCAGTTAAGTCTAGTAACTCTTTAAGGCGTGAATAAGTAATTTTGATTGCTAAAATGTATCGATAAATATCGATATATGATAGCAACCCTTTTTAACTTAAGTTTCTTTCTGCACTGAGTAATATCAATAAATCCCAGAAAGGTTGTATGACTCCCGCAGGCTGTTTTGATCACACCCAACTATCGATATATATCGATATATGCTACAAATCGTATACAGCCAATGCCTTGCTGCCTTTAAACAGCACAGACTGCGGCATTTACTTTTTCATCCATCAAGCCTAATACACAAGACACATACACATCTCTCTCTCTCTATATATATATATATAAAACTTCCCCTAGATATCGTCAAAGTTTCCTGATGCCCGAGTTGCAGTTGCAAATGTTCGTTTTAAGTGAAAACATTGGCACTGTCTGTGTGCGAAAGTTTTGAGCTGCTGCAAACTGCTGTTAAAGTGCCCCCTTTTGCTATATGCCACATGCCACATGCCACATGCCACATGCCACACGCCACACATGCTCAGGCATCAGAAAAGTTGCCGTCAGACCCGTGAGCAAGCAACATGTAGCCAGACAACATTTGCCGTACGTTCTATGCCAAAAGTAGAAACTTCTGCACGTTGCACAAGGCGCAACACCTTGCGCTTGCGCCTCCCTACCCGCTTCTCACGTTTGCGCCAGCTGTTGGCCTTGGGCTTAGTTCGTGCCAAAAAAAGAAGCACAGAAAAAAAGTGGTAAATAAATAATAAAAATAATAATAATTTCTTAGCTGCGAACTGGTAGAAAGTTTTGAGCGCAGTGAGCAGCGGACAGTGCAGGGTATATGGGTTCGGTGGGTACGTTTGTGACGGGTAGAGAGAAGCTTGGGCTAGTCGATCGGAATGCGAAGCTGACTCAGTATACCCCATCTATATACTCACAGCAGAGGGCAGAGAGAGAAGGGGAAATCTAGAATAGCTATTCGAGCACTCTGATGATATCACTGATGTAAGCACTCTCCTCCACCTTTCCTTATTTACAGCTTAGAGCTTCGAGGATTCTAGAAGTGATTACAGGGTATTTGCTGGTCGATCACGCCCCCATTTGGCTCACTCTCAGCTGCTTGTTTTTCTATTTCATCTTCATTTTCTTTTTTTTTTTTTTAATTTTGGTTTTTGCGGCACTAACAAGCTGCATAATTAAGGGCACAGCTTTTGGGTGGGTGCGAGGTAGAGTGGTGGCGGTGCACCGAAAGTGTGCGGCATGAACTATGACCCTGAATCGGAGCGAATTGCGCATTGCATTGCTAATTGATATGCATGCTGATTTAAGAGTTGTTAATGCCAGCCCTCCTGCCATCGGTTACCTGGGCAACGCCAAGATTGGCCGATGCACCAGCGGCCCTAATGAGAATGAATGTATTCAGCTGGTCTGCTTCTCCAAGCCGATTGCAAGCATCAAATGGATGCACTTCCTGTGTAACACACACACACACACACACACACAGACACACACTCATATTTATGTAAATGGGCGTTGCAGCATTTCGAGACGAAATTGAATAGTCTGGCAACGCTGGCCATCAGTAATCACGGCAAATGAATAATATTATATAAAACTGGCAGTATATATATATATATATATATATATATATATATATATATATATATATATATATATTTTAATATTTATATATTGCATCGAATGCAGATATTGAATAGTTGCTGCTGCTGCCGCTGCAATTACGTTAATTCAAGGACGAAGCTGACAGGATGTGCCAAAAAGGAAGTGCACGACGCTACACAATGCGAATTGATGCCGCTGTGATATATAGACATAAATATGACGAACTGTCGCTGAGTATATATACTATAAAGAGCAGTAAAGTTCCAAAAATTTATTTAATACATTTATCGATATAAAAAATAATCGATAGTTTAGCCCGTCCACATTGTAGCTTCACTTACATATAGGAAATGATGTGAGTTCTTAGATTCTCTACCCAGCTGACTTTGTTATCGATTATCGATTGCCCTATCGATAGCATAGTTATCAATCTATAAGCTGAATTCATAGCATTTCCACTGCTTTGCATAGTAGGTACAACTTTACAAGTAGCTTTAGCTTTACTATGAATAGCAGTAAAGTTTCAAAAATAAGTTTAATGCATTTATCGATATACAAATTAATCGATAGTTTAGCAAGTATACATTGTAGCTTCAGCCAAATATTTGGCTATATATAGAAAATGAAGTGAATTCTTTGATTGTCTATCAAGCTGACTTTGTTATCGATTATCGAGTGACCTATCGATAGCACAGGTATCAATCTATAAGCTGAATTAATAGCTTTTCTACTGCTTTGCGTATTAGGCACACCTTTAGCACTTAGCGATTATCATCAGTCTTCTTTGACTGACATTTTTTATACACTCCCGTTGGTTGAATGGCATTCCAATGCACGAATCGATGGGCATCCTGAAAGTCTTTTCAGCTCTTTTGACCTAATTACATTTACTTTTTCTGCTTTTTGTGTGGCAAACGCCGCTGTCGCTGGCCATTCTAAAAATTAATTCAAGGCAACAACAACAACATCAATTTGCAAAAAAACACGAAAAAAAATGTAAAAATAATAAAAAGGGAATATACGACTTGTGCATACCTGTACCAAAATGTTTATTATTATTTTCTTCTCATTTTTAGGCAGATTTTCTTAGCTATGTGATGTGTGAAGGCGCTACTTCTGATCAGCTTATAAATGAGGGTTATAAGGTATATACGACTACTGTATACCTGCACCAAAGTGTTAAAATGTAAACTATATACTGTTTTCTTAGAGTTTTAGGCAGATATACTTTGGCATGTGCTGTGCGTGGGCTCTGCTTCTGTTAGGGTTCATAAAGAGGTGTTTTTAAGGTATATACGACTAGTGTATACCTGCACTACATTTATTTTGTTTTCATACATTTTCAGACAGATTTTCTTAGTGTATTGTATTCTTCTGTTAAGCTTGTGTGTTTGAACTCTGTAATGTGTCTTTATATAAGGCCAAGCTGTAAGCTGTAAAGGCAACTACTGCTGATTCATACTCCCCTTCCCATATTCCCTTCACATATTCAATTAACTTCATTTGAGTGTGAATTTACAGTTGGCTCATTGAAATTCAATGAAGGTTTCCCTACTCTCTCTTGGCTTCTCCTAGCTCTCATGCCTCTCCTGTTTCTTCCCATCACAATCAGGCTCACAATACATCTCCCATAAGCTGCCTAAAATACATCTGAAGCACTCCATTGATAATTGAGCTACTCTGAGTTCTGTCTTCGCAATGCAAAATTCAATTGATGCAGCTTTTTCACTCACAAGTCTCTCTATAATCTGAGATCTCTCTGAAATTTATTGTAAATTATAATGGCCTTTGCAAGCTGCCATGAGTTTCCAATTGAATGAGCTTCCAGCAGCAGTTCAGTTTCCATTACTGCAGCTCTCTCGACCATTGCACATATTTAGTTAAACATCTGCTTTATGCCAACTGATTTAATCGCTCAGACTCTGCATCGCGCTGCTGCGTCAATTTCAAGCTGCATTGTTAAAGCGTATCGATAAACAGAATTGTAGAGGCTGTCAAGGTTGCTTTCTGTTAGCTCAATATAGCCCATGATATATTCATGAGGACTTCAAACGCCGCCCGAGGCTGTGCAGTCGGTTGCAAGTGCTCCCAGACCCAGCCAGAACAAAGCCGCCATTGTTGGCAAAGGTGTTTCTCTCTCTCTCTCTCTCGCACTCACGCCCACTCTCCCTCTCTCTGTCTTTCTTTTCTGGCTGTCAACATCATTAGCCCATATATCAAGTTGACTTTCAGCGAAATGAGCCCGAATGCCAACATTCCCAAAGGGTGTCGCAGCCAGCGAATCATGAAACTTTTCAAATGCCCTTCAAATATATATATATATATATATATATATACATATATATTTAATAAATCTGCCAACTGTTTGCAGTAGAAGCATCAAGCGCAGACATGTAATTCGATTAAATAAAAATATTTTATACGCAAATAAAACAAAAAACATCAAAAAAAATGAGAAAACATTGCGAATTATTGATGTGAATGCACAGGCTTATTAAAATCTAATTGGCTCTGGCAAAATGGTTGAATGCGCTCGCAATACGAAACCGTAGCAAATATTTTAAATATGTATATAATACATATACTATATATATATGTTTATGTAAACATTAGCTGGCTGGAGTAAAGGCAAACGCTTATGGGAAGACTGAGTAGGGAGGGGGCTGCAAAGCACATTTGATTGAGCTGCGGCGTGCAACGCACAGTGGAGCCTCTGCTCACAAGACATGAATCTGATAGAATGTGCTATAGAACTCATCAGAGAGGCAGCGAGAGGCATATAGAGCACGTTGCGACTCTGCCTTTTACTTCTTATCACTTTGCCTCGGAAAATATCATATCTCTATCTGGTCTTCCATGGCGAATCCTTTTTTTTATCCCTTTTTAATATATACCTATACTACTTTGGACGTTTCTGATAGTCTTTCGCTTTAATATGTTACTACTATTTTATCAAGTTTCAACTTGAGCAATCAACTTTCATATTACATGCAGTAAGAGAGTTTATCGGGGGCCAGTCCGTGTCTCCTGCATGGCAAGTCTTATTTTTATGGGACACTTTCACGTAGGCCGGCGACAATTGAATGCCAAGGACAATGCACAAGTGAATTGGCAGTTGGCATTTCGCTATGCAAGGGGCCACCTGCCGACCCACCTGGCTGGCTCATTGACATTATAATGCACTTACGGCTCGATCTTGGCTGCTGCTCAGCTGTCAGCTGCATCTATTTTCGGTACATTTGGCAGAAAGCAGCTGACCTTCAAGATGCGAGAGCGTGTGTGTGTGGGTGTGTGTGTGGGTGTGTGTGTGGGTTGTACTTAATTTGGTAAACGTCAGTGCTGCTCCTGCTCCTGCTGCTGCTGTCAGCCACGCCCCTTTGGGCAAAATTACTGCGAACTAAGAGAACATAACAAAAGCGAGCGGAGGCGGAAACTAAATGGGCAAAGCTTAGCCTTAATTAAAATGCAGCTTTTGTGCTTTAATTAAATCAGATAAATATGAAGTGAGTGAGAGACCGAGAGGGAGAGAGAGAGAGAGTAAGAGAGAGGGCGAGAGTCGGAGCGAGTGGCAGAGTGAGATATGCTCAACTAACTTATTGATTTAATTGTGCGTAATTCAATAGGAATTATTATAATTATACAAAGGCCTTCATCAATTGCGGCAGGTGATGGGCATAGCTGCGGGAGAAATGATTTTCACAGTCGGAATTTACAGCTAAATGCAAATTCTAGGAAATCTAGTCAGAGGTGTGCTCAAGAAGTATAGAGGCAGTGGAGTTTGGAGAGGATTACGGATATTCCGCACGTTACGAAGGGAATATAGTATATGGACCTGTCCGTCCGTCCGTTCTTCCTTTCTTCCGTCTGTCCGTCTGTATTTCCGTTTTTGTTAGCCATCGTCTCGTACGTTTATCCGTCCGTCCGTCCATTTATCCCTTTGTCTATCCGCCAGTCCATCCGTCTGTTCGTCTGTCCGCCCATATGTTCACCCTTCTGTCCGTCCGTCTGTCTGACCGTCTGTCTGACCGTCTGTCTGCCTGTCCGTCCGTTTGTTCGTCTGCTCGTCTGTCCGTTCGTCTGTCTAACCGTCCGCCCGTCTGTCCGACTGACCTTACATTTTTCTGTGCTTTGATCCGTCCAAATGTCTGTCCGTCCGTCCGTCTGTCCGTCCGTCCGTCCGTCCGTTTGTCTGTCTGTTCGCCTATCGGTCCGTCTATCCATTCGTCTGTCCGCCCTATTGTTCGCTTATCTATCCTTTCGTCCGTCTGACCATCCGTCTGTCCGTCCGTCCGTTTGTCTGTCCGTCCGTCTATTCATTCGACTGTCCGCCCTACTATCCCGCCCGTCTATCCGTTTGTCTAAACGTTCGTCTCCCCGTCCGTTCGTCCGTCCCTTCGTCTATCCGTCCGTTCATCTGCTCCGTTATACCCAAATAAATAGAAATTTTCTTTAAATAATCATAAAATTCGCGTTATTTTTGGAACAGACCTCGTAAATCAAAGCTGCATCGAATTCGAATCCTAATCGAGCCATAAGTTTCGTTCCTGGAAACTTCTGGCAAGGCAAAGATAACGCTGCGAGCCAGATTTAGCTTTAGCTTTGCCTTGATTTATATTTTTGGGACACAGAGACGGCGAATATTGGTAAAATATGAAATATATCGAGGAGTGCAAATGATATATGCTGCAGCTATAAACAGTGGAGTCTGGAGCAGCTCAAAGTCCGGGCTGCGCTGGGCTGCGCTGGTCTGGGCTGGGTTGGGCCGGATGCTTCTAATTTGTGTAAATTTGTCATCGTAAATTTTTTATATGGCACCACGGAGGCGACTTGCGACTTGCAATTTAATCAAAGTTCCATTAATAATGAAATACCGTCGCGTACTGCCAAATGAAATGAGCCAACAAAAGAAATTATAGACGTCGTCCTCAAGCGCCAGGCGTTGCCGTTGCCGTTGCTTAAGCTTGTTTAAGCCGTACGTGCGTCGGCCAACACGGCACAAAGAGTGGGCGTGAGTGAGTGACTGAAGCTTGTCATTCATTTCTTAAAGGCAGCACAACAATCGAAGCATCTGCCCCCGGTGCCCAAAATTGAAGTGCGACAAGCTGTAGTCAAGTACTTAATAAACTCGCCCTGCCGGCTGCCAAAACTGTGCTACACGATTCAGGAACTCATTTGGGCTGAAGATGGAGGTAGAAGGCTGAAGTCTAGTAGAGAATGATAGCTGCAGGGATCGATTATGTCCTCTAGGTGTATCTCGAGTAGGAGGAAGATCTCTTAGGTGCACGATAGACAGTACCAGAGATAGTACCATCGATAGTACCATCGATGGTACCATCGATAGTACCCTCGATAGTACCATCGATAGTACCATCGATAGTACCATAGATAGTACCATAGATAGTACCCTCGATAGTACCATCGATAGTACCATCGATAGTACCATAGATAGTACCATAGATAGTACCATCGATAGTACCATCGATAGTACCATAGATAGTACCATAGCCAGTATCAGATATAGTACCATAGACAGTACCATCGATGGTACCATAGATAGTACCATAGATAGTTCCATAGATAGTACCATAGATAGTACCATCGATAGTACCATCGATAGTACCATCGATAGTACCATAGATAGTACCATAGATAGTACCATCGATAGTACCATCGATAGTACCATAGATAGTACCATAGCCAGTATCAGATATAGTACCATAGACAGTACCATCGATGGTACCATAGATAGTACCATAGATAGTTCCATAGATAGTACCATAGATAGTACCATAGATAGTGCCAGAGATAGTACCATCGATAGTACCATCGATAGTACCATCGATAGTACCAGAGATAGTACCATCGATGGTACCATCGATAGTACCATCGATAGTACCATAGATAGTACCATCGATAGTACCAGAGATAGTACCAGAGATAGTACCATAGATAGTACCATCGATGGTACCATAGGTAATACCTTTCTCTTTTAACCTTCCTCTTCTACATCATATTGATACTAAAAGTTATACAATCCAACACAGATTTACTATGGCTTTAAAGCTGCTTTAGGACCTCATTTGATAGATGACTTCTTAACCTTAGCCTGACTCTAGCTTGGAAATTCTTCGTTCGCTTTCAGATTCCAAGAGACTAGTTCTAAAGATTCCCAGTCTAGCTCAAAGTCCAACTGAGACTGTTGTAAGTTGAGCTGCTTTGACATCAAACCAACAAGACTTGGACTTGACTTGGAATCTATTCTGCATTCCATTTGATATTCCAGCATAGATTGAGAAAGTTCAAGCAGGAAATATTTGATAATGATTCAAGTCTCAAGCCGCGCGTTACCAGAGACAGACACAGCGCCAGTTGCCGCTCTAAGCTCTGTGCCTTGCCCTATTTATCTGTTCTATGGGCTACCAAAAGTTGCCTCAAAGGCAGCAGGACTCTAATCCGTAAATATTTCATCGCCTCAGCTAGCCATAAAGGATCCTCGTTCATTTACAATTTTGTTTAATCAAATTTTGATAGCTTTCGCTGGAGTCTTTCAATATTTCGTTAATTTGTGACAAGTGCTCAAATTATGTGCTGTGCAGTGTAGGCGAGGGGTGGGTGGGTGGTGGGGGGAGGGGTGTGGCTTTGGAGGGGCGGTGGCAAAGCCAATGAATTTAATGCCGAGCCACTGGCACGCGAAAGTGGTAATCAATGAATTCAAAAGCTGCAAGACTGCGGGTGCTATCTGGGTGGTTGGCTGTCCGGGTGGTTGGGTGGTTGGTTTAGCGAATAGAATTTTTGGGCCATAAATTTGCTTAATTTATTGTGCGTGCTGTGCGTGGGGCTTTTGGCTTTAAAGCCAAACGAACGCCGAACGCAAATATCCAATCGAAAGCCGAAAGACGACAAAGGAGACAGCAGCGTAGGGACCGATGCCGAGCACTTCTTGAGCTGTCGTTGACGGCGCTGGTAAGGGCAACAGCCAACGGTAATGGCAATGGCAAATGTTGCCACAAAGCCGCAAAAGCAATTTGCTGATGGGGTTGAGGTGGAAGCTCAAGCTAAGGTTGGCTAGCTCTGACACAGGTCCGAGGGAGTTGACGGGCAGCTCGTTAGCTGACGCCAGGTCACACAGAGGCGCAGGGGCGTGGCTAGCCAGATAAGTCAGCGGCAGGCGAGCCGCCGTCAACAGTTTATTGAAAAACTCATCAAGTTGCTGCTGCTGCTGCTGTTGCTGCTGTGTGTCTTGGCGCGGAAAATTCCAACAATATAATTTTTTCTCAAATTATCTTGACTTTTTGCATTTGGCAAAAATTAATAAAGAGAAATGTTTTCATATGCTGTTGCTGTTGTTGTTGTTGTTGTTGTTGCTGTTGTTGTTGGCAGTAACTTCAAACAAAGTTTGACAGTCAACAGCAACTCAAGTTGGCTAACAAGCTGGCCTTAAAGCACTGTGAAATGCCAGAACTTTGCTGAGAAAGATATATGTATATACCTATATATATATACATATATATATAAATATATATATATATATATATATATATGTATGTATATATATATATATATATATTTTATACATAACTTCAATATGTGTTTATTAGCTAATTAGCAACTTGGCCAAAAGCAAAGCAGCTGGCTAACTGGCCACATTTGACACGCTGCCGAAAGCTGAACTTCAAGCGCACTTCCTGCATTTGCCTGTTAGCCTGAGAGAGAGAGAGAGAGAGAGAGAGAGAGAGAGAGCCAAGTATGTGTTACGCAATCGCCAAGTCTGTCTGGGCATGGCTAAATATTGCAAGAATAGCGAAACATTCGCTCGATTCGCATGCAAAATCGATGTGAGCAAACGATTTTTATTCGTTTTTTATGCTTTTAGGCGGAGCTCTTTAAAGGCGGCTGCCAGCGGGCAGAGCGGCTGAGAGGGTGTGTGTGTGTATAGGTATAGGTGTGTGTGTGTGTGTAGGTGTGTGTGTGTGTGTGTGTAGGTGTGTGTGTGTGTGTATCTGTCACATTCAATGCAAACAGAGCTGAGGCAACGCATTTTAAACGTTTGCTGAACAGATTTTGCAGCAAATTGTTTTCAGAGAGACAGAGAGAGAGAGAGAGAGAGAGAGAGAGAGAGAGACAGACACACACACTCGCACACACCTTATCACAGCTTGTGATGTAGTACATGCATCAGCAACCTGGACAGCTGAGCATTCGCATAAAAATATTGCTGACGCTGCCTGGGCTGTCTCTCGCCCAGCTCCTTTCTTTCTAGCGTATTTGCTGTCCAAATATTTAAGGGCTCTTCTGTGCACACAAATACCATGCCAACACACACACACAGAGAGAGAGAGAGGGAGAGAGGGAGAGAGAGAGAGCGACCACATGCCTGGCAATATTGCGGCATTCCGTTTGCTCGTTGCATACTTTTCGGGGCACACAATTATCTTACAACATAATTCAATGAATAACAAACGCATAAGCTGCCAAGCTGTCTACCTTTACCCTAACGGCATATACATATATATATGTCTATTTGTCACCTCGCCGTCTCGAGGCAACTCCATCTTGATGAACTATACATACATACATATGAAATGGGCAATGAAAGCAGCGCTAATTGGCGCTTATAAGTGTCACTGGCTGTTAACTGTTAGCCAAGTGTATAAGCCGCTTGTAGCCATTATGGCTGTCAGCAATTAGCAATGTAATGATATCAGCCTATCGATGGGCAGAGAGAGAGAGAGAGGGAGGGCGAGAGGACGAGAGGACGAGAGGTAGACATACATCAGCTGTGGGCAAACAACTTCGCGCTTGCGTGAATGCCATGGGCTGAAAACTTTCATTTGTCAGCTGTGTGGCTTGAGAGCAGTCGCCATAGATAGCTAAGGCATGTGGCTATATATATATATATAATATATATATGTATATACACATATTCATTATGTAATCAGTTAAAGTAAATAATCAGCCGCATTCGCAGGCTGCATTTGTTTTATTCATCATTTTTATTGCCGGCTGAGCTTTCATTATGCTCTCTCTCTCTCTCTCTCTCTCTCAAGTGGACATCACCTTTTTGACTACTGTCAAGTACTATATATATATATAATGTATACCAAAAGAGTACCATGGGCAGTTTCAAGTGTCAAGTTGACTCTCCGTAATTGCTTTTCCAGCAGAGCAGCAAGTTGGCAGCACTCCAAGTCTGCCAAGAAGGCCAAGTGCTGTCACTCGCAGCTCTGCTCAAAGCATATATACTTATATAAAAACAAGTTGGCAGCCCCTAGCCACAGCTCAACAAGTTGGCAGCCCCAAAAATAGGCTCAAACTACTTCTAAATGCCTTTTAAACAGTTAAAGTTGGCAGCTCTTCGCTTATTATTATACCTTATTGCTTTTCAAGCTGTGCAGCAAGTTGGCAGCACGCCAAGTCAATAAAGTTGGCAGCTCTGCAGCTCCAGCTATGCACAAATATGAGCTTGGCAGCCCCTAGTCACAACTCAACAAGTTGGCAGCCCTTACATCCTGCATATATCTTCATGAAATACTAAAAGCAGCTCAAAGTGTTTATTAAAGAACTAAGAAGTTGGCCCTAACTTTGACAGTAATTGCGCCTTGCAACTTGCGAGCAAGTTGGCAGCCCTCCACGTCAAGTCAAACCACACAAGTTGGCAGAGCTCACTTCTCTATCAATTAGATAATCGAGACACTAAAGTTGACAGTCCACACAGAACTATTAGCTTGATTGAGCTCGCTCGACTGACACTTGGGCTGCCCATGAACAATGCCACAGGGCATTGATTTCTCATTAGCTGCAGTTGTGGCAGATGATATATATATAAATCTGTATATATATTACAGCTATATATTTGCTCAACACGCACAAATCTTTCTCAACTTTTTTCTATATTTTTTGTTTTTGTTCTGTTGCTTTTTGCGCCATTATCTGGCACTTTTCGCCCCACATTCTTATCCACCCTAGGAGCATCCCCAGTTCGTGTTGTTGCTGTTGTTGTTTGTTTTGTTTTGTTTTGTTCTGTGCGTGTGTTTTTTTTTGTTGTTTTGAGTCAGCTGCTTTGTTCCCCAGCCGCTTGTTTAAATATATTGTTTATTTTCATTTACTTGAAAACATTTTTATGTTGCGCTCGCTGCGTTTCTCAGTTCTCAGTTTGTGTTTGCTTTGCTTTCGTTACGTTTCGTTGCGTTGTGCTCCCACTCTCTCTCTCTCTCTCCCACTCTCTCTCTCTCTGTCTGTCTCTGCGTGTGCTGAGCGCCTTAAAGCATGCCACATGCTTCATATTTTACAATTTTTCATGCATATTTCATTTGCCATTTTCAATTATTTGCTGAGCTGCCTCAAAGCCCCAGCCCCACCCCCTCTCTCTCACTCTATCTCTTTGGCCATCTCACTCTGAGCTGTCGGCTGCCTTTTGCAGTGCTTTGGGCCTCTGCCTGTAACTAATTATCAGGCCGTCAGCCCTTTGAGCCAACTACTTTTACGCCTCGAATATCTATCATGCTTATGGCCCACCCACGGCCAACACCTTGGCTTGGCTTGCTGTTCTTGCGGTTGTTACTATCACAACGTGCGTAAAATTGTTTATTATAATAATTAATAATGTTTTTTCCTGCTACCTGCAAACACACACACACACACTCGCTCGCTCTCTCTCTCTCCCTCTCTTAAGATGTCTAACGGGCAGCAGCACTAATTAAATTATGAAGTGCTTTCTGCTACATTTAGCCCACATCTTTGCTGTTGCCCCTGGCCCTCAGGTCTTGCTTTAACTGGCGGCTGCTGCTGCCTTTGTTGTTGTCGTTGTTGTTGTTGTTGCTCAAGTGTTCAGCG